>CM074293.1:4785768-4823268 GCA_037194245.1 Opsariichthys bidens
TATATATATATATATATATATATATATATATATATATATATATTTTTTTTTTTTTTTTTTTTTTTTTTTTGTGGCAAAACTCCAACAAAACATAGCTGGCAATTTTATATGTTTTATTATTTTATTTTTAAATATTCATAATTAGTTTTTTTTATATCATATTATATTATATTATAATCTAATAATTATATTATATTAACCTACACAAAACATAACTGAAAACTCCTCTAAGTCCCTTGAACTATGAGAAAGCAACCTTTGAGTAGTACATTTTTCATCTTAGATATAATCATGATGGACATTATGTCGAATTACTGTGTGTTCATGTAGCTATTATTTTTTGACAGCATTTCATTCAAGTTTCACTAAAGGTAAAACATGGTTCCATAAAACTCTCAGTGTGAGTGTGAGTCCTAAAATGCCCCATGTTTTTTTTTTTATTTTTATTTTTTTTATGCAAGTCATGTTTCCCCCTAAATGAATGGAGGCATGTGGAGCCGTGAGAGCGCAGACGTGATGAAGTAAGACATGGCGAGTTTGCTGTCCTGTGTGTGCGGCCCTTTGAAGCCCAACAGGCCTGGGTGGAGCCGACACTGCGGGAGCCATCTGATGGAATAAGACTTGATGGGAAGGGAAGCTATATCAACATTTTGCCCTAGAATAAAAAAGGAAAAAAAGTTGATTATGTTTCCTCGTTTTAGGACGACATCATCTGTCTAAAACGTCGGTAGCACTTAAAATCAGGGGTATAAGAGCTGGCAATGTATTATTCAGGACATTTCATGTGTTTCACAGGGCTGGATGTGGCGGTATAAATTAGCAGAGGAATAGAAAGTCATGCAGGTGCTGTAGAAGAAGTCGCTTTAGCAACATGCCTGTGCTCTCACACAGCACTGATGCTGTTATCTGGGCAAATACATTTTCAGGATCATTTATTTTCCACTTGCTTTTTTATGATGAATTAAATAAGCTTCATGCACATGGTGTTGTGTTTATAATGCACATGAACAGATGGCATTTATATAGAGATATGTTACTATCCTTTCTTGTTGTAACCTTATGAGATTATTCTCTAATACAACAACCCAGAGGATCGTATTGCTCAGATCAGGAGATTATTGAACGTTTCTTCTTTTTTCAGTATCAACTGAACTCATAAAATGTTCTACCTAAGAGAATTACCTAACATAATCCAAAAGAAAATCCCCAAAAGTTGGTCTGTTGGAGCTCGGGAGACATCCTGGATATTCCTTGGGAGAGCTAAACTCAATTTCTGACATATAATTAATCTTAATCTATACAAGATCATATCATTTGGTCTAGGATTCATTTGATTCATACTGAAATCTCCATTAAAATAGGTCCTAATTTTGTTTTGGGGGTCTCCTATAGATTTGCATGCATCCGAGTTCAAAAACATTTTTCATAATTCACATTGCTCCACATTTCTCAAAGAATCTGAAAACTGTTAGTTTAAAGAGTCATTAATTGTTGGATTTACTTTAAAAAGCAGTGTCACGTGGTTCCACGCAACTATATTGAGTCATTTGTACAAATAACGGTTTAGTTGCATGAACAAAATAAATTCAAGTAAAGCTAACAATTTTTTTTTTTTTTTTTTTTGCGTAAATACAAATCATGTTGTCACTGTTACATAATACTTATATGTGCAGTTTACGTAATGTTATGTGTATAATGTAAGGTGAACACATTTATTGACATGATTTACCTTATTAAATTAACTATTTGCTCTACAAAATTTGTTCTCATGGAACAAACTCAATTAAATTGAGGAGGACTTTCATCCCTAACATGCGTTAATCAGTGATCAAAACCACTCTTCTGCATAATGGTAACCATGAAATTCAAAAACACAGAAAATCCTCTAAATGTCCAACATAACAGAACATTAAACACTATAACATAAACTAACAACATCTTTCCCTTTAGTGAAAAACACATACTGTAAAATAACACTTTAATCCCTAAATTTACTCTCCTAATGCAGTCTGTTGCAAAGCACACTGGGAACTACGGATACACGGCCCAGTTAGTTATATCAACATATATGTGTGCGTTTCACTCAGCAATGTTAAGTTGACTGAACAAACACTTATTAAGTAAAGCTGACAATGCTCATTTTTAGTTGAAAAAACTCAAATTAAGTTCATGAAGTTACATTATTTTAAGTTATGTGAACAAGGATGGTTTGAGTGAAACTAACAACAGTGAGCATTCGTTTTTCTTGTTTTCTTTTCTTTTTTTTTTGAGTGCTCCTTCCCTCAGGCTACTTTGCTCTGATTGGTCAGACTGCCGAGTCTGTTGTGATTGGTCGACTGCCTGTAGCACATCTCTGAAACGAATCGCCGATTACCAAATCTGGATTTCAGCTCCGGAGTCTTCCTCTGCAGGGCAGAATCGATTCTTTTTTTTATTTAAATTTTTTAGGAGAGTAACTTTATTTGTCGTGCACTTTGATCTTTAAAACTTTGCAGACCTTTTGCATTCCTAACCAACTGCATTACACATGAAAGGTAATATTTGAAAAAGTATAATAGGGCACGTTAAATACAAATGATTATAAATGTATCTCTCATTGAGCAGCCGTCAGATTTTGGTTGGCATCTGTATGGGCACAGTTTTGGGCACATTTTGTACCACGGGCAGGTGTGAAACATGTTTTCTGTGGGCTGCAGCATGTCATGGAGGTGTTGTTGTATTCATTCTGACTGACAGCCTAGTCAGAACACTGTGCCGAGGTTGACTAATAACAGCCTTTCCCTCATAAATGACAAAAATGACAAAATATATAAGCTGTTGCTACCTCATGTACGTCTTTTTATATTTTCAACAAGGATGTTGCATAATAAAAATATTAACAAAATGCATTTCTGGGGTAATTAACAATTTGTACTTGGTAATAAAGACGGAGGATTTCATTTAAAGAAATAAGAGGAATTCAGAAAATTATGGATGTAAATGAAGATGGAGTGTTACTACTCTAAAAACTGCTGGGTTGCTTCAACCTATGTTGGGTCAATTATGAACAAACTGAAATTAAAAACATATATGTATATCTAAAACATTTATCTGCATACCATCTTTATCAAAATCAGAGGAGTTAACTCTTGGAACGGTACAGTACGGAATGTACGGTACATCTATATATTATAATTTAATGGTCAAACACTATACTGAGTCATCATTGGACAAATAACATGCCTGGAAAATGTACAAGAAGATATAGATGAGGCAGACTGTAATGATGCATGTTTTAAAGCACAAACACAGACAATAAATGCAAGGTTGTTTGTTAATATTCTGGATGCATGCTCTAAAAGCTTAAGGCGAAAACAAGTACATTATGTTATTGCCTTTAGTAATGTCCACGAATACAAAACTTCTGGAAGGAGGTTGTAAAATGTATGTCGTACATGTGTAATACTATAATTCCTTTGAATGTTAAACTATTTTCTTGGATATACCCTGTGGACTTTACAAGCATCGAAACAGACTAAACTTCTAGACTTTGGTCTCCTTAAAGGCAGAAGAGTTATTGGATTAAGCTGAAACAGTATAGATTCTCCATCCTTGAACATTTTTGAAAACAAACTGTATCTGACTGGAAAAGTTAACTTATATTGCTAAGGGCAAGTGGGAACACTTTGAAAAGCTATGGGAACTATATATGAAAATGGAAATGTATAGACTTTACTTGAAAATACACTGTAAACTAACGCCGTGATTTGGCAAAGGCTGTGATTATTTAGTGCGCAGCTTGTCAGAGCTGTACGGCTCTCCGATCAGTAGTAAATGCTTCTCCATCTGAAAGCCAGAGAGCGCTCTTGGGCTGAAACTCAAAATATGCCCTGCCGCAGAAGAACAACACATGTCATGTTGCTGTAGATGAATAAACAGAAGATTGAAACGCTTTAAACATGAATAATAAACACAAGACTGCCTTATTCTGTGCAAGAAGACACATCATCTCACAGAAGCTCAACGGTCGTCATGAAGTGAGTTTGGAGTAAAAACATGTTATTAAAAGTTGTCTTTAGTTGGATAATATGTTAATAAAAGCTTATCATGTCTGGAAAGATGATTGACTGCTTTTTCAAATGTACATTATAAGTGACTCAAACTCGCAGTTCTTTCAGATGGATTAGCATTTGGAGCCGTACTGCATAAAAAAAAAAAAAAAGCGATTTCATATTCACACTAAGAATTGCGTTTAAGCAATAATCTCGTTTAAGTTCAATGTTATTTTTCATATCCGTGCAATAAATCTTGCAGCCCTACCATAAACACTGTAATATGTTTTTTTTTTTTTTTTAATGAAATAGCTAAAACAAGAGATTTAGGGAAAAAATTAAAATAAAAAAAAGATTTTAGGTTTAAAATCCGGAATTCATCAAGCACAGTTTTTCTGCCCTTTAACAAGTCAAGCAAGTTGCTCATCTCTATGTAAATAAATTAATAATAAAAAAAAATAACAGTACTGTTCTCACTTTGGATTTAAGCATTACTGAGGAAATTCATCATGTCAATTAGCACAAAGTCATATGACTGGCAATTACAAACATTTTGCTAATTAAATTAAGGGGTTTTAATTAATTCACTTTTAGTTTAGAGTTCTCAGCTATAATTTTGTCACTACATGTTGTCTAAAGGAAAGTGTGTACAAAAATTAGTTGTAGCTCTCTCGTGTCGCACCTCTACACTTCTTCTCTCTGCTTCTAAAGGAGGAAAAAAAAAACATACCGCATAGAGGCGTACATGAGAAGTAAATGATGACAAACTTTTATTCCTACGCACATTTATCACTGTCCTCAAGTTGTTGTACCAGCTAACTTTAGTGGCATTAATATTTAACATTAGCATTAAATACACATCGCTTCTTATAATGCATTTAGACAACACACTTTTAAAAGACTTTGTGCATTTTGCTTCGATGAAACAGAGAAGTGCAAGCAGACAAAGCCTTCTGCTGACAAAACCAGTCAGCAAGCTGCTTGGCAGTCGGTTTGTTTGCCGTGTGCAAATATGATGTGCAAGGATAATGTCATAATCAAGATTTCCCTGCATCCTGCAGCTGCATGAACCCTACACTTACACAAACACACCAACTGATGGAGATCAGCTTCCTAATGTCACAGCAAAAACGACTTACATCCAAACAATTTAACAATATTTCCACTATCCCTCACGAAAAGTCTGCAATTCACAATGCAGTCTCTGTGCAATCTCCAAATCCTGGGAATGAAGGGTCCCTATGTCAGCGTTTCTCATAAAGAGATAAGTAGCCTATGGTGACGTGGTGATGGGCTTCGGCTATCTTGTGTCCTTCTGAGACACGGGGCATGTGGAGGGCAGAGGCACTGAATCATACGAAACACTCTGTCTGAAAAACAACTCAATTCATTATAGACTGATAGCTGACTGGATAGATAGCTGTCTGGGTCACAGAGAAGGGTGCACGGTCTATGCAGCGGAGCCATTTAAAGTGCAAGTTAAGGCCACGGTGAGGAGATGCTTACAGTGCTGCTGATAACAAGTAAGTCCAGACAACTTCTTGGAAGAGAAAAGATGAGCCGGCTTGGGCTACATGTATTAAACTCATAATAAAGCATTATTTGAATCGGATTTGTTTTTTGTTTTTTCATTATGTTTTGTGCAAAGATGACCTCTTTACAAACCAGAATGTCCCCAGAATGTTTCAGCTCAAAATACCCCACATATCATTCATTATACCATGTTGTAAATGCACATTTTTGAATGAACGGATGCTGTTTTCGTGCATGTGCCTTTAAATGCAAATGAGCTGCTGCTCCCCACCCCGCTTTCCAGAAGAGGGCGGAGCCTAAAGCTTGCGCATTGGATGCTCTGTCAAACACTAACATCTGTTTGGTTTTGATTATCGTCCCTATCGCCGCCACACTCACGTGACATTGTAGTTCTTCGTCCTCATGAGAGTTAACTTGAATGCGTTTAAACATCTGACGGTTTTCTGAGCGCACACATCTGAAACACGTGTCAAGTCAAGTCAAGTTACCTTTACTTATATAGAACTTTTTACAATGCAAATTGTGGCAAAGCAGCTTTACATTAATAATTGGGAAATAATTTTGGCTGCACAGCAGCTCCCAAAGAAAATGGTGTCATTGTCCATCTTATTCTATATATTATTGATTCTTTCCGTTGCAAAGATCAATAGTTATTAGTCTAGTTAATTTATGTATATCAGCACTCGAGAAAACAGTGACGTAATCGTCCCGCTCATCTCAGTTCACATACAACAGCGCCAATGCAGGCATATCAAAGACACTGATGAATATCAAGCAAGTGTCCCCAACTTAAGCAAGCCAAAAGCAACAGCAGCAAGGAACCAAAACTCAGACAAAATGGAGAAAAAAACCTTGGGAGAAACCAGGCTTAGTCGGGGGCCAGTTCTCCTCTGGCCAACAGTGAACACTTGTCCGACACTCAGGCAGAGTTACAGGTCATAAGTCCGATTGGAGTCGCAACAGTCAAAATATTTAATCCAGTTCTAATCTAGTTTAAGATCTTTTTGATCACGCCGGTATGGGACGGATTGTTGGGGATATGTGCCACTGGTTGATGAGTCGGTAAGGCCCTCACAAGGGATGAGCTGGTTCACACAGTCTCTGCCGACACCCCAGCTGCTGCCACGCACAAGCACAGATTCCCCATCCGACCCGGACACGGCCCGGATCCAGCCAGTCACGTTAATTGATAAACCTTGGGATAAGCAAAGAGACAAAAATTAGCATAGACGCCATGATTCTTCTGATGTAACAAGAGCATACGGTATTATAGGAAGTGTGTTATGGTGTTATGAGAACGTGCACAGAAAGCTGGACACCTCCCGTGAGTATTAAACTGACTTCTCATATATGTTTTATTGCACTTAAACTGTCAAATGCATGGTTATGTCAAAAACACACAAAGTTCACATAAGCATTCAGGTATGTGAGTGTAAACAGCAGGAAAGGAAAGTGCATGTGTATATTAGATCTGTGTATTAAACTGACAGCAGTGTAATATATACAGTACTTACTGCTGTATATGATGTTAATATGAACCAAACAACAAACGGAAAACAGAAAATCACTCACTGCTCTTGATTATTAGAAGCGTTAATAAGAATACATTTCTTACTTGAATGCTGCTGTTAAATGCTCTGGCGTGAGCTAAACATGGCGGACTGTGTACAGCTCAGTGAGGGGAGGGGCTATGCTAATAGGGCAGATTGTCACCGGTTGAGGGCGGGGTTTCATCATACTCTTACGTAAGAGTGGGGAAAGACTTTATGATTTATGGGGATTATAAAAAAGGAGTGGGTGGAGTTTTATCATTATAAACTGGTTGTTTACACTCACTGTGGACACACATCTGTGTTCCAACACATTATAAAAGTGCATTTTAGTCTTTTCCTTAGGTCAAACATGATTGTTTTAGCATGTATTCACACTCTTTCTCATAGTTCTTTTGGTCTGGAGCAAAAGAGAAAATGATACATTTAGACCTGGTTCGCTTAGCATTCACGCTGTCATTTATAAGACCAAATGTAAAGATACAAAACAAAAAAATGATGTGCATTTTGTGATCGAAAACAATCCTGCATGCAGCTCTAAATTCACTTGTTGTATGTGCGCACACGATGGTATTTTTACCAGCTGAGAACCTACAAAGAGCTTATAAAATGTGTAAAGGAATCAAAACCGGGATTTCTGCGTTGCACACAAACGAAGATCCGCTGCGAGGAGATGTTCTGATGCCTGTACCGAAATGTAATAGGCAACACAGCTCCTATGACGAGAAAAAAAACATGTACAGTATGTTTGAGCGGCCCATGTTCGTTGGAAATATTTGCCATCAGGATGGATGATTACATGCTTTAAATCATCAATTTGGGCAGCTTTGAGCAGCTCTTGAGGATCTTATCCAGAATGTGAGATGAAATCCTTGCTGGTTTAGCTGGGTTTATAGACTATGATGACTGTCACCCTAAACCTACCCATCCCAGAAAACATTCTGCATTTTTACATTTTAGATAGAACATTGTTTATGTTTTTAAAGCTCGATTAGCACTCAGGTGGAGGGGTCATTTTGGTGCCGTGACCCGGATGGGAGTGCGGTTTAGGGGGGGTGAGTGTAACGGAGGCTGTTCGAGTAAACTTCACTCCTCTGACCTCAAGAGATACTCTAGCACCAGACGCTAGAGGTTGCAGCCTTTAAAGGACTTATACCTCATATTTCATGTTTACACTGTAATATCAGAGTAATACCCATGTCATTATACAAATTTGTGTCCTCATAAATCACAAGAACGCACACACACACACACACACTTACTTAAATTGGACAAGAATAAAATCCCGAAGTATGCCCCATAACAAAATTTACCTAACTTCTTCATGGAAAAGCTTTATCTGAATAAGGTTTATGTGGTTGAATTATTCAGTTTATTTGCCTCTTTCTTTTACAGATTTTCATTGTTTCTCCTTTGCAATTAATGAGCATATTGCTCTTGTAAATAATTGATGCAGCTCAGTGTCATAACATGTCACTGTAGTGTTGTTTATCCACACACTGTGCAACTAAAGCACCTTTTTGTGGCAGTTTTAATCTCACGTTGGAGAATTCGATAAAGCCCTGTGTATCATTGAATGTTATCACATATTTGAATGAGGCACAATGAGAATAGCTAGAACAATAATATTCATAAATGCAGTGCTGTATGAATACATACTTTTTTGATTTATGTATACTTGAATGCACTGCTATTGTGTGTCCTGCATTAAGAAAGCTGACACGTCTGATACAATCCTGTACACTAACATAAAAAAAAACAAAACAAAAAACTGTGGTTTTCTCCTTCAAAGTAAAAACCAATAAAGTAAAAATCGACAGCTGAAGATAACCAAGACTTTTGTGACATATGATAGACTGGATTCACCTAAAAAAAAAAAAAAAAAAAAAAAAATATATATATATATATATATATATATATATAAATTAAAATATTGCATTTATTTTTAATTCATGGGACATGTTTGACAGTAAACAAACAAACCTAACCCCTAATGAATTTTGTCTATTCATTTTGATATTTATCACTGGAAATATTTTTAATTTGGAAAACAACATCACAGTACAACATTTGAATAACACAGAACACACAAACAAACAAATAAATAAATAGTAAGAGTAAACCTGGTAACATGCATACAAAATAAAACATTCTCATTTAACATTTAGTGTGACCTAAGGTGGAAAAAAACATTTCACTTAATTTTTTAAAGAGTTTCAATCTCTGCTTTGAAGCCTACAAAAACAAACAAACTCATAAATATTTGCACTACTGTAAAACATTAATGTGTTTTAGTCCTTGTTCATGACTCTTATGATTTCACAGTAAAAGCACGATGAGAAATTGCATCACAAAATGCAAAAATAATTTTAGTGTGCAGCCATAAAAGCAAACACCCCTGCTGACCTATGTGATGCATTTTTTATTTATGTGTCCAATGTAGAGCAATGGACTCCTCTGGTAGCACTTCATCCTAACATTTGTATCTCAGTCGATCCCAAAGGTGGACTGGACGCAGAAGGTCAATACTTGACTGACATGGCTAAGGATAAATCCTGACAACTACCACACATGTGGCGAACACATAATGAATTCAAGTGCATTGGCTAGACTCAGGTCTCGAGCGGATACCTGCTCCTGCCAGAGAAATAAAAAAATGAAGAAATAAAAGCAAAAGAAGAGGGCAAAAAGGAGAAGAGGGCATCACAAGGGTGAACAACCCCTACTCCTTTGCATGTATCTGGTTGAATCCCTCTGCGCTCGCTCTACCATGGTCGGTTCTGCCAACATGCGATCTTGCACGCTTCAAGGTCGTGCCGAGAATTTATTCATTGCTTTCTTGTTTCTTTCCTATTGGGAAATGATGAATATATTTCAGTGCTTGTCTGAAAGAGCACAGAGGCCTCTTTTAGTACTATTTGAATAGACTTGCACAGTACATTCCACTACATAATACCTCATGTTCTTCGCTTCATGGTGACCCTGAATAAAATGTAAATAACAGAGTTAATTAAAAAAAAAAAAAAAAAAAATTGAAATCCTCGACCTTTTATGAACTCTCCAAACCATTTATGAGACTTTAACATCATGTTAGGAAAACATTAGAAAAATGAAAACCAGCTTGTAAAATGGTCTTCCATACTTAAAGGGTTAGTTGAGCGAAAAATGAAAATGATCCCATAATTTACTCAACCTCAAGCCATCCGTGTGATCTTCTTTCAGTCAAACACAATCTGAGTTATATTAAAAAATATTCTTTGTAATGGGGATGAATAGTAACCGATATTTTGAAGCCCAAAAACGTGCATTCATCCATCATAAAATTAATCTTTATGGCTTCAAGGGGTTATTAAAGGCCTTCTGAAGTGAAACGATGCCTTTTTGTAAGAAAAAATATCCATATTTATAACTTTATAATCTATAATCACTAGCTCAATGTCCATCCACACATAAGTTTCGGTGAGAGTAGACGAACAAACTCAAGCTCCTCAGACACATCTCTTTAAAAATTCTCGTTTGAAACTTGTAATCCATAACCGGTGTCCTCTGAGCTTCCACGTTCGTCAATACATCATTCATCGGATCAGAGTTTACTCTTCCGCCAGAATCGACTCGAGTATGGAAGCCATTGATTCTAGTTTATAAAGTTATATATATATATAATTTTTTTTTTACAAAAAACTTCACTCCAGAAGGCCTTTTTTAACCCATTGGAACTGGATGGATTACTTAAATAATGGATGGATGCATTTCTTGGGGCTTCAAAATTATAATTCACTCCCATTATAAAACTTGGAAGAGCCTGGATATTTTTTAATATAACTCTGATTGTGTTTGACTGAAAGAAGAAAATCATATACACATGGGATGTTCATGGGATAATTTTCATTTTTGGGTGAACTATCCCTTTAAGGCCCCAATATACTTGAAGCGAAATCAAAGAATGAACTGATGTGACAAAATCAGTCCAAAAATAGTTTGTTGGAGTTTGATTGGGAGTTCGAAACAGCTTAGCAAAGCAAACTTTCTGGAAAAGTTCTACTACAGTTGGTCCATGGCGATTACGTGATATGTAGGTGTGCGCGGAGGCTCCGCCTTCTTTGACGTGAAAATCTTTTCTGCTTCATTTCAGTCTGTCGAGGTCAGACATCCATGAATGAAAACACAAACACACTGGAATGGTTTTTCATGTTTAATACAGTAAAACTGCTTAATTTTAAGCAATCTATTGAATAAAGTGCTGTATAAATAAATGTGACATGACTTCACTACAGTGCCAAATTGCAGAGTTCGTGCAAACAGATCCACATTCTAATACTTAAAAAAAAAAAAAAAAAAAAAAAAAGCTTGCTGTTTTCTCAATTTAGTTTATTTTGCTATTGAGAGGAAAGTGCACGGCACATATTTACATATTCAGCTAAACGCCGCTCTGGATGGCGTCGGAATGTTCCTTAACTGTGTATCGCAGGTCATGTGTTTTGAATTTCAGTTCACCCCTAAGCGAAGAACGAACAATAACTTCGCCGTAAGTATATAGGAGTTCACCTCCAATATTGCTCGCTTCAATATGACTATGGGATTTTCTGCCTGGTTTCCTGTCATCCGCCAATTGAATATTGAAAGTCAAGCCATATGATTCATCATCCATCATATAAAAGCAAAATATAAATATAAATATACTCAAAGATGGGTGCTTGACCAAAAAATATTAATAAAAGGCAGAGAAAAGTCAGCACACCAAAGCTCCAAAAATAAGAAAAAAATTTAATATAAGACTATGTAGAATCCATTTTTGGAGCTTTGGTATGCTGACTTTTCTCTGCTTTTCATCCATCATACCCAAAAGATTAATTAAACTAACAGTAATGCTTGGCGAACACAGCTGCACTTAAAAATAATTGGTGTAGAAACAATTTTCACTCAGAAATTACTGGTCAATTTCAGAAACAATTAAAAAAATGGCAAAATAATAAAGCCAAATAATTCAGGTATGAGACCAGTATTTTTGTATTCAAACACATTTTCCATGACTTACCTATTAAAAATGATTAAAAGGAAAGGTTCATAATAAATTACCACCGTCTTGATTACCACTGGGATTAGATAAATAGTGATACTTTCGAAAGGCATGTTAGTGCATGACAGTTGATTGTGGATGACAGCACGTTGAACTTAAGTAGGATGATTTACCAGAATGATTAAATAAAATCGTAATAAAACCTTTCATACTTTGTAGTCAGGCAATCTCACCCTCCTCGAAGTCGGTACGGATTCATATTAGCGCGTTTGAGTAGAGTAAGATGAACGAGGTGTCATTTCATCTGTCTGTTACTTCATAACTTGCTCTCAACTCTGTTGATGGGACTTAATTGCACAGTCGAGATGATGTGCTGATAAAATCCAATTGTTAAGACGATACGTGATCATATGAGATGGGTGTTTAAGAAAATGTTCGGCCTGCACATGCTACAGTCAGGACTGCACCGTCAGTGGAGAGAGAGAGCGAGAGTGATTACAGACGGTCGCTGCAGGGGCTCGGGTGCATCTTTCTAATGGAGATAATCAGTTCAGCAATTATGCATAAGTATAGACAGGGACAATAAATAACACCCTCGCCAAAGTGAGGAAAAAGAGAGCGTACTGAAAACTTGAAGAAGACACTGACTTTATTCCTTCACATTATCCTACTCACCAAAAATATCTCTATTTTTAATTAAAAAAATAAATAAATAAATAAGCAAGGCCAAATTGAAAATATATTTTGTTTGATTTGTTTAAAACTGTACAAAATATAGTCATGTTCTTTCTTTTACAGTGGTACATATATACTAATTATGGTGTACATGTAACGGACGCCAGGTGTTTTAGCCTCCTTGTTAGAGCATCGGACTCCCATGCCGGTTCGAGGCCCGCTCAAAGCGGGTCGAGTAGCACCCAGGTAGAGGGGTTATTTTGGTGCCGTGACCCGGATGGGAGAGAGGTTTAGGGGGTGAGTGTAACGGAAGCCAGCTAGTAGTAAATCTCACTCCTCTGACCTCAAGAGATGCTCTAGTGACAGACACACCTCCTTTTTAGACTCCCATGCCAGAAGACCCGGGTTCGAGGCCCACTCAGAGCAGGTTGAGTAGCACCCAGGTAGAGGGGTTACTTTGGTGCCGTGACCCGGATGGGAGTGAGGTGTAAGGGGGTGAGTGTAACAGAGGCCAGCTAGTAGTAAACCTCACTCCTCTGACCTCAAGAGATGCTCTGGCGACAGACGCTAGAGGTTGCAGCCTTTAACCTCCTTGTTAGAGATTCTGACTCCCATGCCGGAAGATCAGGGTTTGAGGCCCGCTCAGAGCGGGTCGAGTAGCACCCAGATAGAGGGGTTACTTTGATGCCGTCCCCCGGATGGGAGTGAGGTGTTGGGGGGTGAGTGTAAAAGAGGCCAGCTAGTAGTTGCTGTGTGAGTAAACCTCACTCCTCTGACCTCAAGAGACTCTCTGGCGACAGACGCTAGAAGTTGCAGCCTTTATCCTCCTTGTTAGAGCGTCTGACTCCCATGCCGGAAGATCAGGGTTTGAGGCCTGCTCAGAGCGGGTCGAGTAGCACCCAGATAGAGGGGTTACTTTGATACCGTCCCCCGGATGGGAGTGAGGTGTTGGGGGGTGAGTGTAACAGAGGCCAGCTAGTAGTTGTTGTGTGAGTAAACCTCACTCCTCTGACCTCAAGAGACTCTCTGGCGACAGACGCTAGAAGTTGCAGCCTTTATCCTCCTTGTTAGAGCGTCTGACTCCCATGCCGGAAGATCAGGGTTGAGGCCCGCTCAGAGCGGGTCGAGTAATAGTTACATGGTAACTACTTTGTACCTATAGACAAGTGTTGGGTAATAACGAGCACTTACTTAAAGTGTCCGTGTATGGTACCTAACAGACACGTTACTGTACTTACTAATGGTATGTACATGGTAACTATTTTCTACTTACAGAAAAGTGTATGTGTGACGAGCAGGGTGACGCGAGTGTTAACGAGCTTCAGGTGCTCGGCGCACCGGTCTCGAGTCCCTCACGGAGGAGCTCCGGAAGCATAAAGGAGGAGCGACGACAGTGAAGGACGAGAGAGGACCAGGCCTGGGATTTTATGTTGAGTGTTATTTGGTTTGTGTGGGCGGCAGTCGCCGTGAGGAACTGCCGCCCTTATACTTTTTGGTTTTATTGTGAGTTTATTTGTTTATTAAATGTGTTGAACATTCGCCGGCTCCCGCCTCCTTCTTCCCTTTCTACGAACTTTGTTACAGTATGTAATAACATGCACTTATTTATGGTAACTACTAAGACACATTGCTGTACTTACTAATGATATTTTCACAGTAACTGTGTAATACTTACAGACAAGTGTGGATAATAACAGGCACTTATTTATGGTAACTATTAAGACACATTGGTGTACTTACTAATGGTATATACATGGTCACTGTCCTGTACTCACAGACAAGTGTGGACACAAATAATGGACACTGACTTACAGTGTGTGCATGTTAACTACTGTGAAACAAATGTGCTTACCAAAATGATACACTGCAGTAAATATATAGCACTTCATAGTGCTAATACGTATCAAGTATCCTTTTAAGCAAGGTTTTTGACACATGAGAACTGAGTATGCCAAGTACAAATAAGAGTCTGGTAGCTTATTGGAGTGTTTTTGATCTGTCAATGCACACATAATTATTAGGGTATGTACAGTATATCATCAAAATACCCCTATTGACCCAATTGATTAAGTGAATCATTGTTCATTAAAAATTAGGCAAGTTGAACAGCAATAGTATATACCATGTACAAGAAGTATCTTGTACCATGCTTATACCCAGCACAATTCAGATTTTTATTCATTTTTATTCAAAGTGTTTTCAACATTGATAATATATATAACCATCACCAATATAACTATATATATACCAAAAAAAATATCCCCACAAGATCAAAATTTTCTAGTATTACTATACCTCTGAGGACATCCCCATAACGTAGGGAATACCCCCCCCCCACACACACACATATATTTTAGTTTATTTCTTTAATTTTCTTGTGCTGAAAATCAGCACATTAGAATGATTTCTAAAATATTATGTGACACAGAAGAAAGGCGTAATGATGTTATATTCAAATAGAAAACAGTTCTTTTAAACAATAGAACTCTTTTTAATCAAATATATGCAGATTTAGTGAGCATAAGAGGAGACTTTAAAAAAATAAAAAATAAAAAAAACCTTGAAAAGGCATGACATTGCCTGTATCATTCACGTCTGTAGTTTGGTACCTGAGCAATAGCATTAGTGCTGATTACTTCAGAAAGACTAACCTTGGTCGTGGCATTAGCTTATTTAACTTTCTTTTAATATTAAGCAAAAGAGGTCTTTTCATTTGCATACATTACAGCAGCCTCATTCAAGATGTTTGGAGCAATCCAATCACACATTGTGCTTGTGAAATGAAATGCCCTCAAGGAAGTCGCTCTCTACCCCAGCCTGGAGTTCAGCTCCAACCCTTTCATTTTCACTTGTCAGTGTGATTCACTGATTATAACGTCAGACACTATTGCTCTATCACAAATCATTTCTTTTGAGCAGCACTGACTTTCTGTATATATCGCTGAGGTATGATCTCAAAATCTCCAAGCTACTCTTTTGACAAAAATGATGTATAGATTAAAGTCTTTCTCTTCTCTTACACTATTATTAAAGTCATTAAGTGTATGGTTCAAGGTTCTTCTCTATCAGTAGCATATGCAGCATAACATTATCACAGAATAACAGTTATTTAAAATAAATTATAAATATTACATCGCACACAATTTGGCAAAGGCTGCGATTGTTTAATGCGCAGCTTGTCAGAGCTGTACAGCTCTGTGATCAGTAGTAAATGCTTCTACATCTGAAAGCCAGAGGGCGCTCTTGAGCAGAAACTCAAAACAAACCCTGCCGCAGATGAAGAAAGTTTAGAAGTGAGTTTGGAGTAAAAACATGTTATTAAATGTTGTCTTTTGTTGGACAAGAGGTTTATATATAAAAAAGTGTTCTTGTCGCTTCATAACATTAAGGTTGAATCACTGTACTCACATGAACTGTTTTAAATATAAAGGTTAGTACCTTTCTGGGCGTTTGAAAGTGTAAATTAACTTGCCGGGATTGCCATCGGATTTAATCAAAAATATCTTAATTTGTGTTCCGAAGATGAACGAAGGTCTTTTCATTTTTGGGTGAACTAACCCTTCAGGGAAGAAGTTAGCATGTTCAACGTAACTTTAATAATAATAATAATAATAATAATAAAACGAACATGGACAACAAAACGAAAGTAAAGCGGCAACCCCTCACGGATGACTTCCCCATAAACTAAAACAAGACAATAACAGAATCAGAGAAAGCTATCCCAAGAAAGGAAGCTGTTATAGCTGCTCCATAATAATGTCTATGAATTTAGAATGCGATCTCCCTGTTGGTGTAATGATCAAGGGCCTCATTTATAAAACTTTACGCATAAACCTTACTAAAAGTGAACGTAAGACATTAATCTGAAAATGGTGTACGCAACAGAACACCAGAACACACCAGAATCTGCTCAAAAATCCTTTTATGAATCCCAGTCGGTGGAAGATTATCCGTACAGTGGGGCAAAAAAGTATTTAGTCAGCCATCAGTTGTGCAGGTTCTTCTCCCACTTAAAAAGATGACAGCGGCCTGTAATTTAATCATAGGTACACTTCAGCTATGAGAGACAGAATGAGAAATCCAGAAAGTCACATTATCTGATTTTTTAAAGAATTTATTTGCAAATTATGGCGGAAAATAAGTATTTGGTCTCCTACAAAAAAGCACTCACAGACCTGTAACTTGTTCTTGAAGAGGCTCCTCTGTCCTCCACTCGTTACCTGTATTAATGGCACCTGTCTGAACTCGTTATCAGTATAAAAGACACCTGTCCACAACCTCAAACAGTCAGACTCCAAACTCCACTACGGCCAAGACCAAAGAGCGGTCAAAGGACACCAGAAACACAACTGTAGACCTGCACCAGGCTGGGGAGACTGAATCTGCATTAGGTATTCATCTTGGTGTGAAGAAATCAACTGTGGGAGCAATTATTAGAAAATGGAAGACATGCATTACCACTGATAATCTCCTTCTACAATCCCTCCCTTTAATTTTAAAATGATCAACTTTATTCTAAAACCTTTATCTGAGAAGTAAGCTATTTTCTAACTACAATTTTGTTTTTATGGATATTTTGATATATATAAAAAACAAGGATATTGGATGATTTTAGAAGGATATTAGATGATTTTAGTAATATGTACAAAATAGCCACTCATTTATAGTCCGTATGTAATATTTCCCAATGTCTTGTAGTTTTGACGACATTAACTAAGGTGTCACCTGGATGGAAATATGCATGGAAGTGATATGCAGATGAGGTTATGCATAGTAAAACTAGACATTGTAAGCTCCATATATGGTGATTTCGGGAGTAGACCAGGAGGAGATGCAAGTACGGACAATCTTCCGCTGACTGGGATTTATAAAGGGCTTTTTGTGCAGGTTCTGGTGGGTTTTTTGTTTTTGTGTACACCATTTTCAGATTTATGTCGCAGGTTCACTTTTAGTAGGTTCATAAGCAAATTTTTATAAATGAGGCCCCAGGCGTCCTAATATATATAGTTTCCTTATTTTGTTTACATAGTTTAAATAATTATAAAACCGACTGAAAATGTTTTGCTTTTTATATACGTTCCAATATTAACAAACTAAATTATTTTCAGTTGAGGATTGACATTATTGTGTTTACAGAGCTTAATTTGTATCGAACCCCAAACATTCCTTCAGTTTATGTTAGTCAAGAAAGATCCTAGTTAATTAGAGTCTTGGTAAACAAAGACAGAATAAATACGATCTTGGAATCAAGCTTGGATTATTATTTCCAGCAGGTCTTGTCTTGAAGCGGACACTGGTGAGAGAGTAATTTCACCCTTTACTTCCAGGTGGGTTAATCTCATAGGCAATCGATGCCATCAGTCACTGAGGAGAAAGATTCACATCACTCAGGAAAAACAGGTTAGAAGACACACACGTGCACACACACACACACACACACACAGAGAACCTGCCTATTGATCCCCTGCTTTTCTCCATGCTACAGCTGCAATGCATTTGACTGTTGATGGGTTTACATGTAGACAGCTTGAGGACCAGTCCAGGAATCCTCTGGGATTCCTTTTACATTTGTTAAATTCAGTGATAAACATAAAAAAAATGTAGAGTTAATGGATGATAATCATGCGTTTCGCTCTCAAATGCAGGGGAGAATCACTGAAGCAAGGCCTTTTAGTGGTGATGGTAGAACAGACTGATATTATAGATCTGTTACAGCTCAGTCTCACGACAGAAACGCTGCTGACGTTTTCCTATACTTCACCTAAGAAGATGCTGTAAAGGCTTGGTTATTCTGAAACATAAGACCCTGAAAATCCTCAAGAACAACAATAATTATCAGATTAAAAAAAAAAAAAAGAACAATCTATATTTGCTGTAAATGTTGCTTAATTAGCACTGAATTTTAATAAAATAACTTGTATATATTTTTAGTTTGAAAAAAAGACCGTCAACCAGTTTAAGGTCAATG
Source organism: Opsariichthys bidens (assembly GCA_037194245.1). NCBI lineage: Eukaryota > Metazoa > Chordata > Actinopteri > Cypriniformes > Xenocyprididae > Opsariichthys > Opsariichthys bidens. The sequence continues at coordinate 4,804,543 of CM074293.1, forward strand.
TAATCTAATCTATTCGCTTAAGTGAAAATTCTTTTGTTTATGGACATCTTAACCTTTTTGCAGTATCATCAAAATCTGCCATTAAATGAAAGCTCACCAACAAAAGAAGGAAAGAAAATGTGCTGTTTATTTACTCATCCTCAGGCCATCCAAGATCTGCCTTTTTTTCTTCAGTAGAAATGTAAAGAAGGGTTTTAGCTGAAACTGTGGTCCTTGGTGATTCATATAATGGAAGTCAATGGCTACCATCACTTTGAGTCAAAAAAACACACAGGCAATGAGGCAAAAACTAAATTAATACCCGTGGCTCCTGATGATACATTGAGGTCTTGTGAAGCTGTGGTTTACAGGTTAATGTTGTAAATGATGTTCAGTTTCTTGCACCGATTGATTGTTTCACTTCATAAGACCTCAATGTATCATCAGGAGCCACGGGTATTAATTTGGTTTTGCCTGTATATGCCAAAGTGAGGTAGCTATTGACTTCTTTACTGTTCTTCTGAAGAAAAAAGACACATACATCTTGGATAGCCTGAATAAATTAGCAGCACATTATTTGAATATATAATATAATATAATATAATATATTTGGCTGAAAGCTAATTACAACAACAACATAAAATAAAATTGTCAGTATTTTCCTCAGCAATTTATTTCCTCAGCAATTCAACCAAATCATTCAGTTCAGAAATTCTTTACTGTTAAGCAAAAATGGGTAACACTTTATTTTACAGTGTCATTGCTGCATATGCTACATGTATGTACTATAGTAATAATTAGAAATCATGCATAATTATATGCAATTAACCCTAAACCAAACCTTTATCGTAACTCGAACCCAATAGTAAGTGCATGTAGTTAATTGTCATTACTCGGTACTTAAATGTATAATTACACTGAAATACTGACACCTTAAAATAAAGTGTAACCCAAAAATTTAACTAAATTTAATGATTAAGAAATGACAAGAAAATCAACTTAATTCAGACTATATTTCTTAAAAAACAAGTCTCATTATGTTGTTACACATTTTTTTTTTTTTTTTTTTTTTTTGCTTCTCAATAGGTTTTTCTCATCTGGAAAATAACCAAGACTTTATGGAATCACCCTAATTGAAATTAAAACGAGCACTGAGGGACATTTTGGTGGTGTACAGGAAAACCTCATTAGAGTATTGTTTCCTTTTAAGACTCAGTAGAATCATCCTAACAGAAAAGTAACATAAAAAGTAACCCATTTTCAATGCTCTGTGTTGGCTGAAACTTACCATTGACTTAAATTGATTGTAACAACACAATAGAACACATAATACACCTAAATATAGTTTAGAACATATATATATATATATATATATATATAAATAAATACTTGTGAGAGATTTGGATACTTTGTATTCTAAACCTGCTAAAATAAAGAAAGATGAAGGGCTTGTATATGGGAAAGTGTATGATTAAAAAAGTAGTCCATCCCCTTCCGCATCTGTGACACAAGGACACGCTCTGAGGTTCTGAATAACCCTCTGCAGGATCTGTCATGACATGTGCCATGTTCATGACTTCGACGCGCGCACAGACGACTCACAAAGACACGTGTACCCGCGCGCACACACACAGATGAGCCGATCCGAGTAAGCAACCTCCATTCTTGTCAAAATGGTATCGGCCATAACAAGCACGCAATCTGTTGTTTACCTACCACCGGTCCATTTGTCATTCAGACAACTCTGCAAAAACTGTTTGTAAACAAATGGTCGTGAACAAATCTCCTGCCTTGGAGGACGTTTACCACCTTTGGTGAGACGAACGTGTTTTTCATCAAGTTATTGTCCAGTTTGCTCAGCAGTTTGTACCTCTGACGTATGGTCACTTAATGAAACAAATGCAGTGATGTAGGCAAGGAATAATTGAAGATGGTTATGAATATTCAATGCTCCGCTCTTCTTCGTGGTTACACTCCCACCACTGCGGAGCATTTATTTTCAATAATTCAATGGTTCAGAGTCAACTCCTCCACTTATACCATACATACATACATTCAACTGACCTCCCAGCATCAGTTAAGTTGCTTCAACTCTCCTGTGGCCTCATGGGATGGTAAAGTGTCCGTCGAATGCGCACTGAAGAATCTCAGCAGAAGTTGTAGATCTTCAAGAGACTTGTCGCGTAGTGTTTTCGAATACTGCACATACTACTCTTTTGGGGTACTGTTTTGGGAAGTACTTGTCAATAAAACTCACTGCATTTGGATCCAGCTCTCCTTTGTTTTTGAGTTCATACTATGTTTTAACTGGAATTAGGGTTAAGCTAACACACCGCTTCAGTAGTTTGTGTACGCTTTTGTTTCCAGATGTCAGTCACTATTCTGCCTTCATACACGTCATAAAAGGGATAGTTTACCCAAAAATCTAAGTTATCTCATGACTATCTTCTTTCAGAAGAACACAGAGTTATATTAAAACATTTATTCGGCAGACACTTATCCAAATCGACTTACAAGGGGAGCAATTAGGAGTTAGGTGCCTTGCTCAAGGGCACTTTAATCATGGTATCAAAGGTGGAGAGAGTGCTGTTCATTCACAATCCCCACCTTCAATTCCTGCCGGCATGGGAATCAAACCAGCAACCTTCAGGTTACAAGCCAGACTCCCTCACCATTAGGCCACGACTACCCGACCGATGCTCCTAATTTCTTAAAGTCCAAAAAAAGGAATATATATGTCTCCAGCGGGTTAATAAAGACCTTCTGAAGTGAAGCGATGGGTATTTGTTATGAAAAAAATAGTATTTAAAACGGATTTTTGATTTTATTTTTCAGGTTTAGCTCAATTCTTGGTACAAATCTGGTTAAGTATAGGTACACACACACACGTGGTGTTTCCATGTTTTATGGGGACGTTCCATAGGCGTAATGGTTTTTAAACTGTACAAATTGTATATTCTGTTCCCCTACACTACCCCTAAACCTAAACCTACCCATCACAGAAAATGTTCTGCTCTTTTAGATTTTCAAAAAAGATGATTCTGTATGATTTGTAAGCTTGTTTCCTCATGGGGACCAAAAAATGTCCCCACAAGATCAAAATTTTCTAGTATTACTATACCTGTGGGGACATTTGGTCCCCATAACGTAGGGAATACACACACACACACACACACACACACATTTCCGTTGTTTATTAGTCATATATCCCACCCAATTTAATACCGTTTTTGAAAACAAAAAGAAAACAACTGCCAATGGGGTGAAATAAACTTAAAGATACATTCTCTGAAAACAAGCCTGAATTGGTTCTGAAGTAAATGCATTTCTTTTAGGGATGTTTAGATATTTTATTAAGAAACAAGACTGTGAAATGCTGTACTGATTAAATAAATGTTTTCAGTACTTCAGTTGAAGTGTTCATTTGTTCTACTTTAGATCAATACTTAAACTGCATTAACTGTGACTGGCACGTCCCTATCGTCCATACCTAAAACACGGCCATTACTGGCAGCTCTGAAGAGAGCCGAACAACTTGATCAACAGACTCGTGTGATCTAGAATAAATACATCAGGGACTGTATATTTAGAGTACGCACTTGATTTGAGAATCGGTATGTTGGTGGACCGTTTGCAGCAGCAAGGCTTGAAGGTTGGGCACAATTGGCTAATCCTTAACAATTTGTTGGAAGTCAGAATTGCTGTTTACAAATTAGCATGAACAAAGATAGATTTGCTTGGAAAGCTACCAGACGTCAGAGTTTCAACTCAGCAGAAAACGAAGGCGCCTTGTCAGCAGGACACGTCTTTATTCTTCAATTCGCCGGTCGCATCTGGACTGACAGAATGCAGAATCAACGTTACAAATCTTTCGCTTGATTTTAAAAACGTGGTTATACATTTAGAGGAGGTCATTTGTAAAATGTGTGAGTGCTATTCTTTACTCTTACGTAAAAATCATAACCTAATGTAACCGGGTGGTAAACGTTTAAAATTGGTTTCTCTCCCTGATTATGTTGAGTGAAATATTTAGCCAGGGAAAACAGTGGTTATCTGGAGTCACCAGCAGGGGGCACTGTGCATGTTGCGTAGGAGACAGTGCGCATGCGCTCTCACAATAGAACATTTTGTCGAGACGTGCAGCGGGCAGTGTGAGAGAGACGCGCTCCCGGGAAACCAGAGGTTTTGTGATCATCCGCGGGTAAATACAATAAGCATTTATGTTATTTTGGATTAAAACTATTTGTGGATGTATATTTTGTTATGATGATTTAGAGAACTGTTTTGTTTGAAGCGTTATGTCGTGTATAATGTCCGCGATGATATGATGTCATACCAGGAGGTGTAGGCCTGTTCATTTAGCGCCTCACAAGTTAAAAATACACATTCTTCTGAAGATGTATTTATTTTTATTTGATTTTGTCCTTGTTGTAAAAATCTCCACAGTTGTAACAGAGGATTTCAGCCCGTGAATGAATGCGAATACAGAAGCTCAATGTTAAGTGAGTGTAATTTTCTGTAATTTTCCTCAAATGATGCGTAAAGTGGGTAATATAAAAATGTACTGATATTGTTTTGTTTATTGTTCAGTATTCCTACTGCCGTATTGTGTGGTAACATTTTGATGTCGTGTAACATTTCTCACATTGGTGATTTTTCCGTTTTATTTTGCATCTTCGGTGATGCCATGCTAGAGCTGTGAGATTTACTTTGTATCACCTGCTCTGTGGAAACCATCATTTTATTTCTCTAAATTTTGTTTTTTATATCTTTTTTTTCTGTTTGATTTGCGAACTCATTGAACTAATTTCATTGAACCATTAAACGAATAAACATAAAGTGGAAAGAACCCCTTAATGTGTTCCTGGTGGTAAATTTAAATCCCCGGTCACACATTTTGGTACCAGGAGTGGGGTAGTTTATTCGGTCTGATTCGATTTTTGGAGCGGTTTAGTTAGACAATACGGCAGTGGTGAATATTTTGCAGAGACGGAGGACGTCCGAAGCGTGGAGGTTCGCGGGTGCAGATGAGATGGTCAGCGTGGGACTGAATTGAGTTTCCAGTGTGCCAGGTGTGACGGTGGCTAAGAAGATTGGTGCAGACTGACGCGATCCCTTCTGTCAACGTTTTGACTTCCAGCTTTTCATGGCTGCATTCCAGGAACTGTGCATTAGCGTGAGGGTGTGTTTGAGGTACTGAAAAGGACTGAGCTTCTCACCAAGGACATCGATCTTGAACTGAGTTAATTCCGAGTTAGTGCTTTTTGACCTACTTGTGTAGAAAATGTCCGAATCTGACGAATTGCTTGAAGAGGAGGTGCACGTCCCTGTTGTTGGGGCTGTGGGAAATGATGTCATAGAGGAAATGAAGGGTCAAATTCAAGAGTTAAGTGACTGGAGGAACGATACTTTGGCCAATAGGGCTGTTGGTGAGGGTAACTCAACCCGCTCTTACATTTATGTTCCTCGTGAACGCCAGGTTCAACCTTTTAGCGGGGAGTATAACAAAGATGGAAGATCAGTAGAGGAGTTTATTGAAGAGGTGGAAAGGGTTATACGGGCCAGAGATCAGACACAAGAAGAACAGCTGGACTTTATTATCTCACTTTTGCGGGGACCTGCACTAGAAGAGGTGCGTTTATGTGTGGGAAATCAGTCCAGACAGGCCAGTGATTTGTTTACTTTCCTGCGGGAAGCGTTTGGGGAACGGCGCAGTGGTACTCAATTGTTGCAAATGTTTTACAATCGCAAACAATTGGAGGGGGAAGATCTCCGAAACTACTCTCATGCTCTCTCTCGCCTGTTAAGTTCCGTTGTAAAACAATCACCGGGTGGTTTGGCTAACGAGCAGGGGATTTTGCGCGATCAGTTTGTGGAGGGGGTGCGAGATGCTGCGTTGAGACGAGAGCTGCGTAAAATGATTAGAGAAAAGCCCTACTTGACCCTGCTTGAGGTTCGTAATGAGGCCATCCTTTGGTCCATGGAAGAGAGCAGGCCAAGCCGAGTTGTGAATAGTCGACCGGTCCATTCAGAAGTGTTAAGGGAAACTGGGGGTACTTCTGTTGAGTCTGAGAATCAAAGCTCTTCTGTGTTAAATGATATTTTGCAGGTGATTTCTCGGCAGGACAAGCGAATAAGCGAGCAAGAACAGACTATCTCAGAGCTCACTAAGGCAGTCAAAGAGTTGACTGCACAGCGGTCAGTGTCTGTTCCACTGAATTATATGCCTTCAAAGTCTCCTCCCAGGTTTACAGAAAGCGGAGAACCTATTTGTTTTAGATGCAATGAGGTTGGGCATATTGCCAGACGCTGCACTTTAAGACGGGTGGGAGATCTAAGAGTGCTACTCAAACTACTGAAGGGCAAGAAAAACAAGGTCCTTCTGGTGCGCTGAGTCAGGCAACACAAGGTATGGTTTCTGGTTCTCCGCCTGAGGGGACTAGTCGAGACCGGTTCCTTGAGCGGGCAGTTGGAACGTGCCCAATGGTAGACTTGAAAATCAAGTGCATTCCAGTGTCATGCTTGCTCGACACCGGTAGTCAGGTCAGTACTATTACTGAAGGGTTCTTCCGAGAGCATCTATTTGGCGATGAGAGTGATGTGCTGTCTACTTCTAGCTGGCTGAAGATCACCGCAGCCAACGGTTTTAGACATTCCCTATTTGGGTTACCTGGAGCTGGACGTGGAGGTAATGGGAATGACCCTGCCCGAGTGCGGGTTCTTGATTGTTAAAGAAACCCCTAGTCCATCGTCCGTGGCTGTGCTCATCGGCATGAACATTATCAGTAAGTGCCGACAGATCGTTCACGCTGAATTTGACACTACGCTGGGTGGTAGGCTGGATTCGGACTGGAGGGAAGTCTTCCAGCAGGCCCGATCAGTTGAGTTTGTTGAGCGAGCTTCATGTGCTCGGGTCGTGGGGAAGATTCCTGCTCATGTGCCTGCTTGGTCGGCAGCTACCGTCCTGATTAAGGGGATGGAATGCAGTAGAAAGGATGGTTCCACGTGGTTGGTAGAACCAGCAAATGTCTCCTTACCAGGAGGTTTGGTGGTAGTACCTACCTTGGTCACATCAGAGTTACCTGTATGTCCAGTGAGAGTACTTAACCTGTCTCAGGAAGACCTTTGGCTTAAGCCTAGGGCCCGTCTGGGGTTGTTGTCCCCGATTGATGGTAACAGTGCAGGATCTTCTTGCCAAGTAACGTTTCAGCGAATCTCTGCAGACACAGAACGGGTCACTATGGGTGAAGTTCCTGGCTCTGAGTCCCAGGGCCAGTCCGTTTTAGATCACGTCAACATGGGAGGCACGCCTGAACAGCAGGTTCAGTTAAAAGCTCTGCTGGGCAAGTATTCAGGTGTGTTTGCCCTGGATGACGATGATTTGGGTTATACAGATAAGGTTCAGCATGAAATACATCTGACTGATGATGTACCAGTGAATCAGCCTTACCGAAGAATTCCTCCAAATCAGTACCAAGAGGTTAGAGAGCACATCACTAAGTTACTGAAGAAGGGTGTCATACAGGAGAGCGTTAGTGCTTACGCCTCGCCTGTGGTACTGGTGCGCAAAACTGATGGGTCGCTACGGTTGTGCGTTGATTATCGTAAACTTAACGCCAAGACGAGGCGTGACGCATTTCCGCTACCCAGAATTGACGAGAGCTTCGATGCCCTTCGGGGAGCGAAGTTTTTCTCAACTGTAGACTTGGCCTCGGGGTATCATCAGATAGCAGTGAGTGACAGGGATAGGGCTAAGACGGCGTTTACCACGCCTTTCGGTCTATTTGAGTACCGGAGGATGCCGTTTGGGGTCTGTAATGGACCGTCAACCTTTCAGCGGCTTATGCAGGCTGTTATGAACGATCTGATCTTTCAGGTGTTGATAGTTTACTTAGATGACATTTTACTGTTTTCACAGACGTTTGAGGAACACTTGGAAAGATTGGAAATGGTCCTGAAACGGTTAGCTGAAACTGGTTGAAGGTCAAGTTGACAAAGTGCCGTTTTCTCCAAGACTCTGTGCGTTTCCTTGGCCACCAGGTGTCGGCGCAAGGGATTTCTCCTGACCCGGACAAGGTCACTGCGGTCAGTAATTGGAAGACCCCAGAAACCGTCAAGGAGTTGAGGTCATTTCTTGGGTTTTGCAGCTATTATAGGAAGTTCGTCCAGGGCTTCTCGGGGATAGCTGGACCGTTACATGACCTGGTAAATGCTTGTTTGAGTGAAGGCAGGTGTGGTAGGAGTGGTCGTCATTTTAGCACCCTGTGGTCTGCGGAATGTGATCATGCTTTCGATCAGCTAAAGAGTAAGTTGACAACAGCTCCGGTGCTTGGCTTCGCAGACTTCACTTGTCCTTTCATTCTCGAAACGGACGCAAGCCAGAATGGTTTAGGAGCCATCCTGTACCAGAAACAGGGTGATGAGAAAAGGGTCATTGCATACGCCAGCCGTAGGTTGCGTAATGCAGAGAGAAATGATCGTAATTACAGTAGTATGAAGCTCGAGCTACTGGCCCTTAAGTGGGCTGTAGTCGAGAAATTCCGTGGCTACTTACTTGGGTCTTGGTTTGAAGTGATTACGGATAATAATCCGCTCTGTCACTTGCACACTGCCAAGCTAGGGGCAATCGAACAAAGATGGGTAGCACAGCTGTCAGTCTTTAACTTCGAGGTGAAGTACAGACCGGGCAAGAGTAATGCTGCGGCCGATGCTCTGTCTAGGCAGGAATTTGCAGGGGAGCCTGAACCTGATCCAGACGCTGACTGGGATGGGTGTGTTGCGATTTGCGGTGTGATAAGGCGAGGAACCACCTTGGAACCTGAACTTGCGATGAAGGGTGTTGAGTGCAGCAGGTTGAGACAAATCCGTGCGTTGGAGGCTGGAGAAGAAGCTATCGCTACTCTCCAGGGCAACACTCATACACTTCCTGGTTACGCAAGGGAACAGTTGGTCGAGTTTCAGAAAAATGATCCTGTTCTACGGGTATTTCGAGGGTTCTGGAATAAGGAAAAGAGACCAGTTCACCGGGAAAGAAAGTCTCTGTCCAGGTCTGTGAAGTGCCTTTTAAAACAGTGGAGTCTCATAAAAGAACAAAATGGGTTACTGTATCGAGTAGTAGATAACCCGCCTGAGGAGAGCTGTTGGCAACTGTTGTTGCCTGAGTGCTTAAAGGATCAAGTATTGCAGAGTGTGCACAATGATCTGGGGCACCAGGGAATTGAACGGACCTTGGGGTTGTTGAAGCAAAGGTGTTTTTGGTCCGGGATGTACGAGGATGTAGAGGGATGGATAAAGAAGTGCCAACGGTGCATCCTCACTAAGATGCCTCATCCTAAGGTTCGTGCCCCTGTGAAAGCATTTTTGGCTTCCAGGCCCCTTGAAGTCATTGCAGTAGACTTTACAGTTTTAGAACCTGCTTCTGATGGGCGTGAAAATGTTTTGGTTGTTACCGACGTTTTCACAAAGTTTACACAGGCGTTTCCCACAAAAGATCAAAAGGCCGATACCACAGCAAAGATCTTGTTGAAGGAGTGGTTTATGAAGTACGGAGTGCCAGAGAGGTTACACTCCGATCAAGGTCGAAACTTTGAAAGTGAGGTAATCGCCGAGCTATGTAGACTCTATGGGGTGAAGAAGACACGTACAACCCCTTATAGGCCGCAGGGAAATGCCCAATGTGAACGGTACAACCGAACACTTCACAACCTGCTTCGTACGTTACCGCCAGAGCGTAAGCGGCGTTGGCCTGAGTACTTACCGGAGTTAGTCCATGCATATAATGTAACTCCGCATGCTACAACAGGGTTTTCTCCTTATTATCTTCTTTTTGGGGTGCAACCGCATCTGCCCATTGACGCTTTGTTGGGTGGTGAGGAAGTCTCTGAGGAGAAACGAGACTGGTTGTCTGTGCATCAAGAGAGGCTGAAATATGCCCATGAGAAGGCTAGGGAGTATTCAGAGGGGAAAGCTCTTGAGAGAGTGACTCGTTTGAATGAAAAAACATTTTGTCCCCAAGTCAGTGTGGGTGAGTTGGTATATCTGCGCCAGAGGCCTCCAGGCAGGAATAAAATTCAAGATGCCTGGAGTCCGATTGTGTACCGAGTTGTGGAGATAGTGGGCACAACTTACACTGTTGAACCTTTAGAGGGAGGGCCCTCGAAGAGGGTACACAGGTCAGAATTGCGTCCCGGTGCTTTGCCCACTCCTAGGCCTAGGACTAAGGACAAACCTCTGCCAGATATACAGCCTTTCTTCAGGGATGAGGATGAGAATGAGAAACCTGAACCGGATTTTGTGGTGGTCGAGGAGAGGGTGCAACCCTCTGTGAGGGGGCCGCGAACACTCTATTGAACTCAGAGACACCAGTTATTTCTGAGTTGGGGGGTGACTGCTCTGAAGGTAATCAGGTACAAATACCAGCAGATACTGATGAAGTCTCTTCGCAACGTGATAGTGTAGTCTTGAATGCAGAGGCTACAGATGAGCATGATCAGTTGCAGGAGCTAGAGACGGGTGAAATGTGTAACACCGATCAGAGAGAGGCACCGGTTCCAGCTGTACGTAGAAGCAAGCGTGCAACTGCGGGTGTTCACACTAATCCTTTTCATGCACCAAGGTCCGCTTGTCATGCGGTGAGCATCAGCACAGATATGGTATCTCAAGTGTTGACCAGTATTGGCACTGCGTTGTTTGAGAAAGCATTAAAAGGTGCCATGAATGCTGAAGTTGATGAATGAGTGAGTCATCGAGGACGCTGACTTATTGCAGGGGAGAATGTAACCGGGTGGTAAACGTTTAAAATTGGTTTCTCTCCCTGATTATGTTGAGTGAAATATTTAGCCAGGGAAAACAGTGGTTATCTGGAGTCACCAGCAGGGGGCACTGTGCATGTTGCGTAGGAGACAGTGCGCATGCGCTCTCACAATAGAACATTTTGTCGAGACGTGCAGCGGGCAGTGTGAGAGAGACGCGCTCCCGGGAAACCAGAGGTTTTGTGATCATCCGCGGGTAAATACAATAAGCATTTATGTTATTTTGGATTAAAACTATTTGTGGATGTATATTTTGTTATGATGATTTAGAGAACTGTTTTGTTTGAAGCGTTATGTCGTGTATAATGTCCGCGATGATATGATGTCATACCAGGAGGTGTAGGCCTGTTCATTTAGCGCCTCACAAGTTAAAAATACACATTCTTCTGAAGATGTATTTATTTTTATTTGATTTTGTCCTTGTTGTAAAAATCTCCACAGTTGTAACAGAGGATTTCAGCCCGTGAATGAATGCGAATACAGAAGCTCAATGTTAAGTGAGTGTAATTTTCTGTAATTTTCCTCAAATGATGCGTAAAGTGGGTAATATAAAAATGTACTGATATTGTTTTGTTTATTGTTCAGTATTCCTACTGCCGTATTGTGTGGTAACATTTTGATGTCGTGTAACATTTCTCACATTGGTGATTTTTCCGTTTTATTTTGCATCTTCGGTGATGCCATGCTAGAGCTGTGAGATTTACTTTGTATCACCTGCTCTGTGGAAACCATCATTTTATTTCTCTAAATTTTGTTTTTTATATCTTTTTTTTCTGTTTGATTTGCGAACTCATTGAACTAATTTCATTGAACCATTAAACGAATAAACATAAAGTGGAAAGAACCCCTTAATGTGTTCCTGGTGGTAAATTTAAATCCCCGGTCACACTAAATTAAAAATAAATTGATCAAAAAAGATGATAAATATAGCTGCAAGCAGCAATTATCGGGATTCAAGCACTTTAAGGCCTTTAAGTTATTCTGTTTTCTTTAGCAAGCCTGTAACTACTTGGATCATAAATGGAAAGACCATTTACAGTCAAAACAGGCAATTTAAAAAGGAAATATGTTTTAAAGCTTTTTAACAGTTATCTAGGTTGAGCCACAAACCTAGCACTAGTCAATGAAAATAGTTTTTTTAAAATAATCTCTCAAATTTAATGAACGATTTGATTGACAACAGTGGTTCAGGAGGCAAAGTTGCTCAAAATGTTCTACCATGAATGTAATTTGCTAAAAATCAAGTAATATACAATCCTTTAAGCATGTGAAAAACATGAAGCGCCCCCTGGAGGCCGATTTTTTCACACTTCTCACAGGCCTCTAGGGGGCTGTCAATCAAACAAATGACCTCCGTTAACCTTGTGTGACGGCCACTTGAAGAGAATCTTTCTGCACTTGTTTGGTTCCGATTGGGTGAAAAACCTAGAACTAGTTCGCAAAATTAGTTTTATCAAAAAATCTAAAATGCCTGAAAATCGTGTCGGGTGTTTTGTTCGTTTTGAACCAAGGATTCCAACAATATAAGACACTTGAGCTATTTACAATGGTTTTGGAGTTACATACTTTTGATCGCTGTAGCGCCACCATTAGGCCGATTGGGGACAGCCTTGATGACGTTGTAGATGGGATGAGTACTACCACTCCTCAAAGTTTCAAATCTCAGTCTGTCTGATCGCTTTTAGAGGAAATTCAAACAATAACAATAGGGTTTCAGCTCTACGTGCTTGAACCTCTAATAAAGATTATTAGAAACACAATGGCACTGCGTTATCTATGTGTACATCTACGTTTGATTTTGTTTTGTTTTTTTTTTTTTGCAATTGCATTATATTTTATACTTTTAATCAATGGTTTTATTTTGTACAGTAGCATGGGTCAGTATGTATATGTGAGATAATAATAAAACTGTTGTATTTTCTTTCATATGCATACTCTTAGATATCCAATATCATAGTTTACACAATGAACAATCAGCTTTACTTTCATGTAAATATAGTTACAAGGCAGATGACGAGTTAATACAGATTACAAGAGCAATCTCGTTAAGTCATGCATACAAAACGTTTAATTCCTTTTGCAGTTGGATGAATTGACTATCATATTGGTAATGGAAACTCAGTATGGGATCCTGAAGCCGAGAAGCCTAACTCATCTGTGATTTTCCTGCTCAAAAGCCATGAATCAGACAGTAATCAGTCATTTCACATCAGTGAGACCTGCTTAATTTGCCAAACACTTCCCACATATTACAGAATAAATTACAAGTGAACTTGCATAAATGCACTGCTTAAAAGAAAGATGAAAAATGCATAGTTTGCAACATTTTTTGGGGACAATTATAACTTTTTGCATACTCCCATTATTTTAATTACTACTTAGAATTTAAGTTGCAAAGTATTTGCATATGCAAGTACGTTTAAATTAATGCTGATTTAAATAAAAAAATGTATTACAGTTATTTAATGCATTTAAAAAGAATATATTCATGAGAATCTAATAACAATGAGCATTGAAAATAAGAATTACAAAAATAAAATGCATTTAATTACAAAATATTTTTATTTTATTTTATGCAAAATCATTGAAAATGAGGATTACAAAAACGAAATACATTTTTCATGCAAAATACCATTTCTAACTCTTTAAAAGGTTTATGAAATGGAGTTCTGAACAAAAACTTTGGGAGGAGCTTATTCATTTAGTTCTGCCAATCATGACACAAATGCATTCCTTGAACGCTTTAGATAAAAGCATCTGTCAAATGCAAAAAACTTAAAGAACTCATTTTGAATAGTCTGTAGCGAACTTGGTGTTGTTTACCATCACACTGTCAGTGATTAGATGGGTATGTAAATAATGTGCACTCAAAAGAGTTCGACTACTGGATAGACTCCACTGGATGTAGACGAAAAATGCATAAAATATAAGACAAGTGACAGGCGGTTGTCAGTCCCATTTTTCTTTTGGATCGGGGGATGTAAAAAGGGTGATGAATCACCATCATTAATGCGATGCCCCACAGTCACGAGTGCCAGGCCTTACTAGAAACAGCCAATTAACATAATCACAGTCTTGACTAATTGGACAGACTCAGTAGGGAGTCAGAGAGAGTCAGAGTAGTTAACTGAATCAACAAACCACCAGCTGAGCTCTAGCTAAACATCCACCATCAGCCAGTTCTCACCTGGTTTTCTCATAGGTCACACCGGACAACTAGAGGTAGTCATGATAGTTGATTACCAGTCTGAACATTTTTCAGTCTTTTCTCACTCATTTTTAGACATCATAAAAAAAAAAAGGCAAAATGATGTAAATCACTGCTTTTTGAGGAATTGGTGATTAATGAAAACATCCAAATGTTGTTCTAAATGTCCAGTTCAACCAAATAAGGAGCTACTTAATGAATAAAGATAAATACAAATATTTCAAAAGAAGCGTTTTAAAGTACAATAACGTTTAAAAGTTTGAGGTCTGTAAATTTGTTTTATTGTTTTTGAAAGAAGCCTTTTATACAAGCTGTGAAATATTATTGTAATTTTAAAACAACTGTTTTGTTTTTGAATATACAGTATTTGAATAAATGTTATATTTTCCTGGGATCTAAGCTGAATTGTCAGTCTTTGTCCCATGAAAATCATCATATTAGAATGATTTCTGAAGGATCGTAGGAGTAGGACAATGGAGTAGGACAATGGAGTAGGACAATGGAGTAGGACAATGGAGTAGGACAATGGAGTAGGACAATGGAGTAGGACAATGGAGTAGGACAATGGAGTAGGATCTAGGATCAGGACGTAGGATCAGGACGTAGGATCAGGACGTAGGATCAGGACATCAGGACGTAGGATCAGGACGTAGGATCAGGACGTAGGATCAGGACGTAGTACTAGGATCTAGGATGTGGGACTAGGACATAGGACGTAGGACTAGGACATTGGAGTAGGACTAGGATCTAGGGAGTAGGACTAGGATCTAGGACGTAGGACTAGGCTCTAGGACGTAGGACTAGGCTCTAGGACGTAGGACTAGGATCTAGGACGTAGGACGTAGGAGTAGGATCTAGGAGGTAGGACTAGGACGTAGAACTAGGGAGTAGGAGTAGGAGTAGGAGTAGGAGTAGGAGTAGGATGTAGGACGTAGGAGTAGGATCTAGGAGTAGCAGTGGGACTAGGACGTTGGAGTAGGACTAGGATCTAGGGAGTAGGACTAGGATCTAGGACGTAGGACTAGGCTCTAGGACGTAGGACTAGGCTCTAGGACGCAGGAGTAGGACGCAGGAGTAGGACGCAGGAGTAGGACGCAGGAGTAGGACGCAGGAGTAGGACGCAGGAGTAGGACGTAGGAGTAGGACGTAGGAGTAGGACGTAGGAGTAGGACTCCGGGTCGTGGCCGTATTAACATCTCAAGTGAATGTTATTTTTCTAATAATTCAACAGCCATCTAATGGTGTAATAATGCAACTTCTGTTGCTGTTCTCCATCAGGAACTATTTTCTTCCAGTGGAAGGAAGGCATTTACGGATTTTACTTCATGAAAGTAGCATTGGTACGTATTTGTGGCTTTAATATTTATATCGTGTGGTAACCGTTTTATAAAATCAATAAGGTATTCGAGGCTAGTGCTGTATCATGAATAAGTCACAGCTGGAGGGCGTTGTCAGGCACGACACAAAAAGGAGCCACAGCCCCTCGTACCTTATTGCTTAATTAATGCATACATGCTTAATAAAGTATTAAAGTTTTAATAGAAAAGGAAAAATGACCTCAAACTTTTGACCAGTAGTCCCTATTCAAAAGCCATAAAAATCTCACCAAGTGTAGAAATGTGGTTTTGTCAGGGTAACAACGGGGGAAAAAAGTACTCAAAGTTTCAATTGTCTTCGCATGGGCTGTATTGTGCGCCATCAGCCCATGAATAACAGCGCTGATTTCTTTAACTGGATGGAGGCATCAACTTAGTTGTGAATCCAAACTGCTTTTGACAATAGGAAAATACAATTGTCAGACCTGGAAGGTTCCCGCTCCACTTGTTGGGTAAACACTATGACGACACGTCAAGAGAGTTTAACATAGATATAGAGCTCTGTGCTTTATAATTTAAAATTCAGCTTACTTTTTTTTCTACTGTGCATTTTTTCTCATTGTGCATGAGTGGGTCCTTATATTTGAGAATATACAGTACTGTTCAAACGTTTGGGATCAGTAGGATACTTTTATTCAGCAAGGACACATTAAATTGATCAAAAGTGAATTCAGAATTTAAATTTAAAATGTACAATATTTTAGTAATTATAGATTTTATATATAACATACTTTTTTTTCAGGATTTTTTGATGAATAGAAAGTTAAAAAGAAAGATCACAGTTTCCACAACATTATGAAACCTCGAAACCGATGATAATAATAATCAGAAATTTTTCATGAGCAAAAAAATCAGCATATTACAATGATTTCTGAAGGAAAATTCAGCTTTGATTACAGGAATAAATTACATCTATCTATCTATCTATCTATCTATCTATCTATCTATCTATCTATCTATCTATCTATCTATCTATCTGCCTGTTGTTCTATCTATCTATCTATCTATCTATCTATCTGCCTGTTGTTCTATCTATCTATCTATCTATCTATCTATCTATCTATCTATCTATCTATCTATCTATCTATCTATCTATCTATCTATCTATCTATCTATCTATCTATCTATCTATCTATCTATACTGTATTTTTCGATAAAATAAAACCGCCGTGGTGAGCAAAAGAGACTTCTTTCAAATACAGTACATTCAGAGACCCCAAACTTTTGAGCAGTGCGTGTGTATGTGAGAATGTGCAATTATGCCCTAAAAAAAGATGTACTTTTGCAATTTTTGTTAGAGAGGCATTTTATGAAGCCACAGGCTGTTGGACTTGTCGCCTTGTCTTCCTCATAAACTTCATTAAAATGCATCTGAACTGAATGTTCACACTTAGTAAACATAATTTGCATATCCATTTCATAGCCTTGCTGAAAAAAAAAGAAAGAAAAAAGACATTCAGGATTCAACAGGCGGTCTGACCCATTCATAAGTCCATATTAAATTGGCTTTGGTCACATCATGTTGGTATAAGATGCTAGCTAACGCCTCTGAACTCGTCTAACGCACAAACACCAAATAAACACTGTCAATTTCATGGAAAGACCCCTGTGCAGCTAAACACAGCAGGCCACGGCCATCCATTTTATAATTTACAAATTTACAAATCAAATGTAAAGTTGCAATTCAGTCACTGTGATGGGGTCATGTTCCTGGCTCAATATATTTTGTTGATCCTGGAACAACATTTATTTCTGAATTTAGTCCTAACCCCTAAACCTAACCCTATTCATAACTTATTCTTAAAATCAGAGGGAAACAACAGGTGATAAACACTGATGTAGAAGCACCTAACCGCGATTGTAAGCCTAAACTTGACATAAACTGTAAAATTTTCCCTAAGATCTGATTGGTTGATTGGAATGTTGATCCAGGATCAATAAAAGACATCCATGAACATGTTCTATTTAATGAAATCATGTTCACCCTCGTGTATCTGCTTTCATGCACTTATAACTCCAGCATTTTTACTGGCCACAATTTTGACATTGATACCGTTACAGAAAAATTACAGGGATATTTTTAATATTATCTCATAATTTGGCAGCATGTCACTTTTAGACCCGACGCACGGATCCACGGATCACGTACGTTCACTTAACACAGTTGGACTGTGTTTGCATGAATACTCGCCAAGAGTGACATTTTGACATTATTTTGTGTGTTTGACGATTTGAGCGCAATATAAACTCAAAAAAAACTTTTGAGTGTGAGAACAAAATCTGCAGGAATGTAACACAGACAATATTCATCAGGAGCAAATGAAATGAGTGAGAGAGGGGAGAGGGTTTCTGTATCGACTCTCTGTCGGAAAGATGAGAGAGAGAGGGAGAAAGAGCAGCTGATATCATGTAAAAAAAAAAAATAAATAAATAAATAAATAAATATATATATATATATATATATATATATATATATTTTTTTTTTTTTTTTTTTTTTTTACAGCACTACACTGAAATCCACCCGCATTTGGCGGGTTGGCGAGTGTTAATGTCAAGGCCCTGTACATAAGTGGACTTTCTGGGATAAAACAGTGTGTGAGATTGCCCAAGTCTTCAGGAATGAATTGGTTTTATTTGGCAAATATAGCACTATCATTTTTGTGAGAGCAATGTAAAGTCAGATTGATATGATTGCAGGATATTAATGAAGTCAGGATGAAGGCTCATTTTATATCATGACTCAAAGCTGTTTTCTTATCTGTTAAAATGCACATTATCTCTTATCTAGTCATCTAAGGACAGACACAATGAATATGTGTGCGTGAACAGTGTTCATCATTATGCAAAATAAATAAAAACTAGGCAAATGCATTTCATATCAATCACTTCAAAGAAAAGCTGACCTAAAAATGTTAATTCCGTCATCAATTACTCATGTTGATGTGTTGTTCCAATCCTGTATGACGGACTCTTCTATGCAACACAAAACGAGATGGCAGATTTACAGCCCCAGTCACTTTCAAAAAAGATGGAAAAATGGTGATTGAGACTGTCATTCTGCCATCTTCTTTTGTGCTCCACAGAAGAAAGTCAGTCAATCATATGGGTTTGGAATGATATGGAGTGAGTAAATGATGACAGAATCTTCAATTTTGAGGGAACTATTTCTCAGACTGTATCCTGAGAAAATATCCTATTAATTTCTCTTTCCTATTCCCGACTAATGTATCTGTGGTTTTCAACAATGTCTGAAACTCTGCAATCAAAAGTCACATCATTCAGTATGAACTTTTCTCATCAAAGACCAAATTATCTGAGCTGCTATCTATTACAAGTTTGGAGTCAGTAATAC
>CM074293.1:4828268-4908268 GCA_037194245.1 Opsariichthys bidens
GCAAACAGAATGAGAATGGTGTTTTGTCATGAGCATTTAAGGCTCAAAACGACATAAGAATTAGTAATTATATCTTGAAGCCTCAGAGAGCGATTGTGGCAAACTAGTTGAAGTGATTGTTTAGCCCCTTTTTTTAGGATCCCAAAATAAAAACGGTTGCTGCTCTTGAGTCATTCTGACTGGACACAAAACCAACATACACCCGCTGCTTTATTAGATACACACGTTCAACTGTTTGTTAACGCAGATATCTAATCCGCCAATCTCATGGCAGCAACTTCTAAGCATATAGATGGTCAAGACAATCAGCTGATGTTCAATCTGAGCATCAAAATGGGAAATAAAGGAGATTTAAGTGACTTTCATGGTTGTTGGTGCCAGACGGGCTGGTCTGAGCATTTCAGAAACTGCCAATCTACTGGGATTTACACCCGACCATCTCTAGGGTTTACAGAGAATGGTCCAAAAAGGAGAAAATATCCTGTGAGCGGCAGTTCTGTGGGCGAAAATGCCTTTTTGATACCAGAGGTCAGAGGAGAAGGACCAAACTGGTTCCAGCTGATAGAAAGGCAACAGTAAGCACTCATTACAACCAAAGTCTGCAGAAGAGCATTTCTGAATGCTTAACACATCGAATCTTGAGGCAGATGAGCTACAGCAGCTGAAGACACACCAGTGCTGCTCCTGTCAGAGAAGAACAGGAAACTGAGGCTACAATGCACAGATTCACCAAAAACTGCACAATAGAAGACTGGAAAAATGTCGCCTGGTCTGATGAGACTGGATTTCTGCAGCGACATTCAGATGGTAGGGTCAGAATTGAAAGCACGGATCCATCCTGCCTTGTATCAATGGTTCAGACTGCTGGTGGTGTGTGGGATGTTTTCTTGGCACACTTCGGGCCCCTCAGTACCAATTGAGCATCTTTTTAAATGCCACAGTCTAGCTGAGTATTGTTGCTGACCATGTCCGTCCCTTTATGACCACAGTGGACCATCTTCTGATGGATCCTTCCAATAGGATAGCACACCATGTCACAAAGCCCAAATCATCTTAGACTGGCTTACTGAACATGACAATAAGTTCACTAGACTCAAATGGCCTCCAGAGTCACCTGATCTCAATCCAATAGAGCAGCTTTGGGATGTGGTGGAACGGGACATTCACATCATGGATGTGCATCCGACAAATCTGCAGCAACTGTGTGATGCAATCACGTCAGTATCGACCAAAATGGAATGTTTCCAGCAGTTTTTTGAATCTATGCCACGAAGAGTTATAGCAGTTTTGAAGGCAAAAGGGGTCCAATCCGGTACTAGCAAGTATAAAGTGGCCAGTGAGCGTATATTTAGAGTGCCGACACTTGGGGTGCGTTCACACTTGTCATGTTTGGTTCCATTAAAACGAACCCTGGCGCGATTGCTCAGTTAGTGCGGTTCGTTTGAACATATGTGAACGCTGCCATCCGAACCCTGGTGCGGACCGAGACCCATCTTTTTAGCGGTCTATGAATTACATTCATGTGTAGAAATGCTTCTCTGGTTTAGTTATATAAGGAAGACAGCACTGGAACCCACTAAAGCCAATCAGATCGCAGTGGAAAATGAATAGAAATTATGATTATACATTTGAGCATTCGATCTGTCAGTAACAGTGTGCAGGAACCGAACGGAGTGTTTTTACATTTATTTTAGAATAAATCTGAGCGTGTAAACAAAGCACTTTTAAAAGTACATTACATTTCACAGGTCTCATTTGCATAAAATAACCAGCGGCCTTAACACTTAAACACTTAAGTGCAAAAAAGCAAACGCATCAACATCGATGCTTGGGTCTCTGGGGGTTAAAAGTGCATGCATCTAACGAAACCAATAATTGATGCTCATAATGCAACCACCATTCAGCCGCAAACCGGCTTTCTCCGGCATCGCTCTCACCACAGCTTTCCTCAGAGGCAAACTTTCATTGATGGGACATCATTAACATGTTGTGCATCTCTCCACAGCACAGCAGCAATGAGCGGTGCGTCTGCTGGAAAATTGGCGAACGCCAGACACTTTTTAAGCACACATTAGCAAGTGTTCTGTGGGCTCCGTGTGTAAAGAGCCTGCTAATTATCTGGCGGAGAGTGAAAGGGGGAATGAGGCATGCGAGAACGAGAGTGAGAGAAAGAGGAGGAGGAGTCTTTCGTCTTCCTTGTCTAGTTCTTTCTTTCTCCACCCACGTTTGCTCATTAACTTGCATCGCTGATGTAGGAAAAACCTCTGGCGTCCCATGAGACATTTGATTGTGGAGCATTAGGGGAAAAAGCTGGAGCAGTGGGAACGGAGAGCTGTGATGGCAGCGTCTGCTCCAGCTTTATGGCCCCATGAGATGTGTGATGGCGAAGCGTTTAGCCGGGTGAACACTGCGTGATTTTTTTTTTTTTTTTTTTTTTTTTTTTTTTTTTTTCCTGGCTGTAATTTTGCCGTCTGAGACAAATGTAAAAAAATCTGTATTGAGTGCTCCCTGTAGGTTGTAGTCGTACCATAAAGAAAAAGTGTCAAATTCGCTCTGAAGAATGAGGAAAGACTCCACCACAATAATGGCCCATTCACATCAAGGACAATAACTGTGATATTGTGATAATGATATGTTAAATAGAGACAGTAAACTAATGAAGATGGAGAATGGGAGCGGAGATGCTCAGGCGCTACAAAAATACAAGCCTTAAAAAAAAAAAAAATATATATATATATATATATATATATATATATATATATAAATATATATATATATATATATGAGAGAGAGAGAGATATATGGATGTGTCACAGCCTGAGAGACAGCAGGTGAATGTGTGTGTGTGTGTGTGTGTGTGTTTGACCTCAGTGTGTTTCCCTACCGTCCACCAGTGACCCTCAGCGCGTGTGTGTATATACATTTGTTACAGCACTGTGGTACCAAATGTTCAGAGATGTTCCATTGTGTTACACTGTTAATTTAAGTTATGCTGTAATATTTGATAGTATTATAATATTTAATATTATTTTATTCTATTATACAGATGTTTCTATTATTGTTTTATGTATGCTTTGGCAATATTGTATAATTTACAGTCATGCCAATAAAGCTATTTTGAATTTAATTGAATTGAAATTGATATAGAGAGACAGATATAGACATAGATAGATATAGATACAGAGCGATATAGATAGAGAGAGAGATAGATATCGATAGTTATAGATACAGAGAGATATAGATATAGAGAGAGAAGTAGATATAGAGAGAGATAGATATAGATAGATATAAATACAGAGAGATATAGATATAGAGAGAGAGATATATAGATATAGAGAGAGATAGATATAGATATAGATCGATATAGATACAGAGCGATATAGATATAGAGAGAGATAGATATAGATAGTTATAGATACAGAGAGATATAGATATAGAGAGAGATAGATATAGATAGTTATAGATACAGAGCGATATAGATATAGAGAGAGATAGATATAGATAGTTATAGATACAGAGAGATATAGATATAGAGAGAGATAGATATAGATAGATATAGATACAGAGAGATATAGATATAGAGAGAGAGATATAGAGAGAGATAGAGATAGATATTGATAGAGATATAGATATAGAGGGAGATATAGATTATACATAGATAGAGATATATAGATATGGACTATATATAATATAGTTTTAAAAATCATTCTTAATACACACTGTAACAATAAAGACACATAGAAACAATATTGTTGGAATCACTTTTAGATCAATTTTCTTTTTCATCTGATGAATGATGAAAACCTATAAAATGGCGACGACAAAACTACACCGCACCCTTTTAATAAACTGATCATTATTGTGTGGTGTGGATGATAATATAGCCTAGTTATCTTTGTAGTTATTGCTCTTGGTGTGAAAGGCCCTTAAAGCCACATGGTAAAACGTGCTGGAGTAAAAAAAAAAAGGTATGTGAAATAAAATAAATATTAAAGGTAATCTATCTTCTATCTATCTATCTTCTTTCTAACTTCTATCGTTCTTTTCATCTTCTATCTAAATATATACATTTTACTAAAACAGAAATATTTTTTTATAAAGTATAAAAAGACAAAAACAGCACAATTACTACAACTAAAAATTAAAATCAAGATAGAAAATATGAAAACAAAAACTAATTTAAATAAGAACCCTAATAGTATGTAAATGATACCTAAATAACATCGATAATGGAACTAAAACTATAAAAACCTTGTATTTTGACTGCTCTGGCAAAGTTAGCGCCTGAGCATCTCCCATTCTCCATCTTCATTAGTTTACTGTCTCCACTTAACAGTTCTCTCTAATAAATCATTAAACGGAGCATGTTAAACTATGAAAGTAAACGGTATATGAAAAAGACTAGAAGTGTTTGTTTTTCTATTATTAGTAACAGACAGAGGACAGACTGAGGACGGACAGGGTGTGAATGTGAAATGAAGAGCTATGACGACAGTTTCTGTCCTACCTTTATCAGAGTTCCAGCAGATAATGCCTCCTCCTTCCAAAGTGGTCCGGGCCGCTTAGCAGCTGTCGAAGGTGATGGGCCCTAGACAGCTGAGGCCTCCCCTTGTTTCTCCATCGACACATCACGGCCGTAAGCCTGCCAGATGAATTTGTGTCCTCATCAGCGACTCACTGGGCTGTTCTATAGTGCCATTCTAGGGCTGCAAGATTTTGGAAAAGAACTGAGATTGTGCGACACTTTGTTTTTTCTTATATATATATATATATATATATATATATATATATATATATATATATATATATATATATATATATATATAATATATATATTTTTTAACAAAATGTTTCCATTTTTCTTGTTTTCTGGGAAAAAATCTAATTGAAGTGAGTTTTTGTATACCACAAGCAAAATTATCAGCCAATGGGATAAGACGAATAATCTTGTTTCTGTCCCAAACATAGATATCAAAATAGATTTTTCTTACCCCATTGGCACTCACTTCAATTTGACCCCCTTGTGACCATCTTGTAATAACACCATTGCACTATAAAGTAAAAAAAAAAGTGATGAAATACATTTTTCTTTACTGAAAAATTGCAATACTAATATCTATATCTTAATTTCGCACAGGCACTAAGCCCTTGAGCTTTTAATTTGATGGGCTGCCAATAATAAAAATATGTACTGCCAGTTTCAGCACTGTGTTCATTTACATGCATGCAGCTCATGATATCAGGGGCTGTTTCTGAAAGGAGGTTAAGTGAAAACTCTGAGTATGTTAACCTTGAAATGAGGGAAACTCTGGGTTTTCAGTTTCAGAATGGGAGGTATGTCTCAGACCCGAGAAAGAACGGTAAGTCAAGCCCGTTTCTGAAAGAGACGTAACTTATACTCATGGTAACTTACTCTGTGAACCTAACCTCTTCTGGAGCAGGTTTTCTTCGGTAAACGGGTAAAGAGTTTCTTTCGGTCTCCTCCCCCTATTTTTAAAGCACAAGCGATGTTTAAATAATCCATTCATTCACGCAGCAAAAATGCTTTTCTTACTAAGCATTTTGTTTGTCTTAATTCAAGTAGAAATATCTAAAAATTAATAAATCAAGATGGGTTTTCTGTATAAGAAAATTGTATAAGCTATTTAGTCTTGTTTCCTGTGGAAGATCTAAATTAAGTGCATTTTACTTAAGTAAAATTATTTGCCAGTGTGGTAACGAAAATAATCTTAATGCAAACGAAAAAACAAGATTCAGAATGTCTAAGATTCAGAATGTACTAAATGCAAATTTTATACCAATATCACATGTTGTAATGGTTTGAATCCAGCTTTTGCCGAGTTCCCTTTTCCCAACACAGATCATATCAGAAAGGTATTAATTTTCAATAAAAAGGAAGAAAATATTCTAAAAGTGGACGTGCCTAATGAGTGTTTAATAATGATAAAAGTATTTACACTGTTATTATTGCATCCATTTAGTGTACAATACTGAGGTGCAAATAGTATTTATCTGACGTTATAAAGTATAAATAGCATCTAATTACTATTTAAACTTATTGCAAAGAACTGCTACTTGTACACTGTAAATAGAACTTAATTTGCAAAATTATTAAAAAAAATCTTTTTCTTTTTTTGCATGCAAGATACCATGAAAATGAATAGCAGATCAATAACTTACCGTTCTACCCGTTTTCACCTCTGATATTATAACCATGACAACTCGTAAGTATGCAGAAGTCTTTTTGTCGGGTTCTGTTGGAGTTCGCATTGATCATGGCTTTTCGTAATCGTGGTGCACGCGCTTAACTCGGAGTCAACCTACTCAGAGTTGATTGAACTCAAGCTGCTCTGAAACTGAAAACTCTTGAGTCTATAAAGTCAGAGTTCAGGTTTTAACCCAGAGTTGGTTGAACTTCCTTGCTGAAACGGGCCCAGCTTCACTCTGAAACCTATAGCGCAAATGCTTATTTAATTAAATCGCAGCCTGAGCGCTTTGAAAATTGCACTATGCCATATTGCTATATTGATTTTATTTTGATACATCGTGCAGCCCTGGGCTTCACTTTTGGATGGGATCTAAAACATTTGAACTCCCATGTCAAAAGACTCGGTGTTAAATGTGCTTAAATTTGGTTTTACAAACTGAAAGGACTAGCACATTAGCGCTCGCTGCCTGGGCGGTTTGGCAGAGCAAAGGCCTGGCGGACGTCTGCTACACCCGTGCCAGCTTTTAACAACCTCTGCTCAAACTCCTACCATGGCCACGCAGGAAACCGTCATCAAGTTGAGTGAGCTCACCTGTTTTCAGTTAATTACAATTACTTCTCTGCTTTGCGATGGAGTAGAACTGATGCTGGCTCCTTAATGCACATATGGGGAGGATCAATCAGTGAGAACTGCAAAAATCGACACACCTGCTGCTGTTGACTTCATCGCACTAGGTTGGATCGCTGAGTTGGGTGCGCCGGTCTGACAGGCATAGACCCAGGGGACGTGCTTCCCGACGAGGTGATTAGCCAGTTTATAATTGCTCAATATGCCACCTGTATGACAGATAATACGGCTAATTTATTGATGTAGTTAAATCAATTTCACATTTTGTCTGTTGAGTTCAATGTGTTCATTTACAGAATGGCATATGCATAAGGGTGATTTAATGCAAGACAGAAGGCATCGTGCAACATATCTAACACGAATGTTAATTAAACGTCTGCCATCTCACTTGAAAATGTGACAGAAGTGTCAACACTGAGATTTATGTCAACTGTGATGCAATTGGTAAGACCCAACACTGGCTCAAACACTGACATGTTTTCGTAGAGGTTTCTGTTGAGCCAAGAGTTGAGTCCAGAGATGGATGAAACAATTTTTCATTTATAGCAAAGTTTGAGACCCATATGTTCCCACATTTTTTCCCCCGGAAATATTGCATCTATAATAGTACATAAATAATACAAAAATAATGTTCGGAACTACTCAAGATGACTCGCAAGGATTTTTTTGCGACTTTTACAAATGTTGACAATATTTTTTATATATGTATATGTATATATGTGTGTATATATATATATATATGTGTGTATGTGCATGTGTATATATGTGTGTGTGTGTGTGTGTGTGTGTGTGTACAATTTAATAACAATTACTATTGGTAAAAATAATTACATCTCAAACGTCATTTATCATTTTTTTTCTAGATTTCACATCTTATTTTATTTTCATACGTTAAAACGTATTTTTGTTCTAAATATATTAAGTAAAATCGCATTCTTTACACTAAAAAATGTGTTTGTGCTCAATACAACTTTACATTTTAAGCGACAACTTGGATATTTGAGTTATATTCACTTAAATCCCATTTTAAACATAATAAGCCTATTACCAAGCATTCTTTTCAATCTACAATATCATAAAAGTTAATCAGAATATTAGTAGATTTTTTCTTTGAGGATGGATGGGGAAAATATAGCTGTCTGCCGCTCATCAAAAAACAAACAGGGCATTTGTTACATCCCGAAAGGCTGTTGGAGTTTCCAGTTCTGACAAAGAAAGGTAAAATACACAACTTCTGAATAAATAACGTTAACGGCATTAAATCACCATTTCCATGGTCAGAAGCTGGCTATACTTGACAAATGAAAATCACAAACGACTCAAGGGCAGATTATTTTTTTACGCATATTCACTTTATCAATAACAAAACGGTATAGAAAGTGAATGGAAACTTGCGATTGAGAGTATTGTTCGCTATCGTATGATAAAATTCCTGTGATGTTCCTCATTTGTAAGTCATCTGTTAAATGACAATGTAACGTGAATGGTTGATCAGTTAGACTTCTGGCAGCCAGGGCAAAGGTTGTCCGTGTCAAATCTGTTGGACGACATTTGCTAAACCACTAGAGATGCTCCAGCTACAATATGTCAGAAACCAACCCGACCACCTCATGCTTGCATGACCTGGTTTTTCCTGCAGGAATTCCCAGATAAATGTCTTATCTGCTCTGAATTTTGACTAACATCCACCTGCAGCAAGTTTTCTCAGCTCACTGGGAAATGTAGCGAGCGAGAAGGCATTGCTGACTGCAGCATTTGTCAATTACTGAATGAAAAAAAAAAAAAAAAAATGATTGCAAAGTCACCCCGAGGCCCAAACGATGGGAGGGCTGAAGTAGACCAGTCTGCATAGAAAAACAGCCTCTCAAAGTGTTACAGAGATGAAATGGGAAGAGACTGTTAGAGAAGAAAACAACAGAGCGAAGAGACACAAGGCTCTTCAACAGAGGACATTGATGCAGTGGACAGTGCAAGTGCCAGAACAATAAAACAATGAGCGAGTTAAGCCTTTAAGCCCGTCAGGGTAAGCTGGAAGTATGCAACGTGTTAAATGAAGACTTTCCTTTGAATGTGATTACTTAAAACACGCCCTAACCAGATTAGTGATGGGAAGATCAGCTCATTTTGTTCTGACTTGCATCTTTGAATCTCATTCAGTAAAATGAACGAATCTTTACCCATTTGTACAGAGTTTGATTCAAAACAAAAGATTCGTAAAACTTCGAAGCAGTGTTTTGAAATCGGCCATTACAATATATTCTTGAAAAGTCATTATTTAGTGTTTTTTGGCACACAAAGTATTTTCGTCGGTTTAAGGTTGAACCGCTGTTCTCACGTGAACTATTAAATATGTTTATTTTTTTTCTGGGCGTCTGAAAGTGTTCTTGCTGGCAATAGAGACTGAGCCATCGGATTTCATCAGAAATGATTAGTTCACCTCCCAAGTTTTGGTCCGAGTTGTCATGTGTTCGCTTAAATCGACAAGAAACAGAAATGGGCAGCGTTTCACTAAAGCATTGCGAGGCTAAGTAGATCGTAGAACCATTGCCAATCAACTTGGCTCACTATGCTTTTGAAAAACACAGTCAGCCTCCCGAGTCTCTCCTCCAATCCGAGCTGTTCTTTTGTCACTTGAATTATATTATTATTATCATAAGATATGCGTATTGAACAATTTTTGTCAAGACGTAATTCATTTCTGTATCTGCCAAAGAATATATTAGGCTGTCAAGAAATGTGTCCAAGACTACGAGACACAACAAAATCAATCAAAAAATCATAGCCAATTAAAAAAGCGCGTAGGCGGAGTCTCTCTGCAACAATATGGATAAGTAAATATCGCACAATTTTAACATTATTAAAAATGCATACTGAGTGGCTGAAACAATTTCGTAATAGAATACACCTGTTTGTTCACATTGAGTTCACAGTAAGAACATTTCCTTCAATAGATTTCCAAGATCTATCAGTTGATACGGTGGCCGAGAGAGCTCAACGCACTCCAAATAAGAAAACGCATGCAAACTAAAAAAAACCCATGCAAATAAAAAAAAATGCATGCAAATAATAAAAAAAACGCATGCAAATAAAAAAAATGCATGCAAAAAAAAAAAAAAAAAAACGCATGCAAATAAAAAAAATGCATGCAAATTAAAAAAAAAAAATGCATGCAAATAAAAACAAAAAGTGATCATCAGTTTGACAACACATGCTGCAAATACACAAACCACAACGGAAATGTTTCAAGGGGGACCCCAAAAGGTCCCCCTTGAAACATTTCCGTTGTGGTTTGTGTATTTGCAGCGCTTTTTTGTGTTTGCTTGTGTTGTGAGGATTTGCAGCACATGTGTTGTCAAACTGATGATCACGTTTTGTTTTGTTTTTTTTGTTTTTTCAATTTGCATGCGTTTTCTTATTTGGAGCGCGTTGAGCTCTCTCGGCTACCGTATTTTAACATTAAATACATCAATCAGAACCTAGGATTATTACTGTAATACTTTGTATGATGTTGTTCCAGCCAGCTGTGATGTCGCGTATCGCTCTTGTGGTTGGTTGGGTCAAAAACACTCGCTGCTGTTTTGGGGCGAGCCCGATACTGAATCTCCGGTGGATGGAAATGTTAACGAAACCAAAATGTTTTTGAACTTTTGTGGCCACAGAGACTAACAGCAAAGGATTTGGAGATGAGATGCACGAGACCCTCCGTGTCAAGGGCACAGTACAACAAGACATCTCATTTCCCACGCCATGCCCTGCATGTTTGTTACTCTAACCTTGATTTGATGAGTTCTTTATAGCATAATACACCATGTCAGTGCGATATATCCACTGTTGAACTCGAATAATTTAGTTCTTCTGTTGCATTTAACCAGGAAAGACAGTGCAATTAAAAACAGATTATCTAATATGGTCACGTAACCTGCAGGGGTTTCAACATGTGCACTTAACCAAAGAATAACCCTCTGAAAGGACCCACCAGATTGACACAAGCGGACCACAATGGAAAAGACTGAATGAAATATGACTACTATATTGAGCCCTGCTTAAATATCTCTGTCCCTGCTTGTCAGATTAAGATGGACGACGGGGACTGTTATGTGACATGGTAATGCATCAGGAAAGAATATACGACTCCTGCGCTCTCTGGCACAGGACTGCATTATAGTTTCGCCAAATTCCGTGTGTTCTGTCATCTTCTCGCTGCAGTGCGGTGAAAAATTACTGCATCTTAAGTGCAGTCGTTGGCTTTTTTAGATCTTGGCAGCGTTTATAATCAGAACTAGACATACATCATGGTGGTGAGAGAATAGCATCCTTTCTACTTTGGGGCTTGTATTTATTTTTGTGACATGTAACGACCTCACACCCAAGCTCAAACAATATCTAAAGAAAATTATTTTGGGATTATTAGGACGTCAAACTTAAACCAAAGTGTGTCACATTGTAACAATAATAGCTGAGAACTGCAAACACATTAGAACTTGTTCCTATTATGATCTTGAGGTTCATTTCATTACTCATGTGGCTATATATATATATATATATATATATATATATATATATATATATATATATATATATGTGTGTGTGTTAATTTATTTGTTTGTTATTTATTTATTTGTTATTTATTTATTGTTATGTTATGTGTTTTTTGTTATTGTTATTAATTCTGTCAAATCGTTTAATCGCATCTAACAATTTTTGTTTTCATAATCTCTCTAGATGGAATGTGTATCTTAGTGCTGTCAAATAATGTGTATATTATATGCGTGTCTCTGTGTATACAAACTACAAACACATATGATTATATACAGACACACATATAATAATATACACATTATTTGACAGCATATATAATATATATATATATATATATATATATATATATATATATATATATAATCATATATCTTAGAAGAAGATATTTTAAAATTGTAAATATAAAGAATATACTCGTTTAAGATATTTCTACAGTATATCAAGACAGGAATACTAATTTTTACTTTTTTTTTTTCCTCTCAGTTAAATGTATATTAATTTAAGGATTTTTGAGTGTTTTTTTTTTTTTTTTTTTTTTTACAGTAAATCAAGACAAAAAGAGTGAAATTGAAAATACTGAAACTTATTTAATTACTAATTTTAATTAAAAATACTTGGTTAAGAATTTTTTTTTTTTTTTTTTAGTTTATAAATATATAAAATGAATAAAAAAGATACAAATGAGTTAATTGTTTCCCATTGAAAGGAAAGGTTTGGGTTAATAATAATGTCTCACTGTGGATTGCAGACTGTGGCATGTTGGCACATTTGAGCTCGGTTTGTGATGTTGATATCTTATGAAAAATTAGACCTACTAAATATATCTCTTTTCCATTCCTATGGTAACTGTAGAAACTTAATTTATGCAACATTTTTTTTTTTTCCACAACTAACATTTAATATTAAAAGACAGCTTAAAGAGGACGCTGGGGTGTCAGACTCAGCTCAACTTTAACTTACAAACAGTGATTCTCTCAGTATGAATGTGGTGATCAGCGTGACGCGAGCATTAGCTCTCTGCGGTGTTTCATTATGTGCTGCTCTGACACTCATCTCTCATCTGGTAACGTATCGCAGGGGGTTGTGCTCCTCAGATGCTTCTCCACACACAGGCCTAAATTCCCCCCCAACATTCATTTGTTTCTAAGAACTGTACTTAACTGGTGGTGATGTTGCTTACGAGAGTTAATGGGGTGCAAAACTAGAGCTATTGCTTTTCGAATCAACCCCAGAAGATGCTCCGCAAGAACATTTTTCAGACAATGCGTGCTTAACTTGGCAGATTTGCAGCAGCTCTACATCTACATTTTTGCTCTGTTCCAACATCTAAACAGCTGCCTTGCTTTCTACTGCCAGCTGTCTTCAAAGGCAACAACTAAAATAGAGCCTCATTAGTGACCAATTCAGAATGATTTAAAGGGATAGTTCACCCTGAAATGAAAATTCTGTCATCATTTACTCACCCACAAGTTGTTCCAAACATATGAATTATTTTCTTCTGCTCAACACACACACACACACACATGTTGTGTTTTCATGTTTTATTGGGACATTCCACAGGCGTAATGGTTTTTATACTGTACAAACTGTATATTCTGTCCCTATTCACTACCTCTACCCCTAAACCTAGCCATCACAGAAAATGTTCTGCTATTTTAGATTTTCAAAACGGATAATTCTGTATGATTTATAAGCTTGTTTCCTCATGGGGACTAAAAAATGCCCCACAAGATCAACATTTACTAGTGTTACTATACCTGTGGGGACACTTGGTCCCCATAACGTAGGGAATACCCGCCCACACACACAAGATATTTTGAAAAATGTTGGTAACAGTTCCCCATTGAGTAAATGATGACAGAATTTCCATTTTGGGGTGAACTGTCCCTATTAAATGTGCCAAAGTTCTGAGAATGAAGTCATTTTACTCTTATTCCTAGACTTAAGAATAAGTGTGATTCATAAACGTTCCTATGTGTCAAGACTAGGTATCATCTCCTGAATTATTTAAGGGCACTGGAGAGGTATCCTAACCTAGTTAGGAGTAACAAGATGGCACCAGAGAGGAGACAACACACTTTCCATTGAAGATATAATTTATTGGAGTTACATTATGAGTTGCTAAAATGATATAACCGCGATTGTCAAGGTATTCGTTTTGTAACTGACCTAGCAACTAATTTCATAACTTCTCCCACTCTACCAATCAATGCTCTAACTGCAGAAATGAAAGTAATAATGACATTTGGCTTAATGGGTAGTCGTGGCCTAATGCTTGGAGAGTCAGCCTGGTAAACCGGAGTTTGCGGGTTTGATTTTCAATACCAACAGGAACTGGCAGAAGTGCCGTTGAACAAGGCACATAACCCCCAATCACTCCCCAGGCACCACAATGAAATGGCTGCCCACTGCTCCGTATGTTTGTGTCTCCATGGTTAGCATTGTTTGTGTTCACTACTCACTACCCCTAATGTGTGTGCACTAACTTGGACAAGTTAAATGCAGAGGACAAATTCTGAGTATGGGTCGCCATACTTGGCCTTCAGCTTTCACTTTCACATTTTCTTTGGTGAAAAATGCAGCAGTGCACTGGTGATGACTTGAGCCCATTAGTCCACAGTAAGTAGGATCGTAAAGAGCACTATTGCAGCACTAATCACATCAAACATAGTAAGGACTTCCCAACTGACCTTCAAACCATGTGGAAAAAGCAAGCCACTTTTATGAGGATTGCAAGCATGGCTTGACATTAACTTTTTTGCTCAACAGCTACTCTGGCTTGCGGTTTGCCAAAGTAACTAGGCAAAAAACTGCCATATAGATGTTTGTAATACTATCTTTTTTTTTTCGAAAGTATATATTAGGCTGCTGTCACATTAAGACCTGACGCACGGATCCATTATACTGTTACACGTTTTTTTTTTTTTTTTTTTTTCTCAACTGTTTATGTTCACTTAAAATGTAACTGGCTATGTTTACGTGAATACTCACCAGGACTGACATTTTGACATTATTTTGTGTATTTCACTGTTTAAGTGCAATAAGCAGCAAACAATCTCAATTTAGTACTGATTCACTTTGGGTGTGAGCACAAAATCTTCGTTATGAGCAAAACGTGCAATCTCACCAGCAATATTATTCCAGAGCTAATGAAACGTGTGATCGTTTCAGATATTTCAGTGTCTATGTATTGAACAATCTGTATTTTTGACATCGCTATTTTGCTCTTAGTTTATTATTTCAGATGCATTTTTAAAAGTCTACAATTCATAAATGTATACAAAACGCATCTTAATACAAGGGGCTTTAGCCTATTCATTAGATCATTTTTGATACGTTGTATTCATTTAATCCATAGTCTGTGAACCACAGTCAACACAATGCAACAATTCGCCACATACCCTTTTTCTGGTCATGATTTCTACATTTCTCAAGTTTCTTGGAATATGGTCGCGGCAGATATCCTGCATCCTCCGCAAGCTGAACTATGACACAAAAGCTTCCCTTGCCATCTCAAGTTGATAAAAGTTTTGTTTGTCCAAATGATTTTTTACTGGGTCTGAACAAATCGAGGAAGGAAAAGGATAGTTTGCCTCTCATTTGGTTAAGATGTTTGTGCAATGCTCTAGTTGCCAGCAGCAATGATGGCTGGCATTAGAGAATAAGAAATGTGCATGAATGCTTTCCCAGAGGAAGAGATTGGCTGCCATATCCCTGTTGATAAGATTAATGGGGCGTGAGATGCATCAGAGTGAGTTTATGGAACTCCTTCCGAACACCTAATGAGACGGCTACGTCTGAAAAAGCTTTTAGTGCTCTTGAGCTCGGGTTGCGACCTCTGCAAAAGAAGAGTCACGTTTTTGTGTTTTGGCACATGATCTCAGCATCTGGGGGTCAATAATGAATTGGCTTCTCTGAACACGCAGGCAGCTTTGACAGTCGACATTAAGCCTCTAAAAGCATTGTGTGCACATCCAACAATTGAAAAAGGCTGCTTTGTTGGATCTGAAGGTCACTTCTTTTGAAAGGAAGCATCGGTTTGAAAAATGCTTGTTTTTGCAGTGAGGTAGTTTCAGCCACTGATTGCACAAACTGGAAGGAACTTCTCAATCTGGCAAACTTTAATCTGACTGGCTGAAATACAGTTTTTCAGTCGGCCAAGAAACAAAAATTGTGTTTACAAGCTAGTGGGCTGATAACATTGGAACGTGTGTTTGTTCTATTGTTTTTTTAAAGAATTGTCAGGTTACCTTTAAAAATTATATAGTTTTGTATCAGCTTAACTGTATAGCTTTCAACATTAAAAACAAGAGAAGAATAAATGTTATTATTAATTAATTAAAATTAATTATTCAAATATTATTATAATATTCATGTTTTTAATAATATTTAATGATTTATAAAATAAGTTTGAAGTCTGTTAGATTTGTCTTTTGCTCACCAGGGCTGAATTTATTTGATAAAAAATACAGTAAAACCGCAATATTGTAAAAATATTATTAGTAATTAAAATAACTGTTTTCTATTTAAATATATTCTCAAATGTAATTGATGTGATCATTAATCCAGTTTTCTGTCCTTCGCTGATTTGGTGCTCAAGATACATTCTTTTTTTACCAATATTATTAATGTTAAGCAGTTGTGCTGCTTATTATTTTTGTGCAAACCTTTTTTTTTTTTTTCAGAATTCTTTGATTAATGTAAAGTTCAAAAGAACATTATTACGTTATGCTGTTATACTTTGTAAGATTCTCAATATCTTCTAAATAAGTCATTTTAATGCATCAATTTAACTCATTTTTGGTGAACTATAGTATTATTTTCCAAAAAAAAAAAAATCTTACTGATCCCAAACTTTTGAATGGTAGGGTAGATTATTATATTTTAGATTATTATATTATCTCTACAACCATTCACAGAGGCCTTTGTGCCATTAATTATTTGAATACATTTTTCCAACGGTATTATCAGATAAATAAAATCAAGAAAAACTCGATATGTCAGTCAAACAGTCTCTTCCAGTGGGCGATTCATGGAATGTTGGGAATCACTGATTTGGCTCTTTTACAACCACAGGAATTCTTTTCAAGCAATTACCGAAGCCTCTGGCGATGACACGGACACACGCAGCCGTTCCATGTGAAGTAAGATCGCTGAGGGTCTAATGTTTAGTCAAACAGACTACAAAAGACACAGCAATCAATAGGCAGGAGCACACTGAGATGATCGAACACGAGCTCGACACCTTCTCACATACACACCTCAGATGATCATTACAGGGGCTGATGTCAGTATTGATTACCTCCTCTGTGTCATCAAGTGAATACTATTGCCATTCCTTTCGGCCTGACTTTCTTTCCACCAAAGTAGAAACCGTTCTACCTTTCTATTTGGCTGTGAACCGTC
This sequence comes from Opsariichthys bidens, assembly GCA_037194245.1. Classification (NCBI taxonomy): domain Eukaryota; kingdom Metazoa; phylum Chordata; class Actinopteri; order Cypriniformes; family Xenocyprididae; genus Opsariichthys; species Opsariichthys bidens. The sequence goes on from CM074293.1 coordinate 4,845,050, forward strand.
TGAAATGGTATTACATAAGTGATATATAGATTCACTTATGCTCAGACAAGTTAAACGAGTCCTTACTGGTGGTTTTTGAGAAAAGCAAATGTCAAGACATTGGAGGAATAACAACCATTATAACTGGTGATGTCTTCCCCATTTTTATAAATCCATAAATTCATAGTTAACATTCAAGCATTTAGCAGGCGCTTGTATGCAAATCAACTTACAATGCAGAGCTGTGCCATTAATCGTTAAAAGATTGTGATCTTGATTCAAACAGCCATGCGATCTTGTTCCTAAATTACAATGACTCGGGTCTGTCTATTAAACTCTGTCTATTAAAGCACCATCACAGTGGAACATTCAAATCTAGGCTGGCGCTGTCACTTAGCCAGAGAGAGCATATGTATGAAACAGCTTCACAAACAGTCTTTTCAACCGCACGGTATTCGAGTTTGGACATAAACACTGATTTCTACAGTAGTGATGAAAATAGGCTAATAACCTTTTGAAAGTAACTTCACACTTCCAGCAAAGATTGTATCAATTACATTGTTGCAAAAGTAGGTGTCAACAAGTGACCGTGAACAAGTATTTGCTATTGAATCATTCATTCAAGAGATTTGTTCAAAATGCTGATTCATGCAGTAATGAAACAAGTGAAGTGTTTGAGTGAGTCATTGAATCGTTCACTCAAACCGACTTAAAAAAAAGCAAATAATTCAAATTAATTAAATATTTTTAAACAGAATGCAGCAGTTTGTTCGTTTGTCAGAACCTCTAGCAAATTACATGTTATTTTGTTTAGTCTATTTTGATCTCTATTTAAAAAATAGTAATAATAATAAAATCCCTGAGGATCAAACCCATAACCATGGTGTTGCTAGCATCATGCTACTATATAAATAATAAGTAAACAAATCTGTATATATATATGTGTGTGTGTGTAGGTGTGTGTGTGTGTATGTGTGTGTATGTATATATATATATATATGTATGTGCGTATGTGTATGTGTGTGTATGTATATATACGTGTATATGTATATATGTGTATATGTGTGAGTGTGTGTGTGTGTGTGTATGGATGTATATATGTTATGTAATAAAATAATTAAATATTATTAAACATGTCATATATGCATTTATGTATAATATTAAAAAAATATTATTTTAACAATTATTATATTTAAACATTCTCATCAAAAGACACTAGATGAATACTGTATAATATTATTGATTTGTTGATACTTTAGAATCGAACCCATAACTGTGGTGTTAATGCTGTAAATTGTATTTTTTAATACAAATATATAAACAATGAATATAACACTTTTTTTTTCTTATAAAAGTAATTAAATATAAAGAAAATATTATATTTGCACAATCGACAATCTTGTGATTAATATTCCCAAACCAACGCCGGCACCTGACACAGACAAAAAGTAAACTTCCTGAGGAGAGACGTGAACGTCACAACAGAACAGACTTTGACAAAAATATGCATTTTTACAGTCCTAGTTGTCAGAAAGTTTCAGGCAATGTTCTTGTCACAAAAATGCTAGAGTGATGGACATTTCTAGAAAGTTTACTTTTTATCTTATATTTGGGCTGTGACATACTAGTGGAGAGAAGCTGATGAGATTTATAATGTGTCCACACCGCTGATGAATACCACGGCAAAAATCACAGGTCATGACCTTCCACCCATCGATCACATTAATGTAGACTGCTGTTTCAGCAAACCACACGCCATATTTTACAGAATCCAAGCCACCCGTGTCACCTGTAAATCACAGATATAATACGTCAGTTTCATTCCAGTGCTGAGGCTCTGATTTGTGGTTGTTGAACCTGAATGCAACTCATTCTGAGAACAACACTATATATTTACAGTGTTTCCCACAGGATTTTGGTAAACTGTGTTGGGTGGACCTGGTCCCTCTAGGCAAGCCCAGTGACAAAATTCAATGCATTTTAAAGTTAAATTCATCAATCTGGTGCATTTTGAGAGTTCTTTATTAGGACCTGCAACCCATGTTCAGAGTGCGAATTGAACAAAGAAAAAAGTCTATATGTTGCAGCTGAACTTTTAACCCTTGTGTTATGTTCTGGGTCAATTCGACCCGTTTAGATTTTCAAGTTGTTGGAAACACTGGTTAACCTATGTTTTTTTTTCTTGATATTTTGTGACTTTTCCTCATTTATCATCATGAACACGTATGCAAAGTTTCAACATGCTGGTGTTTTTTGACACATACAAACAAAATTACTGTTAAGTTCGTGATGTTCGCCGGGTCAATTTGACCCGCATATTTTAACGCTCTAAAGCAACTGTACTGACTCAAAATAATAACATTTCTTGGTTATATTTTATTTTATTTTTTTTTTACTACCTTATGAAGCTAAAAAATGAGGTTTTACACACTTATTTCAATACAGAAAAATGTTTTGACCAGCAGCATGTGTGTGAAGTTCATATGCAGAAAACACACTTGTGTGCTCATCATGTCAGAAGAAACTTCTTGACTTTATGAAATGAGTTTAAAAAAACAGCCAACTTAGGAAAAGTACATATTTTCATTATACAGCTACATGTAATTGTTCAATTATGATGTTCTAAGAAAAAAATGTATTTATTGTTTTTTTTTAAAAAATTGTACTGTTTATTTTCAAATTTTGTCAAAAGAAATCAGTTTTAAAAAATGGTTAAAAAACATTTTCATTAAATCATATCGTCAGATATGTATTTTTTGGAATATTTGACAAATTTTGATATTAAAACCTTACAGTTTGTACCTGAATCTTTGTTGTTTTTCATAGTGTGATTTTTGAGGAATTGTATTGAATCCAATTGACCCGCTCCATGACGAGTGTACACAGAAATCCAACAGCGCATACGGGTTAAAGGAGACTCAATCATATTTTTAGGTGTGATATAGTGTCTCTGACTATATTACATCCAAACTGGTGTTTTAGGAAGCCAAACAAATATAATATAATAATAATAATAATATTACATAAAGCGTCAAAACGGCAATACTTTTGTTTGAATTTCATGATAAAATCTACAGAATATGAAAGATGATGCTTTGTTTCTTATCGAATGTAACAAAACACAGAGCTTATTGCGATTATTGCTGAGTATCGCCCCCTTCTGGATTGGAGTGTGGTTCACGTGACTTTTTTTTGTTGCATGAACCGAACCGTGACGTCCGTACCGTATGGTTCGGGACGAATACATGTACCGTTACATCCCTTGAAAACACTGGATCATGAGGTGATCGCTTCGAAACACAGTGCAAACTTATTATAATTAAATTACAGTCTTTTGCGAATTGGTACGGGAACACAAAACCATATTGCAGTCGATTTTAGTTCGTTTGACTGATACTTTGTCAAAGCAATGGGACAAAACAATGTTAGAAACCTCGTACGATACAATGAGAACTTTTGAAATATTTTCAGAAAATACAGTTTAACATCACACTCCAAAAAATATATTTTTTACGCCCAATAAATAAGATTTATGTAATTTGATTGCATATAAATTTTCCATCCATTTAGATTACATATTTTATAACATAAAGAAATGAATAAACTTAATGTGATGCATATGTGTAAGTCATATATAAATTAAACGAGTAAGAATGAGATTTATTTAAAAATATCAATAAATCCATTTTTTTTAATGAATAAGAAACAGGATTTTGTATTAGAATTTAATAACCCCAATTTACTTAAAATGCTTAATGTTTAAGTATTGTTTATTGATAAACCCAATGCATTTTAGAGTCATATTTGTACAATTTTATATTTATTAATTCCTCCAGTTCCCCTCCCAATCACAAAATACAACTCAAAAAAGCTCGTTTTTTTTTTTTTTAATACTTCAAGGCTTAAAACTTTTTTTTTGTTTGCCACAATCAAAATTAAAACTTACCTTAAAATAACTTAAGTTAAAACTTGGCTCACATGCCACAATAAAAAAATGCCAGAAGTGGTTTGCATGTTTTGTTAAAGAAAAACTTGCTCTAATGAAGAAAACATCAGCTTATCTGTCAATTAATCACTGAAGCATTTTAATCTTTAGAGCTTGAATCTTTGGTGAAAGCTTGGAAGTGTCAAATGTTGCTCAAATGTTCTGTATGTAAGCAGGTAACTAGCGTTCGAAATGGAGAAAGAAGAAAAACCGTAGAGTCTCGCGTCAATAGATCAGCTGGGTCACTAAATACCCGTCTCTAAAGAAACATGGGTTTTGTTCTTAAGCCGCAATTAATTAATTTTTATTTCAATCAACACGGTTTGAAAAGGTTTAATTTATGTGTATCCAAACACTCTGAAAGGTCAAAATATTAGCATGAAAGGAGAGGTTTCATGTTTGCCAAGTGTCACAGGTAAATGGGGTTAAATGGAGCGTGTCAGCTCATTGGACTTGGTTTACGGTGTCATGGGGAGAAAGGTGAGTCCACATTACACATTCATGAGGACAAAAGGTTGCAGTGCAGTAGTGTACTAGTGCTCTTATGAAATGATAATGCACTTGACAGCTAGATGCGGACACAAGCTCTTCAGTGCATGAAAGTTCCCATGTAAACACAGACACATTCAATCACTGAAGTTGCTTCACCCTGTTTCAGTCGATTTGCCATTTTGCAATGAGTTACCACATTTGAACTTGGTCCAAAACATAAAATGACCAACTAAGGAATTCCTGTACAGTTAGCATAATTTCATATCACATTAAAATCCAAATTAAAATGAAATGAAAAGCAAACAAACCAGATCTCCTATGAATATTTTCATTCTAATCTCCAGGGCACTCATAATCAAATCAGCTTTCTGCTTTTTTAATGAGGTTCTCTGAAAAATGGAACCAGAGTTTAACTATTAAAGACAATCCCACGGCTGAGCTTTGTGTGTCGGTTTGATGGACACATCTGAAACACACCATCTTCTCTAATTCATGTAGGTCTTGCATTTTAATGTACAGTTGTTAAATAGACGTTCACATGCAAAAGTCACTCTGATTAGTGGTTGCTATGCAGTTGCTATGTAACGGTGGTCTCGGGGCTTGTTTGCGCATTTTCTACCCCAAAACTAGGGGCATTTTGGGTGGTTGTTAGATGGTTAGATGAGGAAAAAAAAGAAAAGATAAGAATATAAAAAAATAAACTCTGCGAAAACATTATTAAATAAGCAAAAGCAAAAAAAAAAAAAAAAAAAAAACTATAAAATAAAACATTAAGCAAACATTTAACTAAAATGCTATTTGATTTTTTTTCTTATTTAATTTCATAAGTAAAAATAACCATAAAAAGAGCATACATTTAATGAAAAATAGAAAAATGATATAAAATAAACAAAATAAAATATAAATAAAAGTGAAATTAACAAAAAATAAGCAAAGATTTATTCAAAAACGCTAAAATAGAATAAAAAAATAAACAAAACAAACTATGAAATAAATAACCAAACATTTAATTAAAATAAAATTAAATGTTGAAAAAATAATTATAAATATAGTAAGCAAAAATAACTATAAAAAGAGCAAATGTTTAATGAATAATAAAAAAATAATATAAAACAAAGTAAAATTAACAAAAAAAAAACTAAAGCAACCATTTAATAAAAAAAAAAGCAAAACTATCAAATAAAATAAGCAAAAAATAAAACAAATAATAGTAAAAACTAAAAAACAAAACGCACAATAAAATAAAATTAAAAAAATATATATATATATATTTTAAGTTCAAGGACATTACATGGCTGTAATTTAAAGCTCCTCTAATGGGTGTAACTGAAATAGGAAGCAGGTTTCCACATACTTTCGGCCAAAATTATTTGTACACCACCCTATCCATAGCACAAATTTTCATGATGAGCTAAAGAAAAAGCAATGAAAAGTATCAGCAAGCACCACTAACAAGCAACAAGAGAATGTTAAATGAGAGACCCACAATCTGTCATTTCTTTAAACACAGATGCGAGCGACAGAAGGATCGGAGGGTGGGTTTCTGTTGCCGTAGGCCGATGATGAGTTGAGTCACCGTACCTCATACGAACCTAAATATTCCTATCAATAGCCCACCCATTCAATTAACAACCATGCTTGTGTAGGGAGGAAGCGCACTGGCGGGAACGCATGGTAAACCGTAACCTGCGACGGAAAAGAATAGAGATTAAAGCATCAGTGCTTGGTTAGGGCTATGAATAGCCATATAGCTTTGATTTAGTGGTAAACAGACACGGTGAGTCAGAGATAGAAAACACTGAGGGTTTCTTTCCCTTTCCAGAGGCTGCTGTGGTTGTCAGCTTTTGTTCTTTCCACAGGGGAAGATGAAAGGGAAGTGATGTCATTAGTTCGCATTTATGTAAGCTTGAATGGTAACAACGGCTATGGCTGTCTAGAAATGAGAGGTGATTTCCCTGACCATATGGAAGTAGTAGACACTTGCTGGATTGCAGATAATGATGATAATAGACTTTGTCGACAAAACTTTCCTCAGGGCGACTGTCAAGTCATTATTGAGCCGTTTCGGAGCGTGTATGATATCTGTGCTTCTTGTGCATAAGTGTGTAACTTCCCCTTCACGTAGTTCCTGGTGACCTGAGGCTTCCAGTGCATTTGCTGTTCTTACCTTATTGGAAGGGACACTTTGAGCCAATTTCCTTTTTAGCTTTCCTGCCCTTCTGCCAACACACTTAATGCTTTACAATTAAGCTGCTTCACTGACTGAGCTGGCAGCATAGATTTCCTCTGGCTTTTTTTAAAGGATGTATTGAGCAATGGACACCTAGGAATATGACTAATTAAATATGTTGAATAATTAAAGGAGTCATATAATAGTGAATCTTGATGTGTAGACGTATATGAGGTTACTTGACAAAACTAGGGTTGCACAATTAAAATTTAAATAAAGGATTGGGTCACTTCAGAATTAAAATTTCCTGATACTTTACTCATCCCCATGTCATCTAAGATGTTTATGTGTTTCTTTCAGCCCAGGTTCAAACAAAAATACATTGCGCCATGTCTGTTTCGTGGCAGTGTGATTGTGATGTCGACTGGTGCTAAAAGTGTGTTCAGTTTTTTTTTTCCAAAACAGATGAACGTGGATATTTATTACATTGGTTTTAGGCCTGCATGATTTATCACGTTTAAATCGCACGCGATTATTTAATGCGCGGCTTGGCAGAGCTGTACGGCTCTGTGATCAGTAGTAAATGCTTCTCCATCTGAAAGCCAGAGGGCGCTCTTGTGCAGAAACTCAAAATAAACCCTGCAGCGGAAAAAGATAACACGCGTGATATCTCTGTAGCTGAATAAACAGGAGATTGAAATGCTTTAAACATGAATAATAAACACACGACTGCCTTATTCTGTGTAAGAAGACACGTCATCTCACAGAAGCTCAACTGTCGTTATGAAGTGAGTTTTAGGTAAAAACGTGTTATTAAATGTTGTCTTTTGTTGGACAAGAAGTTAATAAATGCTTTTCATGTCCGGAAAGTACATTACAAGCGACTCAAACTCAAGTGCTTTCAGATGGATTAGCATTTGGAGCCGCACTTCACTGACAAGCTGCGCATAAACAAATAATCGCAGCCTTTGCGATTTCATAATCGCACGAAGATGTGATGATGTATTTGTTTACAAATCATGCACTTTCGAAAAAAGTGTTTTGAGATTACAACTTAATATTGTGCAAGGAGAAGTGAAAACAAGTATTTATTAATCCATAATCTGACTCTGTGAAAACGATTAAAAGGGCTTGATGTTTTACTGCCTCTTGTGTTCAATTCTGTTGGAAACTGAAGTGAAATGTACGAATTGGTATATATTTTGTGGTTTGTGTTCCCACAGGTCCATTTTTCCATGAAATTAGGTTGCTTTCTTACTTCAATCGAAAAGAAATTAGGTATTTGACAAAAACAATCCAAGATTTTTCTCCATATTGTGGACTTCACCGTTCAAAGTGCTCTACATAATATAAATTAAACACTTTGTAACCACAACTGTTTGTCTTGCACTGCTCTGTGAATCGCCACGCCTTCCGAAAAGTCACGTGCACAAGATGGTTAAAAAGCATATACATTAGGGTATTCAAATATTTTTTGAAAATGATCGATCGTTTCACTAGATAAGACCCTTATTCCTCAGCTGGGATCATGTAGAGCGCTTTGAAGCTGCATTGAAACTGCAGTTTGGACCTTCAACCTGTTGGTCCTCGTTGAAGTCCTCTATTTGGAGAAAAATCCTGGAATGTTTTCCTCAAAAACCTTAATTTCTTTTCGACTGAAGAAAGACAGACATAAACATCTTGGATGACATGGGGGAGAGTAAATTATCAGGAAATTTGAATTCTGAACTAATCCTTTAACTGTATTTTTTTTTTTTTTTTTAGCTAGTGTTATAATATGTATAAAATAAAATCAGTGTTTTGTGAACACTAAAAAAAAGGATATCAAAATATATTATAACTATCTAAACAAATGCACCATAGAGTAATTAAATAGTTGATAGTTAATTGGAAACGTGCCACTCTTTTGAGTGGAAAATTTTATGTGTTGTTCAGAGCCAACAACAAAACTTTTATCCTGACAGCTGTGAAGATGTGGAGCATGGTGAATTATTCATGGTGGCCATATTGTTTCTTCTCGATTTAGTCACTGGGGGAATGTTAGTGTATGATACATCTGAATAGTTGGAACAAGCCTGATGAAACCCCTGCTGGATAACACACTCAAAAAAAAATGCACTCAATTCAGGGACGACTTTTATGAGATCAATTTTCTTTAGTAGGGGGTCATAATAGCACACTGTAGACGTGATAGTCAAAACAAAGTGCAATGGCTTTTTGTAATAAGCACATTAGAATGCATACTTGTGCAATTCTGAGTGCTAAAAAACATGACTAATACTGGGGCATATTACAACTTAAACAGAGGCAGAATATATTGAGGGCTTCCATCATATCTGTTTTATTGAGTACTGAAACATTACCATATTCTTATGACTACAATAGATGCAAGTAGAGTCCCCAATACATTAAAGTGCGTTTGTGAAGCTCCCGTCTCCTCAGTCACGCTGCACATAGATGGGCGGTGTCACAATCTGAAGATGACCTAGTTTTTGAGGCGGCATCTCTTCTGCGCCATGCCCTGTGCAATCCTTCAACTTCTCAGACAGATTAAATGTTCATTTGAATAATTATATGCCTGACCGTGCAGGTTAAACTTCAAATATTAGTCATGATATATTCAGAGCCATGTGCTGTGCATCTGTTACAACTGCAAGAACAACCTTCAAAAGGTTCCTAAATAAGGATTTTAATCAGACATTTTGATTAAAGACATGAATGCATCATGCGATTATATATGGGTTATTTGTGTTCTTCAAGCCATCTTGGGTGTTTCCATAAGAAAAAAGTAGAATTATAATGCAATGCTAATTGACATAGCCTTTAGCTCAGTACAGAATGCTATAAAACAATATATTTTCTGCCTTATTTTGTGACATGAAGCCACATGGGATCACTGGAAGTTATTCCAAACACTTGACTGATGTTATAAAGTGAGTGTGAAGCAAAAACATGGTTTTAATGTCATAAATTGTAATGTTTTGCTGCGACGCTAAGCTAATATGTTCGCTAGCCATTATGAGTAATTATATTTTATGACTAATTTTGAAAAGATCATATTTAATTTCTTGAGGAGATTTTATACGAAACTAAAAGAGGTGAAATTTGAACGAAGAAATGAGGGATTAAAACCGTGTTCATAGAAAGTAGTCAGTAAATATATTAAAGATCAAAGAATAATAATTAGAGCCATATCCCGTCCGGAGAGATGTGAATGTGTGTGCAAAACATCAATGGGACAGTTCACACCATAAAACATCAGAGACAATAAACATAATTTAGCATTTTATAGTAAAATCACATGACGTGGTTTTAACAAAATATTCCATAAAAGTCTTAGAGTTATCATCTTCAAACTTTAAATAAAGCATGATCAGTGCAGTTGCTGTAGCTACATTTCAACACTGCAACAAGGCCAATTTCATTTTTTTTTTCTCCATAAAGACATTTCATATAAATAAATATCTAATAACTTCACAATACATTTATGCCCTTCATAAGTTTTGCTTTATGGCAACACTCAATTCTGACTTGATACCAAGAAGTGTCTTCTTATACTTGTAGTACAAAGGCTGTATCTATTTTAGTTTGGCGATGCTATTTCTTCAGTTTTGTTATTCTTGTTATCATTTTTAAACGGCATATATATATATATATATGTTTGTATGTGTATATTCACACTATATTTTTCAATAGCATATACAATATATTTTGATTTAATTTCATTTACATTTAATACATTGACCACCCTGAGCAACACCAGCATGTAGAGCGTCCTGAAAAGCACAGTTTCCCCTTCTTGCTAGAACAGCATCTAAGGGAATGTTGTGTTCACTGATTCCAGTGGCATCGCAGTCAACACCTGTGGCTCCCCGGAGAGCGTACTGTCTGGGAAATCAAGTGCAAAAGATTGCACACAGCTGACCCCAATTTACAGGCGCAGTGTTTGTGTACACTGTTTTGGTGGGCCGCGCTTTGTGGACTTCACTTCAATTATAAGGTGAAAAATGACAGGAAAGTTTGACAACTTCATCCTCACATTAATTAGTAAAGTTGGTCTCACTAAAGACAATAAAGAATAATAGCAAAGTGTATTTGTATGAACTGTTGGAATTGTTTTGACATAGAGTGTATAAATGAGTTATGCAAATGAGGTGACTGTACAAATACTCTCACAAAATGCAAAAAATGGAGGCAAGAAATTATATTTTATATATATAAAGGGTTGGGGAGTAACGAAATACAAGTAACTTAGTTACGTATTTAAAATACAAAATTTGAGTAACTGTATTTCATTACAGTTACATTTTAAATGGGTGGTAATCAGATTACAGTTACATCTGAAAAGTGTTTTAGATTACCAAAGTGATTACTTTGAGTTTTAATGTCATTTAAACAGCAATTGGTGATTCTCTGACTCTGACCGTCTGAAAAAGCGGAGTTAAGTTTCAACAACATTTAATACTTTTAAGAGGGATCATAAAAATGTTATTTTTATTTAGTACTGTCCTGAACAAGACAAAATGACTGAATTTATATAAAAATTGCAACCAAACTTAACTGTCATGTCATGACCTGATGATCCATGACTGTTTTCATGTTTTTTGATGGTTGTTTGTGAGTCATTTTATAATTGTAAAAAAGGTCACTGCAACTTTTTCTTACAATTTGTTTTTTTTTTTCCCCTCACAATTGTGAGTTTGCATTTGCAATTGGGAGATATAAGCTTGCAATACTGACTTTTTGTCTTGCAATTGTGAATTTAGTATGTGAGTTTATATCTCATATTTTTGACTTTTGTCAGTATTGCGAGTTAATATCTCATAATTCAGACTTTTCTCAACATTGCGAAAAAATATTGAGAAAAGTCAGAATTATGAGATATAAACTCACAATATTGAAAAAAGTCAGAATTATCTCATATTTTTGACTTTATAACTAGCAATTGCAACTTTATATCACAATTTTGAGGGAAAAAGTCAGAATTGTGAGATAAAAACGTACAATTACCTTTTTTGTGTTTGTTCCACACTTATTAGTATTCCAAAGTATTCTAAAGTATTTAGATTAAGTTACTAAACTTGAGTAATGTAACAAAATACGTTACAAATTACTTTTTAAAGCATGCATTTTGTAATCTGTAGTGAAATGTGTGTGTATATATATATATATATATATATATATATATATATATATATATATATATATATATATATATGCGTATAAAACTGTGTATATGTGGAAAAAAATATGTAATAATAAAAAATATTTTAATGTTCCTAAAAGAAGTTTCTCATGTTCACCAAGGTTGTTTATTTGATCAAAAATACAGTGAAAGCTGTAATATTGTGAAATATCATTTGAATTTAAAATAATCTTAATTTTCTCAACTTTTGACCAGTATTGTTCTACTTATTCATCCATTTTTCAAACTACATTACAGCAATAAATATAGTACAAAGGTTGCCCTCCTTCACAAAACAGAAGATGAAGCTGAGCAAACAGTGTGCAGATGTGTTAGACAAACTGAGTTTAAACTCGCCCTCAACCACGCAGCCAGGAAGCGCTTTCAACAAAAGTTCACACGGGCAGGAGTCCGCATGTTCTACAGGCGCGCCACTGTGCCCGTTTGGGCCTGTCTCATCCTGCCGGGCTCCTGATTGATAACTCACCTCTGTCGGGTGGTACTCACTCAGTGGAAGGTACTAGAACCTGGCGTGAGCCAAAGGGCGCATTCACCTCTGGTGTCAGGAGGGGGTTGAGAGTGACATGACCTACACATCCGCCCCAATATCGCAGCCAAATGATGCCTTTAAAAGCTGCCAGGGCGCAGCAGGGGTAAGAGAAAGCCACGTATAAACCCTGCGAACTGGTGAATGGAACTATCCATCTCCTGTCGAGGTAAAACATACAGTTGTGGTTATTACAATATGCCTTATCAAGACACAACATGACAGTTTTAGTAATTTTCTGGCCACACTGAAAGTGAAAGACTGCGCCAAGGAACAAAATGAGAACAATTTTAACATGATTTTAGGCCGATGAGTTTTTTTTTTTTTTTTTGAGTCGGTGAATGCACACCTTGGACAGCTGGTTAGAAAAAAACAAAACAGATTTGATGCTTGTTATATGAACTTAATTACGTTTTGCAGAGATCAACCACTTAGAGGAATGCAGTCTAGATCCGAATGACAAATCTTTCCTCATAAACTGGCTTTCTTCAAAGTTTTAGCTTTTGTTTTTACATTATGGAGGTTCAGTGAATATAAAACTGCATGTCAAAGAGCATCCTGGGATAATTTCAAACTGTACTGAATCAAATAAATAAATATTGTACATTCAGACTGCACAAGGGCAAACTAAGCAGAACTCTTTAGAGTAAACAGATTTCAAGACTGTTGAAACTCTTTTAACAATCTGATAGCAATCGATAATACACTTTAAAATCGAATAGTGAAATCAATTAAATGAAATGTGTTTGTTTCACTCAAATAATAATGAAAGTGCATCGTACTTAATTGAAAAAAGTTGCGTGAAATCAAAATTTGATAGTAGTTGGCTGAACTTAATATGATTGAGTTGCAGCAGATTTTTAATTCCCAGTATGCTTTGCATCAGACAGTATAAGGAAAATAAATGTCGAAATTAAGTGTTCTTTTGTGTCTTTTTGCACAAGATTAACACAGGGAGTTTCCATGGCCGCCACACGTTTGTACATTCTACTAACTTGTTCTACTAACTAAATATGAGATAGTTTACTTAAATGTTTTGAGTATTCTGAACATGTGTTTTGTCGCGTAGAAGTGTAAATATTTAAAAAAAAAAAAAAAGTACATGTATCATCTGTGGAAGTCTCAGGACCAAAAAATGTTTCGTCCGAGTGCAAAAATCCCTACCTGCCTGTCAGCATATGCATTTCCATACATTTGCGTTTCTATGTCAACACTATCAACGCATAAAATTAATCTGCAGCAGTCAGTCAAAATTAATCTGCAGTCAAGTTAGAGCTCTGTGAGTTGTTTATGTTAATTTTTATTGTAATATTATGCGCTTTGAGACATTAGGTAATTTAACGCCGTGTCTTATGACACTTTGTCGACTATTCTGGCTGTGCGCATTCATGCGTTTTGGAGGAGCCATGTCTAGCCGCTCGTAAATTGCCCTACCTGTAATTTGTTTAATGACAATTTTTCAACTAAAGTCAAAAACAATCATATCTTTGTTTTGTTCGACATGAAATTGAAATCTATTTACAAATCGATGTTGACACAATTTAAATATTTATTTACGATGGTAACACTACAGGCTCTAAAGTTCTCTTCTGAATTGTTACTGCATTATTGGAGGTTTGTTATACATGTTGCTGATAGAGAGCCTGTGGATATACGGAATGTTTTACTGAGTCGATTACCTCCAGGCGCACTTGACTCTCACAAGCAGTTTGACACAAGAGCATGAAACTGCATATAAACATGCACACTCTATATGCATAATACACACAATTGAGTGCTAAAGGGGCTGTTTAGGAACCCAGGCAACCAAAGCAAAATAGAGCATCTACTTTTGAGTTAATAAGGCATGCCAGCAAGCAACTTTGCCTTCAGCTTGAGGGGGAAGAAAAACCCTAGAGCGAGGGAGATAGAGAGCAGGAGAGATAGTGTTCACACTATGTGGGTGAATCTCATGAAACCTGTCATAACTTCCCCAAAAGAAGGGAGTAAGATTTTGTTTTGTTTGAAAAAAATTAAGTCTGTTTTTTTAAAGCTGTTCAGTCAAAATAATCTGTTCAACCTACGCTGTTTTAAAAATTCACTAAAAAATGGGTGAAATGCTGATTCATTTTTGGGTAATAGGAATACGAGCTAAAACATTTTCACCAAGTTAACAAAATTCAATTTATTTGTTGTGCTGCCTTTAATTTGTACTTATTTAGAGTATAATGAACATCTAATGAGAATCACCATTGAGAAATGCAAATTACAAATATGTTACAGTTAGAACAATAAAACAATAAGCCAGATGTAATTACATTATGCGGGCATTGGTGATCATTGACCAATTTGGTCTCAAGAGATCAACCTTCCTTCCTTCCTTCCTTCCCTTGTCTACATGAACAGACGAGTTGGACTCATTGGCTGTCAGACTAACGTAATTGTAACTCATTAACCCACTTGGTAAACATGCTGTTGGATCTTTTTTTTTTTTTTTTTTTGCAGTGTTTTTGCAGTGTCTTTTAAAGTTCACCTCTGGCCAGCAGCTCATGTGCGCCTGAAAGAGAATCAGCAGACAACCATTCAACAGGCTTTATTTTTTACCCATTTATGAGCCTCTTATTTGCAAACTATTGATTTGATTTGAAGCATCAGCACAACGGTAGCCAAAAACAACGCTAAAATAGCTATTTGGCTATTGGTTAACCAATGTTAAGTGATGTCAGTCAAAAAGGAAAGTTAAAAGATTACAAAGGATATCTTTTCTTTGGAAAAACATGCACCTATGAATCATTAAGACTGGGAAAATATATTAAAGAAAGTCAATATATATAGTCTATTTTCAGAACAGGAATATGTGATTGTCAAGTCAGCCTTGCAAATGCATGTAAGAATAGTCAGTAAATAGCAGTTTGACAGTGGTTATAAAATGTCATTGGCATGTTCACCACTCTAAAAACCCAAGAGTGTTGGCCTGATATTTTAATAGAGACCACCAGAATAGCCTTGTTGATGCAAAAATAAGTGGCGATGGGCCGTCAGGAGGTGTACACCCTGTGGTGCATGAATGACTGAAATGGCTCAGACTACTGCTTTGGTGTTCATTCAAAATTTTGTGACAGTGAGCAGAATGACAATATGATCGCCTCAGCATTTTAATCTGTTTGCCATGACCTCATTTTCTTTTTATGTTCTATATACTAGCAATTTAGACACACTTGGCTGAAATGAATTATTTACCCCTGGTTTCACAAGCCTAATCCTAGACTAAAATGCATGTTTTAGTGCTTTTGGTTGTCTGATGGATTGGTTTTTCAGATTATTCGGCATGATAACCATTTGCTGGAACAATCGGTTATTGATAAAAATTAATACCGATAGTTTTTCTTGGTTGCGTCCATTGCTGGAGCAGCTGAGAAAATGTTTGCTGTCATTATACAGTACGAGAGTGGCCTCTAGAGGTGAAGTAAAACTACTGAAGCCTCGTGGAGTTTGTTTTGACGGGGGACTGTTTGTTGCACGAAGTGGGACACTTCAGATGAGGATTTAACACGGAATGGGATTCATACAGTAGTACACTGCAGTGCATGTGTCAAGGCTGAAAGGACGCTAACATTATGCCTCTTCTCACAAGATGTAATATAAGTCTCAGGTGTACCCAGAATGTGTCTGAAGTTGCAGCTTAAATTACCGCACAGATCATTTATTATAGCTTGTGAGTGAACAAAAAAACAGCATGTTTGTGTGTGTCCCTTTAAATACAAATGAGCTGCTGCTCCCGGCCCCCTTTCCAGAACAGGGCAGAGCTTTAACAGTTTGTGATTCAATTGCTCTGGAACAACAAAGCTGGAGATCTCACACAGCCAAAAGGATGATTGGCAGTAATGGTGTTCAGCTTTACATTGTTCAAACCGGAGTCACACTGATGGAGAGACTCGGGTGAAAGTTACAACTTTTAAAATGAAACTGGACATTTCTAAATTGTTAGTGGATAAATGTAGTTGCTGTGGAGTTGATTCAACTCATCGACTAGCAAGTGACGTCATTTTAATCTTTTGTTCAAATCCAACATTGAATTGACCCTCGTTCGTGAAGCTGTCTGACACTGGCGTTTATGTAAATGTTGGGGTTTGTAATGTCACTAACCCAGGAAGAAGCTTGTTGTAAGTCCCAACCAGCTGTTAGTCATAGTCCTTAAAAGGTGATTTCTTTAAAAGAAAATATTAATGTTGAACTTTTCAGATGTTGTTAATGCTCAAACAGGAACATTACACACTAACTAAAGTCAAAAAAGTATATTAATACTACATTATCAAGGACCATTGTAAACTAATCCTGGCTTAATTGAAGTTCTACCAGAAAGACTCGGGAGGTAAATTAACTTGCAATGAAATTTATTAACAATCAGCAAGCAAACATTGTAAGATAAAGTTCTTTGGCGTAGGCCCCGTCCGTAGCTTAGATCCTGAGGGTTGCGGACTCTGCATTTCCTGCCTGAAGATGAAGGCAGGGGCGTAGCCGACCCCCGGGAGGTATGGACAGGGACCATCCTGGTGGTGAAGGGGAGGATGGAGGTTAGGTTTCGCGTCAGCATCTGCGAACTCAGACAAGTGTGAGTACCGATCTTATATACTACAGGTGTTGGATAATGATTGGTTAGATCTAAATTAGTAGTAACGTAACATTCGAGTCTTCCTGACAGAACTTGCCCTAGAGCTTTCATTTCTATCCGTGAAACCAGGCATTAATGTCTTAAAAACAATTGATATCAAATATGTTTAACATTTTTGGTCTTCAGGTCACTTCAATGCTCGCTCTGATGCGTCCAGTTTAAACCGTTTTACTGCTCCTGTACTCCAGTATTGTTCAGTGCCACCTATTGTTGGCAGCTGAGGAGAGTTGCAATTACATGTGAAGCACTTTGGGCATATAAACAGAGAAAAGTGCCAAACAAATGCAATGATTCATTCATCTACTCATCCTATTCCCAGATCCTCCAGGCCGCATGATTGCTGAAACTCTGCAGTACGAACATAAATGCCCGAGAGAAAGGCAAACTGAATTGCATACAGGAATGTGTCATGGCCTTATCCAGAAACAAATAGCCATGCTTTTACATTCAGTGAATACACGGCCTCCCAGCGCTCCAGCGGTCTCACTTCCTGGTGCATTCTCGCATATTGTTTTAAAGGACAATCAGGGAGTAAAAATGTAATCAAGCAGAAATAGTCCCTGTCTGGCAGGTGAGGAGCCACAGCCAAACATGATGAGTTTCTTCAGAGAGCGAATGTGACACCAGACGATATACCAATCAACTGGCAGCACACTGTTACAGCCACCCATCTGTACCTGACGACTGGAGACGACATCGCTTTCTGCATTATAGGTCAGGTTTAAAAAAAAATGTTAACCTGTTGGGATTCAAGATGGGATTTCCTATACTGTATGAGATCAGTGCTAACACAAGAAACTGGTCAGTGCCATTTAAACTGGTCACATCAAGAGGAATCAACTCTTCCGATGAAAATATATTGAAACTAAAGCATTTGTTGAAACCAAGCTGCAAAAAACAAGTAAAAACCTGTTTGAAAACAGTCAATATTTTTGCATTTTTGTTTGGTGGTGACATTAATGGTCAATAAAGCTTATTGGGTCACCAAAAACTTTGTCCAGTCACATAATGAAATAAAGAAATTCTAATGGTAGGATTAAAAGGCGGGGAAGTTATAGACAATAATAGACAAACCTAGCGATTGAGTTGTTTTACCCAAGTAATTGGGTTAAATGTTTGCCCAAAATGCTTGTCAGTTTTATTTTACTCAACTAGTGCTTAAAAATTACTAAATGACTGGCTTAAAATGATCCCAAAATAGGTTGGAAATTAAAAATCAGACACATAATTACTATAGGCAACAATAATAACGAACACGTATTATAAGCAATTTAATAAATGTTTATTGTTTAACTATTTTTCATTAAACTTCTTAATAAATGTTAATTTCCTAGATACTTTAGGTACATTTTAAGTGAGCATAGTAGACAGCTGGGTTAAATAAAACTCCCAAGCACATTGGGCAAACATTTAACCAAACCACTGGGTTAAAACAACCCAATCGCTGGGTTTGTCCATTTTCAACCCAACTTGGACTGTTTTTAACTCAGCATTTTTAGTGGACCTTTACAGTATTGTTTTTTTTATTACATTCACCTAGATTTCAACCAGCTACACTCAAAAAATTAACTTGTTGGTCTAACTTAATTCAATTATGACACCTATTTCCACAAATTTGAACTGATTAATTTGAACTTAAGCTAGGCTGATTGTACTGATGAGTAAAATTCATCCTAATTTAATGAATCGCACCAATTTCAATTGACGTATTCTGTGAATGTTTCCTGAACATGATTCACTCTTGTCGATCCAGCCAGTGCTGTTGCTATTCAGACTGGTGCCCTTATGCAGACTTGCATGAGTTTTCTGTGCTTTTAATAAAATGGCCAGTGCAACACTTGATAGTACACTAAGCATAACATTTGTAGCAGGCAAGCAATGATCAAGTATAGAATTCCTCATCACTAGCATTAGCAGCATTATCGCTTGAGTACAACATAGATTAATTTCATGCAGTCACCCTCAGTCTAACCACAAGCTCAACACTTCACCACAATTGTAACCCCAAAACTACTAACATTGCAGGAACTTTTTTAACATTAAAAACTATCTCCATTGTGTCATCTTGCTAAAAACTGCTTATAATAACATTCTATTTCAACATTTACTCTCCCAGTTCAGCTGCTTTGCAAAGCATGATGGGAAGTGAAAGTCATGTTTGATTTGGTTGGGTTTACTTGATTGAAACATGTTATTTTAACATGAAATCATCAAGTTAAGTCCAAAATTAATCGTTTCAAGTCAATTTAACATTGAAACAGAAACCAGAAACCTAATACAATTGTGTTGAATCAAAATAAGTTGTTTAAATAAACTGAACAGCATCAAACAATCCTTTTTTTTTGAGTGTATTCAGTTTACTTCGTAATAGTGTCCAAAAGTCAAGTGAAAATGCATGAATGTTGAATTAAATACTCCAAACAAAATCTCCAATTTCCAGGTCTAAATGAGGCGATTGTAAATCCCAGATTTCCTGTGTTCTCAGACTTTTGGAATTCACCATATATATATATATATATATATATATATATATATATATATATATAGTTTATTCTGAGACAGTGTTATGGAATCAGACCACTGTTGTTATGAGGCCACAAAACCCTAGTAAGAAAGCAGCGATACAATCTCACCCTCAGCTATTATTTATTGAATAGCTTTAGTATGTGATCAAACAGCTAATATCTCTCTCAGAAACAAAGCCAGGGGTCAGATAAACATGTGGTACAAATGTAGCAAAAGAATAAACTGAGCCCTTACAAATCACTTGAAGCGGACATGAAATGCTAATCTCTAGGCGCAGTGGGGGGAAGAAAAACAATGTTATGCTTTCTGCAAAACACAAGTAAACTAAAACGACCTATAAAAATGCATGCATATAGTATGTAATGCAGAATGACACATGCTCAGCCTTAGAGCAAAACAGAAACATATCTCCAACCTGATTTGAAGGTTAGTAAAAAGAAAAGATCTCTCGCAGCAGACCTACTGATTTTTTTTTCATACTGCGGTTTCTTTTAAACGAACTGCACTAAAGACGACACCTATCAAAACAAGTGTTTATTAATAATAACTCTAACTTGTTATGAAAGGCTTTACCCATAATCCACTTCTACATTCCCTAAAGTTACCACATCACATCAGTAAGAGGTGGATTTTATTATTCCCATTGTTGACAGAGAGAGAGAGAGAGAGACAAGAAAACTTAAACGGCAAAAACTATGGCTGCATCACTATTCAGAATGGCTTTCCCATTTGTTAATTTGCATGCTAAATTGCACATATGTAGTAGAAACTAAAAAAAACATATTAAGATGGATTAAAATTATTTATGTAAATGACAGACTCAAATTTAAAGAAAATCCTGAGATCACATCATTATTGATTACATAATCATACAAAATGTGATATCTTAATTGTGTGGTTTTAACTAACATAAAACCATATCACAATATCTCGATTGCTTTTCATAGACAATGAGATTAGATAATTGGAGATCAAACTCCTCTAAAGTTTCAGAAGAGATCCCAAAGTCTCCAACTGAGCATACAAATCAAACTTCAACTCAATTCAAATTCTGGCAAAGCTAAATGATCTGAAATGACATCTGTCCTATTACTGTAAGGCACCATTTCTGCCAGTTTTTCTTCAAACTTAAAATATACTTGAAATCAACATGAAGGATGATATTTAATGAGAAAATGAAACACAGGGCCTGATTACGTGCATCAGTGACTGGATGGTGAAAAGTGGGGATGTAAAATAAGAGGGCTCAGTGACATCATCTGCAAAGGAAAGTCGTTTCAGGGGTGGAGCAAGTTATTACATTCGGATTAGAGACCGGGGAAACTATTTAATAATAAGTCATTCACAATGAGACCATAAGATGTGTATAAGAAAGCAAATAGAGTCAATGCAATTCCATGTTGACTTTAAATGAACCGTAAATGAAAACCAAAACAGCAACTTCTAAGCAATAAAATCTTCCTCAGGGAACGATCACAAAACTGACTAAATCCCCAAGAGCTACACGCTAAACACATTAAAATTCAAGTCTAATTGGAGAGCGTCTAAAGCAGGTCCTCTGCCGTAGTATGTGGGTGACATACTTAGGAGAGGATTGAGGAACTGCTGGAGCAGTTGGTGAACTGAAGATGTGCTCCAGGCCCTGGCCACTGCTCCGTATGCTGTTTTAAGCTTACAGATTATTTACTCTCAAAAATAACATCTTATGCAATCACACTGCCCCACATTTAAAAACAGAAAGAAATGGCAAAAATGCAGAGTTAATAGTACAAACATGAACAAGAACTTTAAAGATCTTGCAAATCCAGTGCGTATGATGAACTGGCTCCAATTGTAGCTGGTGTTCTGTCGCTGTTCTTGAGTTTGAAATGTCATTACCAATAGGCTGCAGAACATACTGTAACACCAAGACAAAATGAGATGTACATCATATTCATTATAAACATCATATTTGTGAAAACTGACCTTTACCGAAAGTCACGCATCAAGAAACCTACCTGGCAACAAGGAGATCAGAACGGCACATAAACGACTGCGCTTTGGCACTCCCAATGTTAAACGTAAACCTAGCTTGTGTTTTCATCCTTAATGCCTAATATCCAATGTTTCTCAACTTTTATATAGTCTCTGCTGATCCGTATTTGATTACTAATATTTAAGAGAAGAGGTATTTTGGTCTAATATTTTAGGGCGTGGCTAACTGTCAAGGCCCAAATATAAGCGTCCAATGAGATTTTGTTATGGGCGGAGCTACCGTGCGTGACGCGGCAAAAATAATCAGGAGCGGTACTTTGTTCAAATGAGATTTCAGTATGGGCGGGGCTGCCTGAATGGAGAGTTTCTTTGATCCAATGAGATAGCTTGAGCGGGGATTCCTGGCGGGAGGCTGCAGAGGTTTGGACAAAAATTGATTAAAATGATAGAGCAGGGTGCGAAATGTTTTAATGTGATTAAAAAAAATAAGAAGAATTGATAAGAATTCTTTAAAAAAGGGCTTTAATATAGCCAATAAAAAAATAAAAATGAAATGCATGTGTTTAAGAAGATGTATCTGATATAGGTTTCAGAATTTGGTGGGGCAAAATGGCTCGACAGCGCCAGCAATACATTTCAACGGTGTGCGCCTCCGTACGTTTGATGTATGTCTACGAAATTTGGTACATATATGTAAGGTCACATAACCTGCAAAAAAGTCTCTTGGAGCGAAGGCCTAAACACAACAGGAAGTCAACCATTTTCAACACGTTAAATAGCGCAACACTTGGCTAAGAGCTAAATTAAAGCCACGAAAGAGGAAATTGTTGTAACTCAGGTATACGATGTCCGATCTGCTCCAAAATTCACATGTTTGATAATAGTCCTGCCCTAAAGACATCTACACAGAAAAAATCAGTTACAGTCAAAACACCACCTGTTGGCAGCAGATAGTTTGGCACTCTGAAATGACTTTGCCATCAGTCTCGAGTATTTACTCGGTTAAATGAACGTCACCCACTGTTTGCTGTTTTCCTAAGGCCAACGGGTGGCGCGAGGGCCCTTTCATCACTGCTTTTTTCCATTTTTTTTTTGCTTTTTTTCAGTCAGGATTCCTGAACGTTCCAACCCCATGTCTATGCACAACATCACCATAGTAAAAATAACTTGCCTATACTGCCTTGTATAGCCTGAAGTTAAACTGTGACCATATGGGTCATTCTAAACTTTTGATTGTGAACATTAGCCAGGGCAACGTTTAATCCGAATCTCTTTAAATGACAAAACAGCGTTCATACTATAGCCTACTTATATATAGCCCAGTTCTTGAGATCACACCTATATGGGGTCATAAACTATGAGATGTGATTGGTTCAGAGGTGTAATAAAATAATAATGATCAAAAATAATGGGCAGTTGTAAAATTAATAAGGGAATATGTGCAGTATCAACACTGCAGAGTTTGTTCTCTGGTGTAGCCATTCAGCTCTCCCTACAGCATTTAGTGGATGCCCTGTTATTTGATGATACATTGTTTGCATGTATATTAAATCTGTAATTTGTTTTGGTTATGAAGGATGTAAGTGCATAAAATATGAATTAGGTCATACTACAAGACCAAAGTGTGGAAGTGGGTAATCACATATGAGAACAAGATCATGAATCAGATATGAATGGCATATGCATCACACTGTCATTCAGATGGTGTCTGAGGGACACTCATGTGTAAGGAATTTTACTGGAGAGATAGAGATGGAGTCAAACCCAAGGTCAAGGTTTCGCTGGTTAGCATGGCCCTGTTAGACACGCCATCTGGTAGCAAAAGTGAAGCAAATGACGGCATCTGATGAGGAAATAGCTATATAAAAAGTTTGTATGGCACTGCTGAAGGCTTATCACTGTCTGAATCACAAACTGACAAGAAATGTTTTCTTACTGAGCAAAGTCTGAATGAATCTTTTGACAAAAACTCATCTCAACTTTAATTTCACGAGACCGTGCAAGTCAAAAAGAGCCTATAAATGTAAAAACAATTTTCTTTGCTGTGTGATGATTCACCAATCCATTGTAAAAATCTAATTATTAAATGTTGTAAAAAGAGTCAACTAAACCATGATGAGTCATTACAGTATTTGTTGTGTGAAAAAAAAATATTTTACACAAATTGCAACTTGCACTCATTTGTGGCATCATTTCCACCATAAAAATGGAAAAATGATATTTAATTGACCCTTTGCAGTTTGATTGACAGGCGATCTAACCAATCATAACCCCGCATCCGCCGTTTTGTCTTTCGTCTTTCCGCAACATTCCTTCTGATGTTCATTCATGTTTAATTGATGATATAAATGAACCTGTATGAAGAGACGATCGTTCATGATCTTCTTAAAAAAAAGCAATATTTTAAATATGAAACTGTGTCATATCAAAAATAAGTGTCCTCTTTGCTCCGCGATGTATTTTTCACTCCGTGAGAACATGATGTGTGGCGTGAGAGCGCATGGTTTGTCGGACATAGCAACAGTAACTAAAGGGGCGGGTCTTTGCGAACGGTCAACTGTGTGCATATGGGTACATAGAAAGTTAGTCATAAAATTAGCCTAATAAAGAATAAACCCACCATAGAATGGATGATCATTTGAAATGGGGTGTGAATGACATTTCTTGGTTCAGTAAAGTGTGAATTGAGATGTCGGACAATGTTAGTGAGGGTGTGCAAAGTGTATTTAAGGGAATTGGACCAAAAGTGTCCATCGTTGAAGAAAACACACTAGCTCCTGAAAGTTCTTTTTTTTTTTTTTTGCAGCGTTCCTAAATGTATCACTAAAGTTTCAAGACCGTGTTACGTAATATGTGTCAGCATAGGTGATCTACTATCCCATTATGAGAGAATGTAATGTTTTTTTTTTTTTCTTGTGCACCTGGAAATCTTTCAGTTTGCCTTTTCTTTTTTGTCCTGAAGCAGAGCAGATCATTATTAAACCTGTTATGAGTTGTTCTTTCTCCATCTCAGCATCTGTGTAGTGAGCAGAGTTTCTGGAGGAAAGTAAATTGAATTTAGTTGGCTCCCAAAACATCCTGGTGTTTATTTGGTCCAGATGCATCCGTATAAGGGCCAGATTGCCTTGTCCATTTATTTTGTTGCTTGCGGCCAATCACTATCATGCTTGCTTTCTTTAGTCTATATCTTTCTTTCTTTTTTTTTTTTCATTCTTTTTTGGAGATTTTGTGTTTTATAACTCTCACAGATACCCTTCCTGTTGTTGTTGAATCTCTCTCACACCTCTTAACCCCACAGGCTAACCTCACACTAGATGTGTGCGGGCAAATGTTTGATATTGAATAATCTCAAAGCAATATATTTGCACATGAATGCAGGAAAATTGCCAACGCAGAAGGATAGAATATATTTTTAGCCAGTCCATAACTACATCAGAGGGAGGGATATTGGATTGTCTTTATGTCTCTTGTACATTGAAGTACAACATTAAAGCTTGGCATATTAGAATATTGCATTCTTATATTTTATTTGAAAAAAAAAAAAAAAAAAAAAAAAAAAATATATATATATATATATATATATATATATATATATATATATATATATAACTTAAGCTCTTTCCTAAACAGGCTATTTTTCACAGATGTACGTTGCGTTAAAGCAATAGCTAAGCCAATATTCTTACAACGTTTTGATTAAAAACAAAAAGACCTAAACTTTTGCATTGGGCACATTTCATGTAAAACCTAAACGTGAAACTCTCATAAGTTTGTGTTTGACCTTTGATTCTCTGATTCTCAGGAGGTCAGACTCAACATTGCAGGGTGGTCTATCCATCCATCTATTCATCCATCCATCCATCCATCCATCCATCCATCCATCTGTCCATCCATATATCCATCCATCCATCATTCTCATATATCTGTATACCCATCCATCCATCAATCATTTTATCTATCCATCATCCATCCATCCATCCATCCATCCATCCATCCATCATCCTATCATTCATCCATCCATCATTCTTATATAGTTGTATATCCACCCATCTGTCATTCTATCTATCCACCATTCCATCCATCCATTCCATCCATCCATCTATCCACCCATCCATCCACTTATCATTCTCATATATCTGTATATCCATCCAACCATCATTTTATCTATCCACCATCCATCCATCCATCCATCCATCCATCAGTTTATCTATATGCCATCCATCATTCTCATATATCTGTATATCCATCCATCCATCATTTTATTTATCTGCCATCCATCCATCATCCTATTTATCCATTTGTCCTTCAATCCATCCATCCATCCATCCATCATTCTTATATCCATATATCCATCCGTCCATCCATCCATATATCCATCCATCATTTTATTTATCTGCCATCCATCCATCCATCTGTCCATCCATTCATCCATCCATCAGTTTATCTATCTGCCATCCATCATTCTCATATCTCTGTATATCTGTCCATCCATCATTTTATTTATCTGTCATCCATCCATCATCCTATTTATCCATTTGTCCTTCCATCCATTTATCCATCCATCCATCTCAACTTCATGTTTCAAGTAGACAAGATGAAAAAAAATATTTTTTAGAATTAATTAAAAAAATAGTTCATTTGATACTTTAAGGCACCAACTGAAATTAAGTTCTTAAGTTGAATTAAAGGTAAAGTTTGCATGGTGTATTAAAAATAAATAACACTTTCACTACGGCCTATTCAACTGAATATGCAAAAATATTGACAGCAGAGAAGATCAAGGCCTCTTTGACAGTGCAGCATTCAACCATTCACAGAACAAAATCTTATAATGTTTAGAAATGACAACTAAAAGGAATCCTGCCAATTAAAACTTCAATCATAGCAGCCAGAGTGGTTATCAGTGAAAGAAATTACAAGAAAGTTTATTTTTCTACAATTTATTTATTATTTGCCAAATTAATCTCTAATCGTACAGCAGATAAGTTTTTAAAACTCTTTTAAAACAAGTTGGCATGCAAAACTTGTGTCACATAAATTGGCTGTTTGGATGGGTCCTGGTGGGTGGAATGAATTTCCTGTCTGGGCTTCATTCTCTCGTTTGTAGCTGTCAAGCTCCCCGAGCTAGATTGTGGGATAAAGCAAACTGCTTTGGGAATGGAGCAGGACATTATTTTCCAGATTCATTATTTAAAGACTAACATGTGCAGAATATCCATGTTGTATCATTGCAAACAAACAAACAAACGAACAAAAAAAAAAAAAAAAAAAAACATCTGACAATGGAAAACGTCATGATTCTGGACAAATCTCTTTTTTTTTTTTTTTTTTTTTTACATGTGAAGACCATAGCAATCTGCTAACAACCACTCACAACACCTTAGGAACCCCTTATATTTACAGTTATGGTATAGCGCTAACTTGAAAAACTGTCTGCAGCAGCATATTATATATGACACTAAAGTCCAAGCCATCCTAAAGGTCCACATCTCTTTATATGTAATAAAATCTTGAGGAAACCTGGGGGTGAAACCATTTGTAGGCAAATTTGACAGAAAGTGGGTAGGAACACAGGAAACCATTTTAATGAACCTTTAAACTCAGGACTTACTGGGAAACTGCAGTTCTCATTTTGTCGTATTTTGACGTTAATGATGTACTTCGCCATCCATTTGGCTTTAAGCTTTGCTTTACACATATACTTTGAACAATTAGAGTCTTCAAAACCTGATCAAGACTCATACAGAGAGCCATTATAATGACTTCTAGCCATTTTCGTATCTCTCTAAAACTCCTAATTGCAGGATTTATCTGGCAAGAGGGCAAGAACTGGTGTATAGTTTGTTAGCTTATTTATTTATTTGTTTGATAGTAAGATCAATGGCTATGTATGGAAAAAAAAAAACTTCCATATTGCTTCCTTCAAGTCTTGACAGGATGACTGTATTTATGAGAACACCGTCATGTTTTGTTTGTTTGTTTGTTTTTAGGTTCTAGACTTTGCAATTTTGAGGTGCCTCGATTTAAGAATCATTAATGGAAGTTAACTGATATTGACCGTACCGTTTAGTTTGTATGCATTTTTGCACAAAAAAATTAAAAGCTTCCTGTAGTCAGGAAGAGAAGAAAAAGAAAGAAAGAAATACAAAAGGTCCAATGCATCCGTTTTATTCCAGCAAAATCACTTGAACACACATCGCACTGTAAATGACTTCCAAACTTGTAAGCATGAATGTGCAAATGTTCTTTATGCATAGAATACTAAAATGATGATTAAAATGCATTTACCAAAATGTGCAGCCTGTAATAATTTCTCACAATGCAGTACCCTCAACATAACCTTCTATTTCCAGTTGAGCGATTGAACTAATCTAGAAAAAAAATCTACTCATTATTTGAAAGTAAAGTTAACATTTTTTCTGTTTCCAAGATGATAACTAGACAGCACTAACTGAATTAAGCATGCAGTGTGATGAGGTCATGTGACAACAATAAAGCATACCGTTTGAAAGATTTATCATTGCATAATGTGCTTTGTTCCACTCTCTATTTTTAAACTCGATTTGCATTTGCTGAAGGAAAAAAAGCAATGCTTGCAAGATAAGCAAAAGAACAGTGTTAAAAGTTTTAGGTAAGTCTAGGTTTTTGGCTCTGATTCTGTGTAAAACGAAATGCAGCATCAGAGTTGCTTTGCCATATCTTATTTTCAGTCCACTGCGCACAAGAATCAACACAGTCAAATGTAAATGAGGCTAAATATTTGCAAGACCAGTCACAAGGCAGTATGCACCATTCATGCTTGAATGTTCAAAGTACACAATATTTTTTCTTTTTTTTTTTTAATTGTTGCAGCACCTCTGTTCCCAGTCTGTCAGTATTGTTCAGGAGTGTGTTTCCCGAAAGCATCGTTAGCCAACTGTGGTGGTAAGTTTCGGCGTTATCAGCATAGTTAAACGAGTCGGCGTTTTCTGAAACCATAGTTCCAACAAACATTCGCAAAGATTGATGAGACAACATTTAATAACATGTTTGTACTCCAAACTCACTTCATAACGACAGTTGAGCATCCTTCTGTGAGATGATGTGTCTTCTCACACAGAATAAGGCAGTCGTGTGTTTATTAGTCATGTTTAAAACATTTCGATCTTCTGCTTAGTCAGCTACAGAGATATGACGCGTGTTATCTTGAGTTATTTTGAGTTCCTGCGCAAGAGCGCCCTCTGGATTTCAGATGGAGAAGCATTTACTACTGATCACAGAGCCGTACAGCTCTGACAAGCTGCGCGTTAAATATTCGCAGCCTTTGCCAAATCGCCTAATTGGCATTACCCGCTGATTTCGATTTCTGTACAGTCTAATATCTAATTGTCCATTTGTCTTTCCATACAATCCACTATCAAAATAAGTTTAATTATTCCAGCTGCCATGAGAAAAGGTTATAAATGATCTACAAAAATGTTAATGATCCGTTAATGATTTCCACGATTCCATTCTCACATGTGATAGCTGGGACAGAGATGAATGGCTGTTTGCTTTACTTTCCCGCGGAAACCCACCAGAACCACTCGGATTATTGCAAGCTTACCGTTGTGAACACTGGCTGGTTACGTACTTGCTCAAAAATCGATTTGGTTACAGACTGCAGCTTTAAATTCCATTGAATAACTAACCCTCTAATTGTTCAGTCTACAGATTCAGAATGGTGTTTGTACAATACGCGGTTCAGGCGGAATTAATAGCTAAATAAAAAGCTTGTATTTCATTCAGAAACCAGCCAATAACTCAACAAGTGTTTGTGTGTGTTTATCAGCAAGAATGAGAGAGGGAAGAGACTACATGCGTGTGTATGTATGCTCCTGCACATAGCTGAGTGCAGCTGAGCAACAGTTTGCTGCAGTATTGTCAGCATGCCAACATTACACTGCATAATTTATTTGCCCTGCAGATGGCCATATCCATAGCAACTAATGCTTGCACTGCTATTTACAGGTGGCAGCTGGATGCAACGCTGATGAGATTTGGGGTTAGACGCTCTCACCAGAAGCTATTACTGAGTGTGGAACACAGGAGAACTGATCCACATGAAAAGGCATGTTTCTTTGCTTCTCTACACCTAAATTCACCACCGAGACAGTCCACAGTGAGACATGCACAAAGCTGTCATGTTTGTGCGGGCTGTGTCCGAAAACAAAGGCAGCTGCTTCACTGCTCAGATGGCCAGATCATCGTAAGGACACTGTTTTTCTGGCAAAGAAGCTTCTAAGCTACCATATTGTCATTTCTTAAACAAATTCAAGGATGTTTTGAGCATAACCAAATTAATTGACTACAATGCTTATTGTCACTGTTTTCTGCAGTGCTGATATACATAAATTAACTAGACTAATAACTATTGATCTTTGCAACGGAATGAATCAATAATATATAGAATAAGCTGGACAATGACACCATTTTCTTTGGGAGCTGCTGTGCAGCCAAAATTATTTGCCAATTATTAATGTAAAGCTGCTTTGCCACAATTTGCATTGTAAAAAGCGCTATATAAGTAAAGGTGACTTGACTTGACTTGACTTTCCAAAACTGAGTCATGATTGAAGCATAATTTCAACGCTCCATCATGTCCCATGTTTTTACACTACAGCTAGTGATAGGACAGTGATAGTCAATGTTTAAGACTCAAACCCGAAGGTGCTTGTGAAAAACAGGCCTGGAATAATCCTGGGACCAGATTGTTGGATATATCAGAGGTTTCGAAAATCCACCAGACTGAGGTATTTAGGATGGATTCAGACTGATGCTTTCACACCATTATATAATGTCCGGGAAAAATCATTTTTCAGGTTTAAGATGGTTCAACAGTTCAAGGTTATATGTGAAAGCCTTTGTGCTGAATAAATAGGCTTCAGAGCCACGCTCTCATTGCAAAGACTGTATCAAAGCGAAATGATGATGCCTTCCGAGACCATTTCGCTCGTTCATGGATCATTTCGGTCAAAATTAGTGGAAATGTCACATACGTTGTTTTGTGCCTTTGTGATGAGTTCGGAAAAATCCAGATAATTAGAAAAATGTAAATATATCTTCAAAAATTACAAAAAAAAATTAAATTTAAAAGAAAAAAAAGTATAGTTCCATACAATTAAAAGGTTTTACAAGTAATATTTGTTTGTGTGTGTATTCCCTACATTATGGGGACCAAATGTCCCCACAGGTATAGCAATACTAGTAAAATATGATCTTGTGCGGACATTTTTTTTGGTCCCCATGAGGAAAAAAGCTTATAAATCATACAGAATTATCTTTTTTGAAAATATAAAATAGCAGAACATTTTCTGTGATGGGTAGGTTTAGGGGTAGTGTAGGGGGGTAGAATATACAGTTTGTACAGTATTAAAACCATTACGCCTATGGAATGTCCCGATAAAACATAAAAATACAACATGTGTGTGTTTGTGTACATAACAAGAGTTAAATAAAGAGTGCAGATCACACATACAAAAAGATGTATGTTGTATATAACATTCCCCATATACAAGAGAGCCTTTATTAAGCCCCTGGAGTCATATAGATCATATTTATGATGGATGGATGTATTATTTGGGAGCTTCAAATTCCCCCCAAACCCCCCCCCCAAACCCCCCCCCCCCCCCCCCCCCCCCCCCCCCCCCCCCCCCCCTTCATTACCACTATAAAGAATGGTAGAGCCAGGATGGCGTCAGGGTAATTTTCATTTGTGGATGAACTATCCCTTTAAATGTTGTACAGCGCCAAAGTAGAACTGCATTTGTGTTTATTGAATTCATTTGAATAAACACATATAGATGGCAGCTGGTGCGAATGCAGCTCTTAATAGCGCAGGTTGTCAGGTTAACGTGATCCCTGCAGGTCTGGAGGCTGGAAAGCAGTTACACACTGTCTTACAATGACAGTCAACAGTGAAAAGCTCGCTAGCAAATCCTTGATTTTCGAGATTAAATCTCTGTCGGGCCTCATGTCCAAGACAAGTCTCAGTTCCCTAACTGACAGATTTTTATTTATACACATCTAATGCGATGAAATAGCATTAAGCCAGTGGAATCCTCTTATGATATTCTTAACTTTCTCGTTGATTCATTACACCACTGTGACTCTCAATTGAATTAATGTGAATCCTGGTTGTTTTTAATCACAACTGCATATATCGCAATTACATTGCAAAGGAAAGCTATTCAAGAAAACATTGCATTGCATTTTACAGATGACACCGGACATCCTTGTAGCTTCATCTAATGTAAGTGTAAAAGTTTTTTGATACATATTTGTCGAAAGTACTGCAGTTTTTTATTGCGAGTAAAACTTTTTTAGAATGGAAAACTTTGCATGGATGTCTAAACGTTGTAAAAACGATTTTTCAAAAGTTGTAAAATATTAATTCAGTCTATCTACTTAGAACTTTGTTTTGTGTTACTTGCCATTTCTAATTATTTATGACATTTACTATAGCATTTATATTAAGTGAAAGTTGTTTCAATATCCTATACCTTTTTTTTTTTTTTAATGTAACGTCACCGTTTAAATCTAATGACTTTAGTGATATCATCCCATTCAGCTTGAGCTCTTATAGGAGCAATATGGAGGGTGAAGGGTATACACTTAAAGATATGAAGTAAATTGAAGAGGATAAACGTTTTTCTCTAGAGAGGATGTTTAGTCACGTTCCTGTCAGTTTGTTTGAGGAAAAAGGTTTTGTTGAGCGTTCAAATAAATGTAGGATTTAAAAGATTTACTTCAGTATGAGACTATTGAAAAGCACTGAAAACAACATGGCATGCCTTATTGAGTCCCTCTGTAGAGCGCAGTTAGCAAAATATCAACTTAACTCCAGCCAAGACATGCCTAAACAAAATGTTTTGAAAATGCAACATGAAAGATTGAATTTCACCGCATTATAGACTTTATGAAGACATGGTCTTGATTATCTTAAATAAAGTTCAATTGAGTGAGCCATGTGCAGGATTCGAACCAGGGTTTCTAGCATGGGATGTAGGCACGCTAACAAGGATGCTAAAGACCGCAATCTCAAGCGTCAGCCGCTAGCGCAACTCTTGAAGCCAGAGGAGTGATTTTTACATGCACAGTTCATAGCTTGCCCCTGTTACACTCACTCCTCTAAACCTCACTCACATCCGGGTCACGGCACCAAATGTTCGGCACAAAAATTTGAATCGCCATGGGAGGTGTGCGCGCTAACAAGGACACTAAAGATAGCGTCAGTCTAGCGTGTCTCTTGAGTGAGCCATGTGCAGGATTCGAACCAGTGTTTCCAGCATGGGAAGTAGGCACGCTAACAAGGATGCTAAAGACCGCAATCTCAAGCGTCAGCCGCTAGCGCAACTCTTGAAGCCCGGGGAGTGATTTTTACATGCACAGTTCATAGCTTGCCCCTGTTACACTCACTCCCCTAAACCTCACTCACATCCGGGTCACAGCACCAAATTTTCAGCAAAAAATTTTAATCGCCATGGAAGGTGTGTGCGCTAACAAGGACACTAAAGATTGCGTCAGTCTAGCGTGTCTCTTGAGTGAGCCATGTGCAGGATTCGAACCAATGTTTCCAGCATGGGAGGTAGGCACGCTAACAAGGATGCTAAAGACCGTAATTTCAAGCGTCAGCCGCTGGCACAACTCTTGAAGCCAGAGGAGTGATTTTTACATGCACAGTTCATAGCTTGCCCCTGTTACACTCACTCCTCTAAACCTCACTCACATCCGGGTCACGGCACCAAATGTTCGGCACAAAAATTTGAATCGCCATGGGAGGTGTGCGCGCTAACAAGGACACTAAAGATAGCGTCAGTCTAGCGTGTCTCTTGAGTGAGCCATGTGCAGGATTCGAACCAATGTTTCCAGCATGGGAGGTAGGCACGCTAACAAGGATGCTAAAGACCGTAATTTCAAGCGTCAGCCGCTGGCACAACTCTTGAAGCCAGGGGAGTGATTTTTACATGCACAGTTCATAGCTTGCCCCTGTTAAACTCACTCCTCTAAACCTCACTCACATCCGGGTCACGGCACCAAATGTTCTGCACAAAAATTTGAATCGCCATGGGAGGTGGGCGCACTGACAAGGACACTAAAGATAGCGTCAGTCTAGCGTGCCTCTTGAGACCAAAAGAGTGAGGTATGCATGCACAGCTCTTCCTAGCTTGCCTCCATATACAGAAAATTATTTGATACAATGGATTTGACACTATACAGACTTTTCCATGGTACCCACCACCCCCAAAAATGTCCTCTTCTGTCCTTATTCGCCCACTCGCCCGCTTTCTAAACTATGGAAGATTCAGGTTAACCTTCACTGGCTTGTCTCTCCCACACATGCAGCAAGATTTCCAGGGTTGCACATCAAGAGCTCTGGGCATTTGTTCAGTTTTTACAAGTCAAGGGACTTGCAGCTCTCATGTACAGCCTCTCAAACAATTTCTTACATCATGCACAAAAAAAACGACGGCAGACAGTGTTACTTTTCACCACTTTTCACCATTTTTCTTGTAATCACAGCTCAACAAAAGCCATTATAAGATGTTCTGAGTACAGAACACTTGGAAAATTTGGATTTACCTGGGAAAATGATCAGAATTTTGAAGGCAAATCTCTCGAAAATATCCTTCTATGGTGTATTTCCAGCTAGATTAAGAAGAGATTTGAGGTAAGGTTTGGGTGAAGCTCTCTGATGCCCTGATGGCAGACACATCCATTAAAGGATTATCATGGATAATCATTGCTCTGTTTAAATCTATCCAACTCAAGCCCAAAGGGCCCAGGGTTCAACAAACAGTGATGAGGAATGATTTCCATTAAAACATGACTATGTCCCTCCAGTGCTGTTACTGTCATGGTTAATCATATCTACAGCTCTGCCAACTGCCCGTGGCACTCTGCCTTTTACCTGCAGGCCTGGAACATTTTCACCACCCACCTTGCCAACCTTGACACTGAATTGTGATTGTATCATCATGTTTCTTCCACCATATTTTACCTTCAGAGTTGTTGTACATTGTTGTTGACATTCCACCCCGAAACGAAAAGAAAAAAAAAAAAAAAAAAAAAAAAATCAAGGCCATTTTTCCAAGACAAATAAGATGTTTGGCATTGGTATTGTTTTCATTGTAATTATGCACATTCCCTCCCAACTTCTCATTATTGTCATGCTTCCAGACATTTTCTTTATGTCCTTATTATCATTATTCTCAATGGTGATTCTCATTAGATTCTCATTACTGTAATATAATTTGACTTCTTTATTATTTAAATGATCTAAAAGTAGTTAACGAAAAAAGCACAATGATGTGCAAGTACTACAATTTGCGTAATATCGTTACGAAGATTATTTTGCATTACAGTAATGAGAATTGGGGGATAATGAGTTTTTTTTTTCTTTCTTTCTTTTTTTACTTAAAGACAAATATCATTATTTTTGGCTTTTAATTTTGAGATGAAACATGACCTACTGTAGATTTGGTCTTGACTATCTTAAATAAAGGGGGTTTGGCAGTGATGCCACTAAAGGGTCAGAATTCGTCTTTGAACAGATGTGTGTTTACAGTATGTGTAAAAATCAGCCCATACTGGTAAAAAATCCACCCATTCCTTATTTTAAAATCCCCATAAATTATAAACAGTCTCTCCAAACGCATGGCTCCGGATTTCCCCATTAAGAGTACGATGAAGCCCGGCCCATGAACGATGACGATCTGTCGCATTATCATTAGCAGTCCGCCACCTCGGTTAACTCGCTGTAGTAGCTGGAGATACAGTATACAATGTCTGCGGCAAAAAACATTACAGAAGTTCTTTCATTGGATGTATCAACTGTATTTCGGCATCTGAGCCATTAAGGACACTGTGGTTGAATTTCATTTATGAAGGAAACGTGCCAAAGAAAGTCGGAAAAGTGTTTTGTATTTAAAGGGACACGCACAATTTTTTTGTATTTTTGCTCCCACCCAAATAGGGGCAAATTTGACAAGCTATAATAAATGATCTGTGGGGTATTTTGAGCTGAAACTTCAGACACATTCTGGAGACACCAGAGACTTATAGTACACCTTGTGAAAAATGGCATAATAGGTCCCAACCCTTTTTTGCATGCAGAGCGTTTTGATAATCTAAAGAACATTTTTCACTTTTGTGGAATAGACAGGTTCCATGTTTTTTTTTTTATGGAACACGTTGATGCCAGTAAATATTATCAGTCACTTATTAAAAACAAAAAAGAAAAAAAGAGCTGTATAGGCTACCAATCATAAAAAGCAATATCAGCCAATTTCCATTTCCTCCTCGAAGCTCAAAAATGTTTCCGTTTCTACGGGGCTTCTCATTAATCTTCAAGTGGGGGGATCCCATGTGAACTCCCTGATGATCTCCCAAACAAAATGAGTAAAATAGATGAATACCAGTTGGCTGACTCGTTTTGACACCCGTCATCCGTTAGTCAGCCGTAATGCGTCCAGCACTGGGAGATTCATCAGCGAGAAGTAAAGTGACACACATGAGAGCGAGTGGAACGCCGGGAAGGTCGCAGAAGCCAGGACCTTTAAGAGTGTGGGATGATCCGATGAGGTGGCCCGCTCTCCTCAGGTTGACATGACACAGCTCCGCTAATTGGTCCAGCAGGGAGAACAAAGTGGAGAGAGAGAGAGAAAATGCCAGCGATACTATTGAAACCAAACGCTGCTGTCACAACTACATAATGATATATCCGCATCCATAGAACCGAGATGCATTGACATGCCAAATATAGGAGATGCGCAAAGCAGTTTTTAGTTTTGTTAAGAACCCGGCACAAAAGCATCCATAATGTATCAGGCCGAGTGACAATGAAGGCAAATTATAACGTGTTTAGCGCAAACCGTGCTATTATAAAAGCCTTTGTTATGTTCTAAAAAGGAGATTTTGCAGGAGAACGAAAGGACAAAAGAGGGAAAACTAGCCAACCATGATTTTTCCACGTTATGATCTCAGCCCAATGAAGAAGAGGCTGAAGACGAGGAAATGTGACATATCAGCTTTTTGGTGACACTGTAGTGGTTCATGCTCCGATGGTCAGCGCTCATTCAGAAACGGGGCCCGCACGCCGAGACCCTTTCGACTCGGAGAAACTCGCTCGTGCCTTTGAGCCTCTGCTGTCTCCGTTTTCTCGATAGAGGCAGAATAGGTATTAGAGACAAATGTCAAATATTTTTTCTCTGGTTTGATATTAAGCGAATGCAGCAGGAGCAGAAGTGCTTCGGGGCTGAAGACGAGAAGCGTGCACGCGCACACACACACACACACACACACACACGGAGGTACGGTGTGTGATGGTAAAGATGCGAAATATGACAGACAGAAGGCAGACTGGCCAGCAGTGCGTGGGTTGTCGGGCTCAAATGCGTGATGCTGCGCGGCCGGCACCATAAATTAAACCCGTGGGAGAACCCGGGCGAGGAGAGGAGTCCACCGTTGTCACGCCGAGCGCAGATGGAGGAGGTGGAAAGCCTTTAGTATGTTGCATACTAAATTCAGCTCGATCTCTTTACACTTACCCATCATCTCCTACTCTCTAAAAAATGCTGCGTTGATTCAACCCACATTTCGGTCAAATATGAACAAACCTGACCATTGGGTTAACAATTTAACCCAACAGTTGGGTTTGACCATTAGGTTTGCCATATATGGTCACACTTTAGTTTAGGGTGCAATTCTCACTATTAACTAGCTATTAACTAAACAGCCAATATCCTGGTAATATGCATTTTAATAAGCAACTAGTTAATAGTGAGAATTGGACGCTAAACTAAATTTGCCAAATTTTAATAAATAAAATGTATTTTTTTAAATATTATATAAAAATTATTTTATTATATAATTGTATTATGCTATGCAAAATAATTATTAAAATAAATAAATCGATAATAATAATAGCAATAATTAATATAATTTACTCTTCCAACGTTTGGGGTCGGTATATAACTTTTTTGAAAGAAGTCTCATACTCACCAATGCTACATTTATCAAATGATCAAAATACAGTAAAAAATGTAAAACTGTAAAATACTGTTATGATATAAAAGGGTATTTATTCACATAATGCAAAGCAGACTTTTTAGGATCTTTAGTCTCCAGTCTTCGGTGTCACATGATCCTTCAAAATCATTAGCAATATTGCTTCTTATGTCAATGCTGAATGCAGTTTTTGTGATCTTTGGAAACTGTGAAGACTTTTTGACTAATAGAAAGTTTAAAAGAACATCATTTGATTGAAAGAGAAATATTTTGCGACAATATAGATAACTTTAATGTCACTTTAGATCAATAAAATGCATCCTTGTTGAATAAAAGTATTATTTATTCATTTAATAAATTGTTTTATGGCAGTGTATCACGGTTTCCACGGAAATGAACTCTTTCTTTAAATGAATTATTTTTTCATTTTAGTATTTAGTTTTTAGTATTCTAAAATTAATACTTTCTTAAGCAGTAATGCTGCT
This sequence comes from Opsariichthys bidens, assembly GCA_037194245.1. Classification (NCBI taxonomy): domain Eukaryota; kingdom Metazoa; phylum Chordata; class Actinopteri; order Cypriniformes; family Xenocyprididae; genus Opsariichthys; species Opsariichthys bidens. Next base: position 4,883,070 of record CM074293.1, read on the forward strand.
GAAAATTCAGCTTTGATGACAGGAATGAATTAAAATTTAAAATATTCAAATAGAAAGCATTCATTTAAATGGTAATTTAAATGAAATTGTTTTTAATATTTTTTACAATTTTTGGGCTTATAATAGACTTTCATATACACACAATTAACCAGCCAGTAAGGTAGTTAAGTTTGGGTATTGGGTAGGATTATGGGATGTAAAATATGCACAATAAGGTGCTTTATTTCTTTTCTCGCCGTGCCGTCTGCTGACATTCCCCTAGACCAAAATCCAATTGCACGGGCCTCTATCACTTTCAAACTGAATTTCATTTAGGTACAGCGCCGACTGAAAGCCCCCATGGATGGATCACTTCTTGACAGAGTGGCATGGGACTTTCGGTCAAAAGCCCACAGCATCTGCGGGCCGGTCCTCAGTGTGTCGTAGCGAGCTGTAGTCATCAATCAGCATCACATCAAAGCATCTCCATGATGGATCTTGGATTACCTCCACAGTCTGAGAAATGACAGTCAGCAGAAGTCTGGCGCTCCGTCTTTGTCAGCACGCCGTATAGGGGATCTAACACGTCCCCCAGGTCTTCAGATTGTCTTCGGTTCCTGTATTTTTGAAAGTGTTGGACGATTCTTTTTGTGAATGTGTTTAAAGCTGAGATTTTTTAGATGAGAAAGTTCTCAAACTAATGCACAAAAATGCATGAAAGCAATCAGAAAGCTTGTACCTGAACTTTCAGGAATCGGAGCACTGCGACGTAATAGAGTTCTCAGCCTGCGGCCGCGCGGAGCATCTGAATGATAAAAACAAATGAAAAAAAGTTTTCTTTCATGGTCAGAGGCTGTAGCTGAAATTAGACTTGGTGTGGCTGAAAGTGCAACTAGGCACATCATCACAGATGTACACAGTACCAGCTGTGGCCTTATTTCACATACACAAACAGTAGGACGTCAGAAGAACTAGATATCTCTGTGTACCGGTGGATTTTGATCAAGAAAATGGCAGTGAGCTTGTACGGTAGTGGCAAAAAGTGATGTCCGGAGGAGAAATTTGGTTTTAATGACCCTAGAAGTTTGATTAAACCTACAAAATATTTTAGATTTTTTTTTTTTTTAAATTATTAATATGAGGGAAGAACAAAACACTAAGCTCCGTTCAGGTAATTATTGGACAAAATTATTATACAGCTACAGGTTTTGAGAAAAAAAAAAAAAAAAAAAAAAAAAAATATATATATATATATATATATATATATATATATATATATATATATATATATATATATATATATATATATATTTTTTTTTTTTTTTGTCATTAAAATATTTAATTCAACATTCATGCATTTTAACTTGAATTTTGGACACTATCACTGAGTGAACTGAATACACTCAAAAAAAAAGGGTTTTTTGATGCTGTTCAGTTTATTTAAACAACTTATTTTTAATTTTTATTTTATTATCTCACAGGAAACAACATACACCGACCGCATCATAATCAGTTATTAATATTGTCTCTTGTTTTTACATGTGTTCATAATTTCTTTTCATGACAGCCTGGCCAAAAATTATGTCCGCACAATTTACCATGTTTCATTGCGTTATTAACACAATTAAAACAACTGGCTCCAAGCACAACTACGTAATATGATTAAAAAATCTTTAACCAATTTCCAATCATATTTGAATATAGGGTGAAGATGACAATTTTTCTAGGTCGGGCATCGCTTTTGGGCACTTCTGTATTTGTAGGAACCAACCTCACAGTTCATGCACATAAATAGTTTAATATTAATCAAGATTTGGTCATATTTTGATTTATGCATGATTTAAATGCTTATGCTTAACATAACAAGACTAATAGAATATTATAGTTTCTAGAAATCGAAATATGATTGTGTGCCTGACAGACCATATTCAGAATGTATGCATACAGTTTGAAATGTTAAATTAATTTTAAAAAAGCAACACATTTTTAGAGGTATGAAGAGACTATTTTCCTCTACTATCATTTACATTTGAAAGAGTCTCATGACCTACATTTTGCAATTTTTATGCTCTTTTGTGTGTTATTGTTAAACATATGAATGAGATTTAATGAGTTGATTGAATTTCTAAAATGACTAAATCATAACTTAATAAATGGCAAGAGCGAGCATCTTTAATGTTCCCATGAATATAAAAACGTAAAAACTAAATTAAGCTGCCATTCAAAAGTTTGGGGTCAGTTAGATTTTTTTTTTAAAAACATTTATAGTTTTATTCAGAAAAGATGCATTAATCTTATTAAAAGTGACTGTAAGAAAAACAAATAAATGCTGTTCCTTTGAATGTTCGATTATTCAGTGAATTCTGAAAAGTATCACAGTTTCGAAATATGTTGAAAAATGTTTTCAACATTGGTAAAAAATAATACATGTTTCCTGAGCATCAGCATATTATAATGATTTCTGAAGGATCATGTGACACTGAAGACTGGAGCAATGATGCTGAAAATTCAGCTTTAAATTACATTTTAAAATATATTCAAATAGAAAACAGTCAAACTGTAATACTATTTCACAATATTACTGTTTTTTTCATCAATGACATGCAGCCATAGTGAGCACAAAAAAACCTTAAAATTAAATATATATACATATTCCCGACCCCAATATTTTGAACTGTTTTATTATTATTTATATAACATGAATATGGGTGAACTTTCAATAGCTGTCTTAACCATGTCAGAAAATGGTACTGTATGATCTACCATACTATCTGCTTGGAAATATTTATAAAAAATACCCTTAAGGCAGGCATCACCAATACTTGCTCAAACATTATTCCAGTTGCTATACTTATAATAACTTGCAATTTATGCTTAAACATTCATTATAACCGGACACCTCAACAGTCACACCTTATAAATCACCAAAAAACACCCTTGCAAATCAATAAAACACTCCGAACGTGTACCAGCAGCATAGCAAAACACCCTGTAATCATGAAAGTGAGTTTTGCACACATAAGCACCCACCTTATCTTCATACAACGACACAATCTGGTTATGTATGTAATGAGACTCATCTTTCCAACTTCATCTTCACAAGTCTCAAGAGCTGTGACCTCTAGCCTGCAATATAAGACTCGCCACCTTCAACAGACACTGCCAACATCATAAATGAGTCTCCACATAATGATCTGCCCTACTATGATCTTCATATACAGCTCTTTCCCTATTAATAACCCACACCTTCAGCACCTCAGCCAGTGACTCCTCATTCTAGCACTGAATCTGACGCGTCTAAGGTCTGTGCTTCGCTCCTGTGAAATAAGGATAATTCTTTTTGCAGACAACAGCTCACAGCAGCGCTCCTGCGAGGGAAAATCCGCTCAAAACCTCAAAAAAGCAGCAGGCATTAATGATTTTGACATTCACCGCAAAACAAAATGGTGTATCTTGAAGATTCTAAAGGCAGGAACGTCCTTGAGAGCGTCAGGTCGGTGACTCAGGGAAGGGGGTTTAGCTGAGGGAAAGACGTGGATGGAAATGTGCAAAGAATAACAAAAAAAACCCCCAAAAAACGGCCAAACTGCTTAGGAACAGATGTGAGTGATGCCCTGCCACGAATAATGCATGTGAAATCAACACAAACAAATCAATACGAGCATAGACCTTCAGAATAAAAGCATCTCAACATCATGTCCATAAGGATGAAAAAGCACATAGGCATTGTTTTTTTGTTTGTTTGTTTGTTTGTTTGTTTTGTATAAGCATCTTATAGGCTACTCAACCCAATCAAACTCTACACCTTCACATATGTGTGAAGCAGCAGTCTCAGAAAGAAAGAAGCAATCAATTTGTCCTTGCTGAACAATTTATTGATCCATTGGTCATCAAGGACCAAACCCAAATCCTTAAATCCCATTAGAGCTGAGGATGGGAAAGGGAGAAAAACAGCACAAATCAATCAACGAGGCCTTCAATCTGAGCAGAGAGGGAACAAACACACCTCGGAGCAGCGCCGACTCCTGTACGCGTCTCAGTTTGTCACAGTCTGATTCACCATCTGTCTGTCCGAGTGCTGGAGAGTGTCCTTGGATCAGGTATTATTTCTGAGAGCAGATTCCTGGACACCTTCAGTGAGATGAGATCCCTCATGTGTGGGAAATAAACACATTAGAAAGCACAAAACAACTTTCTCGAAACTGGAATTTATATATATATATACAACAATTTGAGTTAATAATGGCAATTGATTTAATCAACAGAAACTCAAAATATTATGTTATCTGAACCACATTAATTATTTAAGTTGACAAAAGAAAAAGTGTATATATATATATTTATTTGATCAAAAATACAGTAAAAACTCTAAAAATTGTGAAATGTTATTACAATTTAAAATAATTATTTGCTGTTTGAATTTATTCCTGTGATCAAAGCTAAATTTTCACCATTATTACTCCAGTCGTCAATGATCATTTAAAAAAATCAAATGAATACATTCTTGCTGAATAAAAGTATAAATTTCTTAATAAAACATTAAAACAAGTGGCATCTTCAAACAAATTATGTTTGACAACAGTATGAAACCTAGATTTTTTTTAATGTTTTGCTTGAAAAGTGTGCTTATGCCGCATTTAAAAAGAAAGACCTTTTGTTTGATATTTTGCCATGCATACATTTCTGAGCATTTTAAGGTTTGTAAAGAGACCCAAAAATGAAAATCCTATCATCATTTAGTTGTTCCAAACCTGTATGAATGTCTTCTGCTGAATATATTTTGAAGAATGTTGGTAACCAAACAGCTGACAACCAACCAAACAATGGGCTCCATTGACTACCATGTATGGGGAAAAAAATACTCATCAACTGTTTGGTTACCAACATTCTTCAAAACATCTTTTGTGTTCAGAAGAAGAAATTCACACAGGTTTGGAACAACTTTAGGGTCAGTAAGAGAGGGCCAGAACTTTCGATTTTTGGGTGAGCAATCCCTTTAACTGTCTTAATGTCTAAAAAGCAAAAAAATGAGTAAAAACCAAACAGTCCAATCAGTCATGAACATCAAAACGAAGATCAAGAAACAGATTGCACAAAATACCCCCTATTATCTTTCGCCATCACGTCAATCGAAATCAAAGCAAATCAAGCTAATGCCACGTTCAGGTAAGCCTTACAACCTTGGCCTACTTGTGACGGCAACTTTGACCAGTTCTGCTAATTCAGAAAAACTCAAAAGGAGAAACGGTGCTAGTGTGCACTGAGTTACCTCTGGGCCGCTGCCAAGTGTGTTTCTGATAAAGGAGGGCTGAGAAGCGTCACAGCACCTCCTTGAGTTCTAAATTCCCCACACTGGCATTTAGGCCTCGCTTCTTTGATTTAACACATTTATTCACCGCATTACGCACCAATTATTTCTTCCCAGGTGAAGGAAGGGGGCTTGCCATTGAACAAAGGGTACGAGAGTGGAACACGGACACAAAACCTGTTAAAGGAAGTATGAGAAGAGGCCTTGACGGAAAGGAAATTATGGGTGCCACGAGGGATTCAGGAGTTCGTGTTCTCACAGGAGGTGATGGGACGTAATTTGCTAAGATGGGAAAATCGTGAAACCACAGAGACTGGCGTGTTGAGCCAACTGCCATCCCTCAAGAGAACAAGGAGGACTAGTGTTGATTAACCAGCTTGGCAGAGAATACATTCAACCAGAGCTGAGGATCATACCAAAGTGGATATCTTTATCCAAGTAATTCTTGGCAAGATTACAGTATTTCAGAGAATTCGCAAGAATCCGGCTGCAGATGCGAATACAGCTGCGGATATTTGCATACTGACAATCAGATCTCTGCAGTCCGGAATGATCGGATATCATAATTAAGAAGAGGGTGCTTTTTTTTATTGCAGGTTTTAGTGTCTAATTGTTTTGAAAATATTCTAGGTTAAGTTTCATCTATTTCATCGCATTACCACAGGGATTTCGACTCGGCTTGAGAACAAGCAAACAAACGCGCAAATGTGTCATGCATAACATGTATTTAGCCAGGAAAATCCTTTCAGATTTGATCCGCATCATAACCGTGATCTACATTTTGAACCCTGAAAAATCAGCATTGCATCACATACATTAAACATAACTTTAAAATGACTTTGAACGTCTTCCTTTTAGGTTTGTTTCTGTGAGTCTTTTTCCAAACAGAGATGATGAAAATGTTGCCTTAAGAGTATGACCTAAATTTCACATCAAACAAATATGCAAAACAACGCCGCAACACTCTGAGAAACGCCGGTTTGAATGTTCACATGCACAACACTTGGGCTTCGGATGTTTTAACGCCCACATGCTTTAAATAATCCTTATTGAAATGCTTTCGATTTCAACTTACGTGGGTCATTCCTGTTGTGCAGTACATTTTCATGCATAAAATATTAATTTAAGAGTTTTAAAAGATGAAAGTCATGTCAGTTTTCTTCTCTCTCAATTAAGCCAATGAATTGCATTAGTGTGGTTTGGAGCAGATGTTCTTTTTGCCGTGTCTCTGATTGCTGCACCAATTTTTAACATACAAATATTAAAATGTATTCCAGGTGCTTCCTTATTTTGATCACTCTCTGATAAAATTGTTGCAAATAAAGCATGTTGAAAATATTATCTTCCATTAGTCTTCTGTAATCTGTTAACAACAACAACACAATCATTAGTAAGTAACAACATTTGATGGCTTGTCTCAATCGTTCCATTTTGTTTCATTAAATTACACATTTTATTCTAACATTTAGTCTAGTTAATGTTTGTTTGTGGTTCAGATAACATAATATGTTTAGGGTCTGTTGTTTAAACCAATCACCTTCATTGTATTAACTCAAATTTTTAATTTCAACGAACTCAAAAGGCAACCAGATAACTTACTTTTTTAAGTTAAACCAACAATTCGGGTTTTTTTTTTACAATGTTATATGCGTTATTTATGTCATTACATAATGCGATTAGCAGATGCTTTTATGCAAAACATTCATGGTATAGTACACATTATCAATTCATGCATTCTCAAGAAATCAAACCCATGACCTTGGAGATGCGATAGCGCTATCCTCTAATGTACTATTTCATAGGAACATTTCCTAAATTACAGCATTGGCTTTGGACATACTACATTTCAGGAATGACCCACCTGACCTTTTGAGAGCAGAATCCATTCAATATCTGTGCGAGCATGTTAATTTGATAACACTATAAAAGCACCTTTCATTTTTAAAAGCCTGCAAAGTATCAGCGCTTTGTATAAACCGTGTCGGCCAGTGATGATTATATTCAGCATAATGCATTGCGCCGTATAATTCTGAGAATTTCGTAACAGGACAAGTGTGTAAACCTTACATTCATAAACAAAACAAACAAAAGATATACCCACTGTAACTTCACTCAACCTCCACCACATTTTTATTTAACAAAATAGAAGCAGATCAAATGTAGCAAAGCATAGAAATGTAACTCTGAGACAAACTCTTGGGAAAATGCACCAAATAATAGATAAGCCAGAATGTGGTACAGTCTTTCACAGTGGAGCAACAAATAATTACCATGACATAGAGAAGAAGGAGATGGACAGCCAGAACCAGAATAACAGAAATAATAGATCAGAAGGGTCACCCTTCAGTTTCAGGTTGGTGCGGTGGGGGTATGGATGTTTTTTTTTTTTTTCTTTTTTTTTTTTCTTTTTTTTGTGTGTATGTGCAGTCACAACACACATCTCTCTGAAAGCTCTGAATCTACATTAGAGCAAAACCATTGCAATATGACAGGAACCCCATTGGGACGTTATGCTGGACTGCAATTCAACTGACTTTGTTTTGTGCAACCTAAATCAAATTGACAGGTTAGAAAGAAAAGCATCTCCCGGTGTTTAAACACACACACACACACACGCACACACACACACACACAAGAGCTTTAACATGAATGGGGGGGAGGTAAGCTACAAAGATGGTATTCGGACTCTGGAAATGGACGGCCGGTTACCTTATTTTAGCTTTTAACCGTTCTTTATTTATGTTGTTTTGTTGTAAAATCATTACAGTGATACAAACTCAACCTCAAAAACATCAGCAGTGACATTTAAATGCTATAGCAGTAAGATGCATGGCACTGCGCTCTACATCTCGTTTGTAAAAATGGCATTTTGGAAACAGCGTTCAACTCGTGTTCTTCACTACTGAATCTGATCCCGCCCTTCTCTCTGAGTATTAGCCATCACAGTGACACACTTAGGCCTACAGTTATGTTGATAATGTGAATGCTGGTTCGCCTACACATACCGGGGAACTTCAGCTCCCAGCATGGTTTCAAACGCTTGAGAGGCAACAGCGACATCTAGAGGCGGCTATTCCATCTACGGCTGCTGTGATGACATCAGTCAAATGCACAGACATGCCTCTGGTCTGCTTCTCCTGTATATATTTACACCTTTTCATCCACTTTATGGGACGTATCCAAGTAGCAAACGACGGAATATTCCTTTCTCGTATTTGGACAAAATAGATGGCTTTACAAAAGCTCACAATACTTACAGTGAATAATAGGCTTTTGTGAAGGAATACTTCATCCCCTAAAAAGAATAATAATAATTAACAATAACAATAATAAATAAAAAATAAAGGCATCTTAGTCTATGTGCACTCTGTAGACGGATCTGCACATACTTCAAACGTTACTTTTCAAAACGGGGAAAAAAAAAAATCCTCTCCTTGCGTCGTCCTTCTACGCTCATGCTGTATCCATCGACACACAAGATCACGAACCACTGGAGCTACATTGAATTTTCGCAGCATAAGCACGTCAGTGACTTGAATCGGTCATGCTTATCCGCATCCCAAACATGTCAACAGTTGGCACACTATAAGATAAACACATTTTTACATTCATAAAGGAGATGACTGGGCAGATACATGAGAAATCTGCACAAAATAAAAGTATAAATAATCCCCATATCAACCAATCAACAATCAACTGATAAAACGGAAAGTACATGCATTTACAACTCGTTGTTTCCACCGTTCGACCTGTCCGCCTTTGAGAAAGAGAAATCAAACAGCAAATACAAATTCTAACTGACAAAAAATAGAAGAAATGGCACTTTTAATATAGTCATATATAGTTTTATATTTATATATATATATATATATTTATATATATATATGTATATTGATAACACGAAAGAAGGGTCGCGTTGGCTTCCTTGATACTATGGTAATGGTTCCCAGTGTGTGTTGAGACCATGCGAATCATGCAGATATGTTACAGTCCGTTATTTACATTACATTCATGCGTTCGTGCACCGTTCCCACGTCCTCTTTTGAGCGTGTTTGCAGTCTGAGCTGGGAGGAGAGAGAAAGAGAGAGAGGCTCTATACATATGTAACAGTGGGGGTCCCATTGCAGTGTTTCATGGACCCTTTACTCAACTGAAGCAACAAAAAATAGGCTATTTTTTCCCACAGAGGTGAGTCAGAGGTCTAGTGTTTGTGTGTCTCCCTCCAACATACGAAACGCAGTACGTCCTTTTGCTCGCTCGTGTCTATGTGAGCATCATTTGTCGGAGAGAGAGTGAGCACCACAGTCGTAGCCTCTGTGCGGCGCGTCCGCGTGATAAGCTCCGCTGTGCCAGTAGGACGAGTCGCAAACTGTCTGTAAAGAATTGATTTCTGACGCAGAAGAGTTGCCGTCTCTCCGTTTCGATCTCTTTCGATTGCGCAGGATAAAGACCAGCATTCCCACCACGGTGAAGGCGGATGTCACGAAAACCAACAGCAGGCCGGGCACGAGCACCGATATCGACACTCTGCTGGGCTCCAGGTAGGAGTTGGGCCGCGTCCCCGTGTCTGCTGGGAAAGTGCTGTTTTTGGACAAGGAGGTGGGGGAGATCTTCTCGTAGAGCTGAGGGCACATCAGATCGTTCCTGATTCGCCGGAAATCCCTCTTCCAGAACTCCTCGGGGGACTCGCACTTGAGATCGCTCACGATGACGTCCGCCCCGAGTTTGTCTGTCCACTGTTTGAAGGGGACGATGTTGCACGAGCAATCCCAGGGGTTCCCGTGCAAATCGATCTGGATGATGGAGTTGAGTTGGTCTAAGACACCTGGCACGGGAAGATATGTGAAATAATTGTTATGCAAGCTTATTTTAGACAAAGAAACCCCCAAGAACGCATCCACGGGTAGAGCTTTGAGCAGGTTGTTGTTGAGGAAGAGCACCCTCAAGTTGGGCATCGGGCTGAAGGTGCCCGGCATTATGAGCTGGATGTCATTGTATTCCAAACTGAGATACTCCAGGTTCTGAAGGCCGACGAACATCTCCGCCATTAAAGTATCCAAGTAATTCTTGTCCATGTAGAGCCACCTCAACTCGGTCAGGTTATGAAAAGTGCCGTTTTCGATCATTTTTATGTTATTCCCCCCCAAATCGAGCAAATTCAAGCTATGGTAGCCTCTGAGCTGGTTCCTTCTGACGGTGTGAATGTTGTTGTCGCGCAGATTTAACTCGTGCGCGCTCAGGGGTTTGGGTTTGAGATTAGCCACGCTTTCTATCTTCCTGCCCTCGCAGTTAACCCCAAGCCCTTGTCTAGTTCCTACGAGCTTACAACTACAAGACTGGGGGCAGGTCGAATTAGCCGGCGGCTCCCTTTCAATGGCGCCGGTCGCCATGGCCGTGGGCTTAATTTTCAACTGCCAGTTCTCCCTGGCTTTCGGACGCACCTTGTTATGCCCTCCCCCAGCGCTATGGGACTCGGTCACCCCGCTCGTTTTATAGGGCGTGGGATGGGGGCCGCGATTGGGGGTCTCGTCCTGGGTGGGAGGCGCCACAAGGCTGGAATCCATGCCGCTCTTTGAAGGGCACAGCTCGGCCTCGGCCGTTTCGTTCAGGTCGTTCCCTTGCAGCCGAGTAGGCGCCTCACAAATGACCCTTCCGATGAGCGCGTTCTGCGGGATGTTCTCTAGCCATTCCTTTAGGGAAACCAGGTCGCAGTTGCAATCCCACGGGTTGTCCTCCAGTAAAACCTCCACGATGCCAGGTATCTGCTCTAGAATCCCTTCGTAAGGCAACGTTTTTATTCGGTTCCCCCTCAGATCGAGGTGCGTGATGGGCACGTTCTGAAACACGTTGATGGGAAGAGCGCTAATAAGGTTGTCGTTTAAGATCAAAACTTCGAGCTTACTCAGGTCCCTGAACACAGACGGGTCGATGTCCCTCAGAAGGTTGAAGTCGGCTTGAAGGTACTCCAGGTCGTCTAAACCAAGAAACGTACTCTTTTTGAAAGACCTGATCTTGTTGTTGTTAATGTGCAGCCGTTTCACAAGCTGCAGTCCCAGGAAAGCGCCGGGCACGATGTCGTGCAAGCCATTGTTCTCCAAATGCAAGCTCACGGCATTGTAAAAGTTAGCAAACTCGTTGGGGAACAGTCTGGATAAAGAATTCCCGTGAAGCAGGAGGTGATAAAACTGGGAGCTCGGACCTGTCAAATGGTGCAGGTTTGTGAGGCTCCTTTTCTCACAGTCAATGTGCAAATCACCTTCTATTGCATTGCAGGAGCAGATCTGCTCCTTACAGACGTCCCTTGTAACATTCCCGATAGCTACACAAAGAGCCGCCTTCAGCAACACAATCCAAAGCAGCATTTTCAATACGACACAATCATCCCCGACATCAAGACATGAATACAATCAGCAAGAGGGCGAGAAATGAGATATACCTCCAGTCTAAAAAAGCAGGGGACACTCTGTGATTATATCCATGCTCAGCTCGCTATGTCCAGATTGAGAAAAATCGACAGCAAGAAGCCTCTTTTTCATCAACTCCCCATCGCATGCCATCAAAACAATATTAAAGCATACAGAATGACATCTTCAACTCAATTATTTGGCTTTTCTGGCTCGCAAATCACTGACCTTGTGCATTTCTCACATATCCACGGCGCGGGAGCTGTTCTTTCTCCCGTGGTGCTGAAATCACACCGCGCTCATCTCAATACACCGCCGTAAGATTAATCCGAGATTCTTACATCTTTAGCATCCTTGCTCGGACTCCGGCGGCTTCGTCAAACGCTTTTGCATCACAAAGACGGTCGCTGAGAGATTCTGGACTTTTCAGCCCGGTGTTCACTGGCAGATCTAACACCCTCTGCTGAGCTGCAAAGGCAAAAATCCATCGGATGAGGGAATGCTCGCTTGCTCGCTCGCTCTCGCGGGGGAAAGGAAAAAAAAAAAAGAAAAAAAGAAAAAAACAGTCCACATACAGGGCAAGTGTTGGAAATGTCCACACAAATCGCCGTCGAAGGGTTTAGATTGGTTTCATTCCAGGATGGGTTTCTCCTCTCTAACAACGGCTTTCGTAGAGCCACTCCGCTTACCCCATCCGAATGTCTTTAAAGCGCACAGCATTCCCGGACGATATTCCTGTTTTAGATGGGAAAACCAAAAGAAAAGCTCAAGTATTCCACAAAGCACAGGTGTTGTTCGCGTCAACGTTGTTTCTGTTTTCCGCTGAGAGTGTGTGTGAGTGTGTGTGTGGAGGGGGAACTGCAGTTGAATGCGGTAAAATAATTAACTACTCGACGTGCATGCAACAGTGCAGCCGGTGCGCGGAGCTTCTTCTATTACTGTCACAACAAACACTGCGTCAAGACTATAGGAACTATGCGCACATACGCTACGTCACAGCTCTTAAGACATGCGATTTGAAAATAAGTGCATTTCAACAGCAACACTGGGTATTCCCTTTCACATCAGCCTGTTTTTTGGTTGTTGTTGTTTTTTTTTTTTTTTTTTTTTTGTTTTTTTATGCAGGCAGAGGATCGACGCATCAAATCTCTGACTATTAAAATAAGTGTGATTTATTGAAACTCAATGCATATATAACATTAAAGCGTGTCTCTGACATCACACACGCACACACACACATTTTCTGGTTTGTAAAACAAGCTTGTATGTGATTGATGGGGGTTTTATAATAATTTGCAAACACTTCACTGGCAAATGCATGCGAGTACAAGGCTTTCTGACTCAAAACGTTATAACATCACGATTCCGTAACTGTACTGTATGAAAACTGCTTCATATCTGAGGTGTGCCTGCCTCCATCGCGATCGATCAATAAAGGGCTGTTTTGCATTTAAAGGCGAGAGATGATGCATGGGAAGGGTTTGCAATAAGCAATATTATTAATTAAATGCAACTATTTTTAGAACTGGGAATCAATCAAATGAGCTCCTTAAAAGCGAATCATTCATAACTGCAAATAGATTATGTAGAATACAATGTTAACCCTGATGCGTGGATTGTTAAATGAATGTAAGGGAGACAAAAAATATCGTTGCTATTTTTATATTAAATGTAAGTCATATTTACAGGAGAAAATAGTTGCTCTAGATGATTTTTAAAAATGAAAATGAACAAAAATACAGTGACTGGCGTGTAGTTCATCACTGTATGCCATTCGGTTATATAATGTTAATATACCAACCTAATTCACAAAATATCTTCATGAGGTCAAAATAATTCTGTAAACATTTACTAATTAATACGAAATGCTAAAACAGTCTATTGCAAAATATTATCAAAACTAAGAAGACATAATAGTAATAAGAAATATTCCATGTGACACTAAAGACTGGAGTAATTCAGCTTTGCATCACAGGAATAAATTACATTTTAAAATATGTTCAATAAGAAAACAGTTCTTTTTATTTGAAATAATATTTCACAATATTAGTGTTCTTACTGTTTTTGACCATCTTAATCTAAAATTTATTAAGTAGATATATGTCAGAATGTGTGAATTGTGGTTTGAATTGTGCCATTAAAATTTCATCATCTGTATTATGGCCGTAAACTAACTCTTCGCAAAGACCCGCCCCCTTTAGTTACTGTTGCTATGTCCGACGAGCCATGCGCTCTCACGCCACACATCATGTTCTCATGCAGCGAAAAATACATCGCGGAGCAAAGAGGACACCGACAACGTATGAAACAGTTTCATATTTAAAATAATGTAATTTTTTAAAGTTTAAACAATAAATACCATATAGTGTCTCTTTAATGTGTCGTGACAGATCACTGTAGCTCCTCGTGAAGCGATCATCTCTTCATACTAGTTCATTTATAGCATCAAATAAACATGAATGAACATCAGAAGGAATGTTGCTTCAAGCGCACAAAGATGTGAGTACACACAATTTTTCAAGTTCACCAAATTTAATCTACTAACTCCTCTGACTGCTTTGATGGACAAAATGCCGGATTCGGGGTTATGATTGGTCAGATCGCCTGTCAATCAAACTGCCGGCGAAGGGTCAATTGGCCATGCAGGAATGCAGAATAAAAACAATGCCATTTTAAATGAAAAAGAATCATTTTCATGCAATGCTAGATGTATTTCAATCTTCAGTTGTAATTTAGACAACAACCCTTTTTTTCGCACTCATACACACACATGTATCCCAATCGCATGTGTACACAGAAGCAGCTGTCATAAATCTCGCCTCTCCACATATAGAAGTGCAGTATGGCAGCCTGGCTTGCTTCCTGTTGTTGTCAATATTGTGTGGATGTGCGCAGGTCAAAACAATGCTAGCGGTTCAGACACGACCATCTCCAATTCCCTTTGGCCTAATAGTCTAGACGCTGCTGTCTTCCTCATCATAAGTTTTGACACTGGGACCACAAATTTGGGAAGAATTGTTGTGTAGTTCACTTCTGTGTAGCCAAAACAAAGAAATATGTTCATTGTTTGGAAAGGAAAGGATGTTGTAGGAACACTTTGCTTGAAAGGGAGCCAAACTCAGTGCTGTGTAAACAAAAGTTGCCTTCTTTTCTCTTTACTTTACTCTACTTAAAAGCTTCAATCTGCATCATTCTGTTTATGGTCATCAATTAAAACGTTTCAAACATTTATAGATGTTCCAGTACTGCTTTTGAATCGAAAGAGGTATTATTGAGTGCTGAATCATAGTTCACCTTGTTTTCAAGTTTATGTTTGATAAATAATGTGTAACATGCATTCCCAATGTCAAGCACTTTGTGGAACCTGTTATAAATAATAGCTTAATACAATGAAAGACATTTTTAAAGAACAAGATGGATTCTTTTATAAACACTAGCTGTACTTACACATTTTAAAAGTGATTCGCATGTATGATTTTATTTTTTTTTTCTGTGAAACACAGAAGGATAAATTGGGAACAATGCTCATGTTGCTCTTGAATGAAATGAAAATGAAGGAGGCTAGAAGCTCTCAAGCCCCAAAAATAAGTAAAAAAAAAAGCAAACTAAATATTTGTGATGATTTGTGTACCAGGTTTTCTGATTATATGATGCTTTTTGATCGCTTGTGATCATTTTACCCCCACATTTGTTGAATAAATAGCAATCTGAGAAAGTAAATCATACTTATGAGATATAAAGTCATACTTATGACAAGGGGTCATGGCATGAGAAGTCAAATTTGCTTTGATTTTTTGACATATATGACATCTGTGAACCATTAAAACATCCTGCAAGTTTCATAGCTTAAAACACCCTCCTCATTATAAACAAAGCTCTAAAAATGTCTTGTTTCGGAGATCTGTGATGTCACATGGGCAAATACATTTGGTTATACATCATCACACCATAGGCCCCGCCCACTGGTGTTCAGTCTCTAATATTTGCCTTCACTTAATGTGAATCACTCCAAAAGCAAACAGAACCCATTATAATCACTGATGCTGTCTACACTGAATACACTATACCAGAATACAGTTGCGGATTCACATTCTGATGCACACACATGCATATATATATATTTATTTATATTAGGGCTGCATGATTTATCACGTTTAAATCACACAAGATTTGGCAAAGGCTGCGATTGTTTAACGCGCAGCTTGTCAGAGCTGTACGGCTCTGTGATCAGTAGTAAATGCTTCTCCATCTGAAAGCCAGAGGACGCTCTTGCACAGAAACTCCAAATAAACCCTGCAGCAGAAGAAGATAACACGCGTCATATCTCTGTAGCTGAATAAACAGAAGATTGAAACGCTTTAAACATGACTATTAAACACACGACTGCCTTATTCTGTGTGAGAAGACACATCATCTCACAGAAGCTCAACTGTCGTCATGAAGTGAGTTTGGAGTAAAAACTTGTTATTAAATCTTGTCTTTTGTTGGATAATATGTTCATAAATGCTTCTCGTGTCTGGAAAGATGTTTGATGCATGTTGCTTTTTCAAATGTACATTATAAGCGACTCAAACTCGCAGTTCCTTCAGATGGATTAGCATTTGGAGCAGAGCCATAATCTCCAGCTCCCCCCTCTCTTGACCTACTATGGGCATGATGGGTGGAGCTGTATCCCCCAACCACACCCTAACCCTAGCCATAACCCTATCTCCACCCATTGAACAGGTTAAGCTCCGCCGTTGAGCTCCAGAGAACTACTTCATTTGGAGCCATACTTCATTGACAAGCTGCACATTAAATAATCACAGCCTTTGTGATTAAGCATCACGTTTGAGCGATAATCGCTTTCAAGTTCACTGTTATTGTTTGTATCATGCGATAAATCATGTAGCCCTAATATATACATGCACACACATAATATGTGCACACATATTTTATTAACATTATAAGTGAACCTTAAGGAAGCATATTAAAATAATAATACAAAAATCCATGTCATGGCCACTTTAAAATATAAAGTCTCAATTATGAGATAAAAAGTCAAAATTGTGACATAAAAATCAAAATACTGAGACCAAAATACCTAATTATGTCTCATTGGATATAATTATGATTTTTGTGGCTCATGAAGTAGATGGATTTGAAATACAGTCACTGCACATGAAGAATGATTTAATGAACAAGTAATGCAATGAAACTATAATTAAATAAATCTGTATCTTTTCCATAAAATCACTCATTCTGCACAGGTAGAGCAGTGTGTAGCTCATGAATGCCCAGTTGTTGAATGGAAAACAGCAGAGTAAGCATTCTTCCGAACTTATCTGTTGTTTACCACTGAAAAACCTTCAATGTGCTTCACAATCACCAGAACACTTCAATCTTTATGGGATGTTGTGCAGCACAAAGAATGAGGTAAAGCAGAATATGACCTGTTTCAACCCTTAAAAAGACTTTTGTTCTGAAAACAATTCATGACTTGTTTCCCAGGAAAAAAGACCAAAACTGTTGAGATGACAAAGGGTTATTAGGCTGCTGATTTGATAAACTGCAAAAACATTATGTATATTAGTACACTATATTAAAGGGTTAGTTCAACCATTCAACCAAAAATGAAACTTCTGTCATTAATTCCTCTCCCTCATGTCGTTCTACACCCGTAAGACATTTGTTCATCTTCAAAACACAAATTAAGATATTTTTGATGAAATGGTTCAGTGAGTCTCTATTGACAGCAAGATAATGAACACTTTCAGATGTCCAGAAAGATACTACAACATATTTAAAACAGTTCATGTGAGTACAGCGGTTCAATGTTATAAAGCGACGATAATGCTTTCTGTGCGCCAAAAATAACGACTTTTCAACAATATCTAGTGATGGGCGATTTCAAAACATTGAATCGTGAAGCTTTATATGAATCGTTTGTTTCGAATCAGAGATTCGGAGCGCCAAACTCACGTGATTTCAGCTAACGAGGCTTCGTTACCTCATGAGTATTTCTAAATTTCAACAGTTCACGTGATTTTGAAAGCTTGATATGCAAACCGAATCACTCGAATTCATAAAGCTTCATGAATCAGTATTTTGAAATCGACCATCACTAGATTATTTAGTTTTTTTGGCACACAGAAAGTGTTTTCGTCAGTTTATAATATTAAGGTTGAACCTTAATATTCACATGAACTGTTTTAAATATGTTTTAGTATCTTTCTGTTTATCTGAAAGTGTTCATTATGTTACTGTCAATAGAGACTCACTGAACCATCGGATTTCATCAAAAATATCTTCATTTGTGTTCTGAAGATGAACGAAGGTCTTATGGGTCTAGAACGACATGAAGGTAAAGAATTAATGACAGAAGTTTCATTTTTTTGTGAACTAACACTTTAAATATAGGGCCACAGCAATCCACATGCAGTGTCTTATTTATCCCAGCCATCTCAGTCTGAAAGCTCCATGGCTTGTGTAAATAAAAGTCCGGCAGCATGGAGGGCTCCCAACAGAAACAGGGCTCATTACTGCACAGATTGGCTCTATGGATTCAGGCTGTGAGACAGTGAAATGGGCAATGAGAAATGAGCAAACCCAAGCTTTATTTACTGGAGACTTGCATTGTGGACAATGACGGTCTTCTGTGGCCTCACAACCTCTAAGGACACACAAATGGGATGATGGCATTCAGTGACTCACAAAAACTGACCCTTGACTTAAAGACCAGGTCTAAATACTTTCTAAAGCAGCAATATATTGCTTGTGGTTATTTTGGGGGGAAATTAATATACTGTAAACTGCAGATTCATCCTGACAATAAATCAATAAAATTATGAAGACCCAATCTGTTTTCATTTGTGTGTGTAGTGGAGTTGTTTTTACAATATTTGAGATTTATGAACAGGAATACTCCTACTTAAGTTATTGAATTTATTGGAAAGCCCTGGAAAGATTAATGACTTATTTCATTTGGGTTTATGTTTATGAATTTTATTGAATGTAATAGCATTTTCTTTTAGTTTGCTGCTGTTTTGATCCAAGTCTCCACCCAGCTATAATAAAAATAATGTGATATGGATGTCTTGTTTTTTATATAGGAAAATCTGTGTATTGGTGCTGCAGGTGACATTTATACGCCAGTAGGTGGCGACAATCTTTTTTAGCGAATCATTGGATCATTACTGAACTGACTCTTTCAAACTCTGATTCACTCAGGAAAGAAACAAGTAGGTTAGTTTGAGATGTGTCACACTTTGTCACAACTTTCACTTCTCATATCAGAGCGGTGATCTATGTAAGCAAAGGCAAACAGTGTGGTTTTATGGAAGCCCATTTTCACAACATAAAACAAAAATCATGCTTTGGTAAATTATAATTATGAGAGACTAAGTCAAAGTAATGACACAGTAAGTCATAAATATGAGATAAAAAGTCATAGTTATGGAATAAATCCAAATTTAGTGTTTTTTATGACTTATGGTCATAATTTTGACATTTTTTGCAATATCTCATAATTATGACTGAAATTATGAGATGAAAGTCAAAATTATGACAGTAAGTAAAAAAAAAACAGCCAAAAAATGACTCATTTCACTTTTTTTAAGTGACATTTTGGTTGTTTTGTAATGAGACTATCATAATTTTGACGTTTTCATAATAATTATGACTTTTTAGTCATAATTATGAGATATCGCAAAGTTAAAATGATGAAATAAAAAGTCAAAGTTATGAAAGTAAGTCATAAAAAAGAAAAAACAACCGCATTTTGAGTTATATTTTTTTATTTCATAATTTTGACTCTCATAAGTGTAACTTTTAATTTCAGAATTTTGACTTAAAATGACTTAAAAAGTCATAATTATGATGAAAATGTCAAAATTATGAGATAAAAAGTAAACTATGGAATAAGTCAAATTTTAGTTGTTTTTTATGGCTTACTGCCATAATTTTGTTTTCATTATTATTATTATCACTTTTTAGTTCTGAGATATTGCAAAAAGTCGAAATTATGAGATAAATCAAAATTATGACATTATCATTTGCTCTTTTTATCTCATTATATAGATTTTTTGTGATATCTCATAATCATGACTAAAAAGTCATAATTATGATACAAGTCAAATCTTGTTTTTATGACTTTTATGATATTCAATTTTACTTTTTTTTTTTTCATCTCATTATTTTATGTATAATATCATTTCTTTCTCTCTCTCTCTCTCTTACAATTTACCAAAGCATAATTTTTTCGTATGTGACAAAAATGAGCTTCCATAAGATCACAATCATATTTGCCAATAAAGTACTTGTGTGTTTACATGAAGAATGATTTAATAAGCAAAATCTAATGTGTCTATTATTAAATTCCTTTATGTCAAGTTTTAAATACATGCATTCTGTAATATGATTAAAATCACACATTCTCTACTGGTAGAGCAGCATTACACATGAAAGCCCGATTTAGTTTTCGGTATGATTTTACTGAATTAGTGTATTGTAATTTCCTCAGCTTTAATTAAAAAAGTTTGTCTTACTGTGTCGATTGCTTGTTTGTTTAGTGAAAAGGAGCCTCAGTAAATCAATATATCATTATTGTGAGGATATATCAGCTAATTTAACTGACAGAAACAATGCTCACGATTATTCCTAATGTTAACTAACCTGACTTCAGCCTGTGTATTTTACTGCACTAATTTAAGGCTTGCAAAATGTAATTTACCTGGGATCGCATTAGATAGAGCAGTCTATATGCTAATAAATCCCTGTTCCTCAAATGTCTTTCTCCGTTACACTTCATCATATTCCAGCCACTGTGTCACACCAACTACTTGAACAAACAAACTTTTCCATCGTGTACACTGTCAAAAGAAACATGAAATCCTATATTGGCCCACTAAGACGGCACACATATTCAGAGGAGCTACAATGTGGTTGCTGAATTCTGAATAGGTTTGAATATTGATTATCCACAAAGATGTATGCAGTTACAAAGCTCGGCTGGCTCTATAGCCCTGGGAAAAGGACATAAAACTTCAATATTTCTTGCAGAGTCATGCTGTAAAGACATATCGAACAAATCATGATATGACTCCGGCTGCTTAGCATACTATACGTATTCCTGTTCGACAATTCCCACAGGCACAGAGAATGCAGTTGGACCAAAAAATGCGGCATACGTGAAGATCCGGCACTTTCCCATCTAGTATTTCCCAAGATTATGCAAAGCTGCGAGAAACCAATAATAACACTGAAGTCTTACAGATACGGCATGATGACTTCTGACATAGTAACTGCATCTCCTTCATTTTACCATTAACATTTCTGCACGTGGCTATAATATTTGCAGCACCAGCAATCGCGACGTTATATTCTCAAAACTTGCATTTTATACCGCCTTTGACAACTCTGTTCCACACACACCACAGTTTCACGGCTATTCATTGTTTCTTTGTTCTTTACCGACGCCTGTGAAGCATTAAAAAAATCTCACTTTACAATCTCCACAAGATCTTCAGCTGACGTGACTAATGTTCATTCAAGTCAGGTCACAGCAACTCAAATCTGTGGAACTTGAATTTTAATGACTTTCACTCCAAGGTTTTGCTCCAACCCAGATATCGCTCCCTTGCCGATGCAAATAGTACTGATACTCTACAAAATAAAAATAAAACAACAAGTGTGCCGAACGTCACTGTATGCTATCATTGAGCACCGAGGAGGCCCTTGAAGTCTTTCAGAGTCCTGCCTCTTTAATCAGATCTTTGCCCTCGGCAATCAAAACCTCTGATGTGAGTGTAAAAGAAAACGCATGGCACTTCAGCCCCTGCTGAGCCTCTCCATCTTGCCTAAGGATAACCAGATGTGTTCATCAAGAAGGTGCAAAAAGGTACAAAAAAAAAATTAGAGTCATTCTGAAACTGTGATAAAATGCAGATATAATAATAATAATATTAATAATAAACCTATGATAAAATATATATATAAAAAATTATTATATACTAATAATACTGTAAACTTATAACACATTTGTTATGAAACTTCTCAGAGAGATGAAGGTTTTAAGGATCCAAACACAGTATTTATTGAAAGGGTAATCCACAAAGTCCAAAAACAGGCAAAGGTTATAGTGATGTTCGATTCTTGAACGAATCGTTCTTTTCAGGCGGTTCTCTAAACGAACTGAATCGAATTTTAGTTCCATGTTGATGACGCAAGACGCACAGAAAAAAGAACCGAATGAGCCGGTTCAACCAACTGTCGAAGTTTACATTTACATTTAGTCATTTAGCAGACGCTTTTTTATCCAAAGCGACTTACAAGTGAGGAACACAAACAAGCGATTCTTCATGAATTGGCAAATAACACAGGAAGTGCTCACAATACAAGTTTCATACATTGCTCAGTACCATAAGCTAGAGTAGGAGGGGAAAAGGGAAGGAAAGGTTTTTTTTTTTTTTTTTTTTTTTTTTATGAGGGGATCAAGTGTTCACGGAAGAGATGAGTTTCCAGCTGTCTCTTGAATATTGCCAGAGATTCAGCGTTCCTGATGAAAGTAGGGAGATCATTCCACCAGAAGGGAGCAGAGAACGAGAAGGTTCTGGAGAGTGATTTTGTGCCTCTCTGTGACGGTACCACAAGCCTACGCTCCTTTAGTTTGCCGAGGATTACCGAGGAGTCTGATCGGTGCAAGTCTGAGGCATAGACTGGAAATATGCTTTTATGACTACTGTTATTAAATAACATTTTATTAAAAACATTTCTGTCGAGAGATGCAAATCAATTTTACTATGGTTTATTGCAGTGGTTCCCAAAGTATCCGCGCAGGGGTCGCGAGATGATTTCAATTTTTTTGTGGAAAAAATATATAGGCCCTATATATTTTTGTTGCAATTAATTTAATTCAATACTTATTAAATGGTGTTTGCAGAAAAGTCTGATTAAAAATATATATATAATGTATATTTTTTAATTAAATTTGTAATTTGTCCCAGACATTATAGGAGATTACGTCAGCGTCAATCACAATCAAGTGACGTACATCGTCGCGGAGCAGCAGCGCATTTATCAAGGGGGTCGCGGGCGAAAAAGTTTGGTAACCCCTGGTTTATTGTACATGCAGATTATATTTTAAGTTTTAAAACGACTTCAACATCTGCAAACGACACTCAAAGTTCAATGCAAAGGGAG
Organism: Opsariichthys bidens; assembly: GCA_037194245.1. Taxonomy (NCBI): domain Eukaryota; kingdom Metazoa; phylum Chordata; class Actinopteri; order Cypriniformes; family Xenocyprididae; genus Opsariichthys; species Opsariichthys bidens. The sequence continues at coordinate 4,905,939 of CM074293.1, forward strand.
ATATTTTCCATTAAATCCACAATATGTATATTTTATTTCGCCACTAGGAGTTACTAAACTCTTCAAAACTAAAACAAAGGCGTAGTTTGATGACGCAGTGAATATGGAATCATGTAACTCGTTGTCATGCCGATGGATCAATAATATTTATGGGGAAATAATGTTTATGGATGAGTGAATGCATGTTTTTAACATGACTGTGGTGTGAAGCAGGACGTGACCGAGAATCACGGACGCGATCACTAATGAGAGACAGATATCAGTGACACATTTCATTACACATTTCATTCAACATTTCATTACCGAACTACTCATAAGTGCTGAAACACTACTCATACAGGTCAGTTTATTTGATGAGTTAAAACTTTGAGGTAACGCAGCGCTGTTTCACTTGTTCTAATGTTACACTATCATACTAAACTGTATTTGAGTGTGTTGAAAGTTGTAATGTTTAGTATTAGTTTGTTGGCTGTATGCAGGGGCGGACTGGGCATCGGGAGCACCGGGACATTTCCCGGTGGCCTGATGGTCATTCTGGCCTGCCGGCTGCCGCTGTGCTGTTGATCAGACTGACATGCAATAGGCTGGTATGCAACTGCGAATTAATTGATGCACTTATGAATCTACGAATCAGGCGATCGCGGAGTGAGAATGACACCACCACATGACCCAACATCTATATCCAGAGGCACGCTTTATTTTGGAAAATAGTGCAAAGAATGGAGCGTAAACGCAAAGGAGGAGCAGAGAGGGAACGCATAAAAAGGAGAAAAGCCCTGGCCACAGACGCAGCAAGTTCCCAGCCATGTTCGCCGGTGAGGGAACAGGTCGGTCAGAATTACATTTACATAATATTTACTAGGGGTGGAAAAAACAAACGATCCGTTCAGTTCTCCACTCTCGGTTCTCCGCGCGCTCGGACGGTCCGCTGTTCAACTTAAATCTGACAAAGCATCTGTAATATGGTTTACTATAAATAACACGTAAAACAATCAGGGTTCAGTTAATATATGTTTCTGTTGATGGATGAACATTCTGGACTCACAGACATTACAACAACAGCAATGAAAAAAAAAAAAAAAAAACGAACCGTGAAAAAGTTGAACTGTTCCACCCCTAATATGTACTTCATCATTTGGCAGATGGACGCTTTCATCCGAAGCAACTTACAATAGATTAAATCTATTCTTTATAAAAAATAATACAAATATATATAAAGATAAAAGTTTTAAAAGCGCATCTTAATGACAAACTAGCACATTGTTTTATATACTGTATGGGGATGCAGTATTTTTTTAGTGCCAAACTTGACCAGAAATTTAGATTTTCCATTTGATAAAGATGACATAGTTGACAAGATGTAAGAGAGCAGTGAGCTACTGCGCCGCCTACTGGTGTACTAGTTGTGCTAATTACTTTGTTAACTCTTACTGGTTTGTTATGGCATTATTGAGTAAACATTGTTATCTGTTACATACATTGTCGTAGCTTTTGTTAAGTTTATTTTTGCTTGTGTTTCTGATACTTTTGATATACTTGAGTTGAGCATTGGAAATATATAAGATATAAACATTTTAACATGTGAATATGTATCTTTTATTATCCCTTCTTAAAATGTGTAAGCCAATTTTATATTTGTCTTTGGTGTGCTAGTATAGATGGTCTATTCCTAGTGAGTTTTTGAGGGTTTCTTTATTTATCCATTCATATTATGAATGGTCGTCTACCTGTTACATCAACTAACAGGGTTACCCTATAAGTTTAGCAGGCTGGTGGACACATGAATTTGGTGGTGGTGACTGCAGCAGCAGAGGTGGCCTGGGGTGGAGTCAAATTCTGCCTGATTTACTGTCCCAGTCCGCCACTGGCTGTATGAGACTTAACAGTAAGCTAGATCAACATTAGATTATCGTGTCTTGTCTAATAATGTGAGAGCGCCGTCTCTGTCAGGTCGAACTTTGTCGCATCTCTGAAGTGCTACCCCGATCTTGATCCTCGTTTTATGTCTCCTTTTGTCCCAAAGTTTGCATGCCATGGTCCATAATGTTTGAACGAAAACAACAACAGTGTGCCGCTGGACCTTACACAGCTATACGCGTCTGTCACCATGTTTACAGTGCAGTACAAGCGGAAACCAGGGATAACGCAGATATTACGTCACTGACAGGCATAAGTGACAAGAGAGGGATTTAAAATTGTGAATTTCTCTGAATTTACAAATTCTTGGAAACATTTAGGATAATGTAAGTACACAGCTGAACGAAACGTGGTGCAAAACACTGTGGTTTTTGGATATTTTAATATAAAAATCTTACATATTGTGCTTAAAA
>CM074293.1:4910768-5230768 GCA_037194245.1 Opsariichthys bidens
TGCATTTTATTAAATTATTTTTTTTAAATATTTAAAAATGTTTTAAATAATTAATAATAATTGTAATAATAATACATTATTATTATTATTATTATTATTGCTGTTTTTGAATTTTATCAAATTATTTTTATTTTTAATTTATGCTTTTTTTATTAATTATGAATTTTACTGCTTCATATGGTCAAATACAAACACACTTTGGATGTTGAACCCTTGAACCGAAGCAAACTTCACCTCAAAGCCATTCACGCAAGCGTGCTGCTATTGAAATACCACATTTATATTTCCTTCATTTTCTCATCTATACCTTCACACCTGAAAAATCACCAATATTTCCGAATAATTACCATATCGAAGCCTGCCGCGACTGACTTCTTTCAGAATAATAACCTTCAGGCATTCAGGAGAGAAATGTGTGCTCACGTCATCATATCAATACCGTTCTATCAGGTAGAACCGACAGCTCGGGTTCAAACTAAGTGTATTTCCTCGCCGCATCCGGCGTCTCGATAAACTCTTTCTTCACTCTCATGTTACCACGGTATCCTAACGTTGGCCTACCTGAATCTCGAGGTTGTTGTAAACTAATAGACGGTGCTTTTGTTATAAATCAGCTTGAGGACGCGAGAAGAGCTTGTTGACGAGTTTGCCAGCAGTGCTAGATTCAATTAAGAACGCATTTTTCCTGCTTATTTTTCATCTATAGCGGCTAAGTCCTTATCATTGTTTTTCAAAATCAATATCTCGAAAATGAGTCACAAGGCTTGTGAATTAGAGGCCCAGCAGCAACATAAAGCACGAAGCAAGCACAAGCGCAGTGTAAACTGGCATCAAAAGCGCGCAGAGTTTTATGCCTGCAATTATTGCACTCCAAGCAAGTGTACACAACAACATCAAGTGGCGCGGAGCTTTTAATGGTGATCTCAGCCAGAGTAGACAAAATTGACATGGCCTTTTTATGTGTCGTCGGAGATTTGGAGCAGCGATTACGTTGGGCTCATGTCCAAACAAGATGTCAACCAAAGCTTGCAAGTTTAGAATGATAGTGATTTGAACATGCTTTTATTTATTTGCATTTATTTTATTTATCTTAGTGGTGATAGTTATTAAAAAAGAGGATTGGACAAAAGCGCTTGAAAACGAAATAAATGTATTTGTGTGTTTGTTTATTTATTTAATTTCAGGTAACTTAATGTGCTTATGTGGTGACATTTAAATAAAAATAAAATAAAATAAATAATAGCAACAAAAAAAAACAAAACAAAAAAAAAACAAATGACTTTCTTTTCTCTGTGGAAAAGAGAACAATTTTTTGAATAGCATAATATTTATTTATTTATGTGTTTGTTTTGTTTCAGAAAACTTGATGTGCTTATGTGGTGAGATTACAATGAAAAAAATAAATAAATAAAAAAAATAATGGCAAAAAAAACTTGTTTTTAATTTGTTTTAAACCCAAATGACTTTCTTTCCTCTGTGGAAAAGAGAACATTTCTTTGAAGAGCATAATATTTACATGCTTATTTATTTATTTACTTATTGTTTGTTTGTTTAGTTTCAGGTAACTTAATGTGCTTATGTGGTGACATTTAAATAAAAAATAAAATAAAATAAATAACAGCAAAAAAACAACAACTTTGTTTTAAACCCAAATAACTTTATTTATTCTGTGGAAAACAGAACATTTCTTTGAAGAACATGATATTTATTGATTTATTTGTTTATTTGTTTGTTTGTTTTGTTCCAGGTAACTTAATGTGCTTATGTGGTGACATTTAAATGAAAAAAATAAAAAAAATAGCAAAAAAAACACATTTTTAATTTGATTTAAACCCAAAAAACAGAACATTTTTTGAAGAGCATGATATTGATTGATTGATTGATTGATTGATTGATTGATTGATTGATTGATTGATTGATTGATTAATTGTCTGTTTGTTTTGTTTCAGGTAACTTATTGTGCTTATCTGCTGACATTTAAATAAAAAAAATAAAATAAAATAAATAACAGCAAAAAAAACCCCAGAAACCTTTGTTTTAAACCCAAATGACTTTCTTTCTTCTGTGGAAAACAGAACATTTCTTTGAAGAGCATGATATTTATTTATTTATATTTGTTTGTTTGTTTGTTTTGTTCCAGGTAACTTAATGTGCTTATGTGGTGACATTTAAATAAAAAAATAAAATAAAATAAATAACAGCAAAAAAACCCCAAAACCTTTGTTTTAAACCCAAATGACTTTCTTTCTTCTGTGGAAAACAGAACATTTCTTTGAAGAGCATGATATTTATTTATTTATATTTGTTTGTTTGTTTGTTTTGTTCCAGGTAACTTAATGTGCTTATGTGGTGACATTTAAATAAAAAAATAAAATAAAATAAATAACAGCAAAAAAACCCCAAAACCTTTGTTTTAAACCCAAATGACTTTCTTTCTTCTGTGGAAAACAGAACATTTCTTTGAAGAGCATGATATTTATTTATTTATATTTGTTTGTTTGTTTGTTTTGTTCCAGGTAACTTAATGTGCTTATGTGGTGACATTTAAATGAAAAAAAATAAAAAATAAACAAAGCAAAAAAACACATTTTTAATTTGATTTAAACCCAAATGTCTTTCTTTCTTCTGTGGAAAACATTTTTTTGAAGAGCATGATATTTATTGATTGATTGATTGATTGATTGATTAATTGTCTGTTTGTTTTGTTCCAGGTAACTTAATGTGCTTATCTGGTGACATTTAAATAAAAAAATAGTACCAAAAAACTCGCTTTTAATGTGTTTTAAACCCAAATGACTTTTCTGTCTTCTGTGGAAAACTGAAGTAACATATCTTTGAAGAGTATAATAAATGTGCCGCCACTGATGTCACTGACTCAATATTTAAGAAAAAAAGCTACAACAATGAATTAACATCAAACAAACATTATGATCCATGTTTCATAGCAGCGATATAAACACTTCAAGTCAGGTTTCTGCATCCTAAGTTAAATATATACATAAATGAGCTGTTTTTTTTAAATCACCCTGAAACAACCGGACTACTTCAGGGTACACCAGCAAAAGTTTGTAAGGGTCAGATCGGGTAGAAACGGCTCATTAAGATGCACATTTACACTTTTTGCAGTGTGGGAAGCATATCCATTAGGATAAGCACACACTCACAGAATGTATTTTATGGAGAAAATTATATTCACTGTGGCAGGCTTCGTCATTAACCTTGGATGACAAATTTATGCATTTTCTAAATTACCTTTGTAATTAATGACCGCTCACAAAGCTACTAAACTGACGGAGAAACAAAAGCTGAAAATAAATACAGTGGCGTCCAAGATGTTTGCCACCAAAGATATCATGGTTTAAGCCCCTGTCATTAATTCAGTCATTTAATGCAACAATAAAAGGCAAAAAAGTGGACATTATGCTCGAACTCTCATTGCATGTCTTTACATGTGAATATTTCTACTGAAATAATGTTTCCGTTTTCTCATTTGTTGTCCATTCCGTGTTTAATTAAATACATCAACAGTGCAACTGAATAAACAGCGATGAAGATGAGAGCCAAGGAATTATGGGAGAAATGTGGGGTGGGGGGGGGTGTTAGATTAATTGGAAACTGCTTTTCAATTTCAACAAGGAAAGTTTTTGTTGTTGTTGTGGTTGTTGTTTTGTTTGTTTTACCAATAGATTTAGTACCCTCAATTTAAAAGCAGATTGATTTAATTAAAAGGGTGCTAAAGCATTCAGGGGTGTGATTGAATGTGGGTCATATTGAATTACGAGGTGGGGTTTTGGACGAGGAAAAACTATAATTCGAAGTGGCGAAGAACCCTATAATGTTAAGATTTAACTTCAGGTGCATAAACATGATCTCCTTCTTAATGGAACCATGCAGACGTGCTAATGACGAATACATATTCACAAGCGAACATCTTTTATCTCCATTTAAAATAATACTTTTCTTCTCTTGCGTGTCTAGATTTCACATTGACCTCGTTAGACCATAATATACATTAACTGATGATAATGATTAGAGCAGTATTTATCTGGAAGAAAGAATGAGAATCACATTAAACTTGAAGTAATGTACATTAAATAGAATTAATAAAACTGAAAAAGTATGTAGAGAAACGTTGAGGTCGGTTTGACAAAGCCGCATGAAAGTTTTTTTAAGCTTTATATTTAGTGAAGTAGAAAGAGAAAGACATTTTTCCACATTCATGTTTTACTGGCATGTTTTAATAGATTGCTACCGTGTTTTAGCACGTTGATAACACAAATTAGCATATTGCGTGCATGTTTTAACAGGTTGCTATCGTGTTTTAGCACGTTGATAGCACAAATTAGCATATTGCGTGCATGTTTTAATAGGTTGCTATCGTGTTTTAGCACGTTGATAACACAAATTAGCATATTGCGTGCATGTTTTAATAGGTTGCTACCGTGTTTTAGCACATTGATAGCACAAATTAGCATTTTGCTAGCATGTTTCAACCGGTTACTTCCATGTTTTAGCACATTGAAAGCACACATTAGCATATTGCGTGCATGTTTTAACCGGTTGCTTGCATGTTTTAGCACATTGATAGCACACATTAGCATATTGATAACATGTTTTAACAGGCTGCTATCGTGTTTTAGCACGTTGATAGCACACATTAGCATATTGCTTGCATGTTTTAACAGGCTGCTATCGTGTTTTAGCACATTGATAGCACACATTAGCATATTTTGCTAGCATGTTTCAACCCGTTGCTACCATGTTTTAGCACATTGATAGCACACATTAGCATATTGCTTGCATGTTTTAACAGGCTGCTATCGTGTTTTAGCACATTGATAGCACACATTAGCATATTTTGCTAGCATGTTTCAACCCGTTGCTTCCATGTTTTAGCACATTGATAGCACACATTAGCATATTGCTTGCATGTTTTAACCGATTGCTACCATGTTTTAGCACATTGATAGCACACATTAGCATATTGCTAGCATGTTTTAACCGATTGCTACCATGTTTTAGCACATTGATAGCACACATTAGCTTATTGTTTGCATGTTTTAACCCGTTGCTTCCATGTTTTAGCACATTGATAGCACACATTAGCATATTGCTAGCATGTTTTAACCGATTGATACCATGTTTTAGCACATTGATAGCACACATTAGCATATTGCTTGCATGTTTTAACCGATTGCTACCATGTTTTAGCACATTGATAGCACACATTAGCTTATTGTTTGCATGTTTTAACCGATTGCTACCATGTTTTAGCACATTGATAGCACGAAGCGGCATATTGTTAGCATGTTTTAACAGGTTGCAAGCACTCTGGAAGAATAACTTAGCATGTTTTACCACATATCGCTAACACGAATAGTTGATAACACGTTTTATCACATTGCTAGTATGAATTAACACTTAGCTAGAATGTTTTAACATGCTGTCCTAGGACAGTCATTAAGCTTTGCTTGTGATAGACAGCTTAAATACTCTAGAAGTCTTATTGTACAAAAGTTTTGACCCCCTCAGTGAAAGTCTAAGGGAGTTTTCACATTTTTGATTGTCCATTTAACGAAAATTGTAAGTCGGATCAGTTAGAAAAGGCAGTCAAAACAGTATGAGGTTCTGAGCCGAGTGTGGTGGTTTGAAAGCTCTAGGAGGAGATAAAGTTTAAAATTAGCATGGCTTCAAGAGAAGCCAAGTTATCACGGTGTATTTTTCTGTTGATATGAAAAATCAGAGAGATTTTGCAATATAGCGGGTGTTTGATGTATATTAAGCAGTCCCTCCAGAAAAACGCGATTATGCGATCGCTTGATTTCATGCATAATCAGCCAAAGTCCGCATATTTATGCAGGGGGTTCGCATTTTTTCAAATATGCCGCACTTTCGCCGCCGCATAAATTGCCGATTTCAGCAAGAAAATATGCGGGGCTAGCATGATTTCATAATCCCTGTATTTTCGTTGCAAAAAAGTCTCATATATCTTAGCAGAAAGTTGAAAAACGTTGCGTTTACTTCACACAAATAAAGCGCCATTATTTTCCCCCTATTGCCATGGGAACCTTATGACGCGACGTGAACGTCATCTGTAAACCCCGCGGTGAAACAGTGATGAAGCGCGCCAATAATTCTCATTTGCCAACAAAAATAATCTCAAAAGACCGGTCTTTTACATGATAGTGGGGGCAAATTATTTTGCACTCCGTGCAACTGCGTGTCGGACCACAGACGCAAGTCGACGCTGGAAAACCACTTTGCAGTTTCAAGTATATTAGTAGTATGTAAAATAATTTACGTTGCAGTAAGAGATTGGAAGCACTTCATTTAACAGAAGATGTGTGTTTTGTAGAGCTACCTCTGTTAAACAGGAAGCACACATTTTATTTTTTTTATATTTTATTTATTCATTTTTACAGAAGTTGAATATTCCTTTTGTAAAGCTACAGAACTTATTTGACTCAATGTTTTGTAATTTTGAGCCATGTGTTGATTAAGGTCTGAAATAAAACAGAATGAGAACTTCAATATTCTGTGATTTAGTAAACCTGCCTCTTTACATGAAGGCAGTATCTAGAGAGAACAGGGTGTTGGGGGGGAATCACCTTTTTTCCCTCTTTTGCATCAAAAACCGCAGTTTTTGCAAGTTCCCGCAATTTCATCGCATAAAATTGCAAAAATATCCCGCATATTCCATCGCATTTTTTAAGAAAACGTGCCGCAAAATCAAGGATTTTTGGCCGCAACAATCACAAAAAAATCCCGCGTTTTTCTGGAGGGACTGATTAAGATGTACTGTATGCCTTTCTCCACTGACGTTCTGAGTTGTTCAAAGCGTTTTTAAGGATATTGATTGTTAGCAGGCAGCTGTCTGACTGGGAATGGGAACATGGTTTGTGTAACCTTAGCAGCACATTATTGGCTGTTTGCAATCCAAGCAAAAGGCTAAACATATTAATTACCGTTATGTGCCCGATGTTGTAAAGAGTGATACTATCGTGCAGCGTTTACCTCAGTAAGTTGACCAAGCGGATCTCTGAGCCGGCATGAGCGAGTGGAGGCGGGGCTAATTTGCATATTCATTGATCCACGTATACTAAATAGGGCAAGGGTTTTTAATTTCTTTTTCTTTTTTTAATTTCTATTGATGCAAGATACTTTTAATAAACACGGATTAAAAGTTTCCATAATTGTTTGCTATGGAAAGCTGTGCTACTACTTTGAAAAAAAAAGAAAGAAAAAAAAAAGATTTAGAGTCTGGGGTTTGTTGAAAACACAAAGCAAGTAACCGTAAAAGCAGACAACAAGCGTACATGTATTCCGTCAGCTTCCTCCTTTGGTAACCATAAACCGGCTTATCTAATCTCCCCCAGGAATTGGAAGACTCTTACTGAACATGCATGACAACCAAAGGCATTGAAGGATCTAGATAAAGGCAAACTAGCAGGGTTGGGATTAGATTTGAGGAAGCTTCCACGACAAGTGTTTAACAAGGTTTGGCTCTGCGGGATAGCGTGAGGCGCAAATAATTAGAACACTGGGGAACCGTGTGCTACAGGGGGTTTCGGCACAGACATGATATGTGATAGACAATACAAGCCTCTCTCATCACCCATTGTTCATTCGGCTGCTAGCAGATGGTGTAAATCACAACATGTGGAGGTGTCCCATCTGTTGATCGGGGCACGATCCTCTGACTTTTGAATGTCTAGAAGGGTTGAAAACATAATTGTGCTGTAATAAAGACAGTGAATGACAAAAGTCATTGTTTTATGGAATATTTCCCTCCTTAACAAAACATACACCAAGGAGATGTTGTGAGTGGTCTTGGGGAAATTGATTTTGTGAGTATCTATATATATTATACTCTTACTAGCCGCTTTGGCTGGTGGGAATTTGGTGGGGATTTTTTGAAAAGTAACTGTATGGAAATATCTGAAACGTTTTCAATACTGATTTTCCACCGAATGGATACTCGAAACCAGCTGCACTTCCTCGCTCTCTCATCTATCCGATAGTGAGTTGACACACAGACCCGGCGTCATGGATTTAAACGCGGTAAGTGATCTAAACCGAACGCGATCTCAACCGAGGGGGACCCCTTGAATCTGATTTGTGTCTCCTCAGAATCAATTTGGCCTCATCCACCCCTCGAAACTCGTCGATTTTAACCATTCGATGCTTGCGATCTCCGGAGAATTTAGAATGTTCGCTAGTGTCTATGGAAAGCGGCAATCAAAGTCCTTTCTATTAAATTATGACGGATAACTATAAAGTGCACACCAGTTTAACGGCAACAAATTTTTTATGTATTTTGGGAAAAATAGGTGAATTTACATGATTTGAATCCAAAGATCCGATTCTCTGAAAAAGCATTATAACGTTTTTTTTTTTTTTTTTTAATAGCAATGACATTCACTTACACATATTTGACAATTGGAATATAATTCGTTTCATTTATACAGTGGTTTTCTGGGTACTCAAAGCGCTTAATAAATGGAATTGGGAATCTCCTCAACCACCACCGATGTGTAGCATCCACCTGGATTATGCGACGGAGGCCATATTGCGCCAGAACGCCCACCACGCTCCAGCTTGTTGGTGGAGAGGAGACAGAGTGATGAAGCTAGTCAGTATATGATGGACAGAGGCCAATGTGGCCAGGATGTCGGGGCTACAGCCCTAATCTTTTCGAAAGACATCCTGGGATTTTTAACGACCACAGAGAGTCAGGATCTCGTTTTAACGTCTCGTCCGAACAACGGTGCTTTTTTGACAGCATAGTGTCCCGATCACTATACTGGGGCGTTAGGACCCACATAGACCACAGTGTGAGCGCCCCCTGCTGGCCTCTCTAACACCTCTTCCAGCAGCAACCTAGTTTTCCCAGAGGTCTCCCATCCAGGTACTAACCAGACTCAGCTCTGCCTAACTTCAGTGGGAAACCAGTCTTGGGCAACAGGGTGATATGGCTGCTGGGTGATATACCGCATATATCATTATATAGTTACTAAGTTTGTGAATACTTTGGATAATTATTATAAAATACATAAAATAAAAGTGATTGGCTAGATGTGTCATACAGCGCTTTTGTGCCTGAATGATATGCTGCTATGGAAATGTGTTCCTAAAAAAAAAAGCTAGAGCAACTCAGCACATATTGTGCATAATTTTACTCATTTCCACAGATTTGGTGTTCACATCCAAAGTGCGGCACAAAGTGCAGCCCCCTCTCAGTACTAAATTTTTTCTCTAAATTGTGTTTTTTTTTCTGTTTCTTGTGTTTAAACAGTCAAATACACACAAAATAATGTCAAAATGTCGGCCTTGGTGAGTATTCACATAAACACAGTCAGTTATGTGTTAAGTGAACGTAAACAGTTGAGAAAGAAAACACGTGTAACAGTATAATGGATCTGTGCGTCAGCTCGTAAATATAAAGTTAATATATAATATAATATAAAGTCTAATATAAAGTTCCACTCAGCATCCAGTCTCTGGCTCAAGTCCCATTGACCCAGTCTGCACAACACAGCACAGCACAGAGATCAGAGTGCAGCAGTTGTCAAGCAAATTCTCTCTCTGAATTTCTGCCCGAGTCTTTGCTCATGCACACTGCAATCTCAAAGCAAATCTCACAGAATGGCTGTAAGCTTTACGTAATGTCTATGATAATGAAAGGACATGAAAGTGCATTTCCTACATCCTTAACAGGAAGGCTGATAACAGGCCTCAAACGGATGCAAAGAATTTTAAACAAAGTGGGCAGGACTGCTATTTTATGCATTAATGCTTCTGCTTCTGCTGTTTACCACTTGCGATTGCTGTTTTTCCATGATTCTGTTGGTATTTGCCAGTTTCGTTTTGAAAATGTGGTCAACTGATAGGACCTGAACAACATTAACAGATACATCAATACACCCACATAGATACATCCACTGATCCACACGCTTTAATCCCTGATTCTCATGGCTCCATATCAAATTATGATAATTTGATTCATGACTTGATACAGTAGGAGAAATACACATAAAAAAATAAAATAAAAAATGCATCCATTATTTAGAGAATGGACCAGAGCGACTCAACATATTTTTTTTGTGGAAGAAAAAAAAAAAAAGTCTAGAAAACCTCTTATAAATTCCCAGAAATCATCATAGGGAGCTCAAACTCTGAAGCATGGGGAGAAAAATAATCTTTCCGTGTAGGTTGTAACTGTAGCTGTGTATCATAGACATGCTCACGACTTAAAGGTTTTTCCAGGTAAGTGGCATAACTACGCTGCATGCAAAGATAACTTTTAGTGGCCTAAAGAAAGCACTGCATGAATCCTACAAGACAATCCCAGAATGCATTGCAACAGACTATGTTCTCTACAAATGTAATCAGAATCCATTCTATTGAAACATATCAGTAGAAACTTAAGTCTAACTAAAAATTATATATTTTAGTTTCTCTATTTGTATGCTTATTGCAGCGCCACAATGCTCACTTAGTATCATGCTACTACTACTGGCAAATTGAGTGGAATATATTTGTGTTTTTAGTCCGAATGTTATCTTGATAACGCAACAGAAAAAAAAAAAAAAAAACTGTTTATAGCTCTTAATATTAATGAACTTTTGCAGAAAAATGTATGCTTTGTATCTTTATTTTAAAGTTATTGCAATTTGTGCACTTTGTGGTTTTTAGCAAAGTAATAAAATAAATGCAATTTAAATGTAAAATGTAAGTATGTTAAAATTAATATGTTTTGTGTATACTATTATGGAATGTATTCATGCTTTTAAATAGCTTATGTATATATATATTTTGTTAAAGGGTTTTGTCAGTTTTTTTAACACAATTTTTAATTTAGTTTTATTTAGTTTTAGCTTAACTTCGACTCGACATGAAAAACAAAATGAAAGTTTATTTATTTATTTACGTTTAAGTTTTTTGGTTTCACTTCATTTTACAGTGTTCTTGTTACATGTTGCTAAATGATGCATCATCACATGCAAATAACCCTTAACCAAAGCCAATCCCTAACTCTACAATGTTAAAAATTATAGTGTGAAGTTATATTTCAGATTAATGATTGCATTACTTTCACAGTAAATCCACAGTAGGACTTCTATTGTATCTAACTGCACTCTCAAAAAAAATTCTGTAAACAATATAATTCTGTATTTCTACAGTGCTGAATTTATGTTTTAGTATTATTATTAATTGTTGACTGTCACCATTGGTGTGTTTTGTATTTCAAGTCTTCTGCATCATTAGGTGATGGAAGAAAAAAAAAATCTTCTTTTGCAAGATGATCACACCTCGCAAAGATTCACTATTGTGAAATATCCAAGATATAGGTAAATCTTTATGCTGGAGTAATGCTAATAATAATGTAGTTTGACAAGCCAATAAGCTTATTTTATATTCTAGCTTGTCAGATGTTTTCATTTGTCACGCTTCTGACTTGCCTAGAACAGACATTTGAAAATGAATATCCAAGGTCCAAGAGCTCAAGCAAATTGATCACTAATCACCATTATAGTGACTTCAAAACAATTACAGTACTTAACAATATAATGTTGTACATTTAAAGACAACTTTACCACGTGAATTTACGGTAAAAAAAGGAAAAGGAGCAGTAAATTACTGTGATGTCAGCTTCATGTTGCTGTTGATTAATAGTAATTCATGAGGAAATGACCCAGCATGCATTCATTTCAATGTAAATTTCTGACTACAGTAATTTATTGTAAAATAATACTCTTCAATCCGTTAAATTCCTGGAACATTTTTACAGTATATAGTAATACATGCAGTTAATCAAGTATTCACGTGTATGTTTACACTGTAACAGAAGCATCATAACCAGTTTTATTTATGTATTTATTTGATTTACGCTTCATTTCAATTACCGAAAGACAAGTTAACAGTAACAACACTGCTTGTTAATCCTCTAACTAACATGTAAATGAAATTACCTAAATAATTAGATGCATCTCTGAGGATCATATGATCATAAATGACAAAATTTCCTCAAAGTGATCATCAGTTCATGGCATATTAAGCTGAAATTTTAACTAGCGCCTACATATGTAGACGTCTTTGCATTCAACGTTTTATTAAAATGTCGACCAAGACATTCAGTTCAGAGTTTCCCAACCTCTTCAAACAGTTTCATTGAGCTATGCCAAATCTCTCTCCCTCCTACTCCCTCCCTCTCTCTGTTTATGGTCTATATCGGAGCTGCTTGTGCCAGCTAAAGGTCACCTGAATGCAATAGCAGAAGCCGGAATGCTGCCCTGGTGTTAGTAGTCCTCTGCCGAGCAATTATGGCAACTGAATTACCATGGCTTGCAAGGTTGTCGGGGATCATTACCAATTAACCTTTAGGGATGCCTGGCGCCGTGCTTGAGCGTGTTTTGTCGGGGAAACAAAGGGGACAGGAAGGAAAACACTGGTCTAAATTATCCAGAGCTTGGCAACACACAATTACCAACTAATTATCCAGAAGCTCACGTCCTCTGCAGTGCTTCTGGTGGCGTCATAAAGGTCTGTGTCATAATAACGAAAAGTAGAAACTTGTTGTTTTTTGTTGTTGTTGTCTGTTCTCTTAAAGGGGACCTTTAATATATTTATTAAGTCCCTGGGTCCCCAGAATGTGTCTGAAGTTTCAGCACAAAATCCCCCACAGATCATTTATTATAGCTTGTCAAATGTGCCCCTATTTGGGTGTGAGCTAAAACACGCCATTTTTGTGTGTGTCCCTTTAAATACAAATGAGCTGCTGCTTTAACAGCTCGTGCTTCAGTTGCTGAACAACAACAAAGCTGGAGAATCTCACGCAGCCAAAATGAGGATTGTCAGTAACGGTATTCAGTCTTACACTGTTCAGTCGGACACTGATGGAGAGACTCGGGAAGAAGTTGCAACTTTTCAAAGGTAACTGGACGTTTCTGAATGGTTAGTGTATAAATGTATGTAGCTGCTATGGCGTTGACTCAACTCATTGACTAGCATGTGCCGTCATGTTAACCTTTTTTGCAAATCCAGAGTTGAATTGACCCTCGTTTGTGAAGCAGTCTGGAGTAAAATGACGGCATGTCACACTTGTAGTTCGGTTCATTTGGTTCTTTGTTTCCGGACCAAAAAAAAACAAAACATATAGTCCTGGTCCGTTTAGCGTTCACACTGGCATTTTTAACAGCGAACCTTAAGTTACCGAACCAAAGGCATAGGGATACGGTCACAACCTGATTTTTCAGCTTTTATGACGTATATTTCACGTGCTTACCAAACATCAAAACAATTCTGTGTGCTGGATTAAACACCATCATTTTATGCGTGTGCAAATGCTTTATTTTTACCAGCTAAGAACTCATGAAGAGCTCATAAAATGTTCAAAACATTCAAAACAGCAGCAGGATTTCGAAAACTGCTCATCGGACCAAATATTGATGAGGCGCTTCACCTCCTCGTTGCTCCACGTTTGCCCTTCGACTCATTTTGGATACATCGATCTTCCCGTGTCGTCAAATCAGCTGACTAGTGTCGCATCTTGTGTTGTCCTGTTTTTGGTTCGTTTACACGTCTTTGGTCCGTGTTGCCTTCATATATCAATCGAACCGCACCAGAGTTCGTTTGGAAGCGGACTGAGACCCATCTTTTTAGCGGTCTCGGTCCGCACCAGGGTTCGGATGGCAGCGTTCACATATGTTCAAACGAACCGCACTAACTGAGCAATCGCACCAGGGTTCGTTTTAATCCAACCAAACATGACAAGTGTGAAAGCAGCCTAAAGCAGCCCAACATGGCCTCACCCCCTTTGTCATGGCATTATAACTGGTACACACTTGCAGAAACAAAATGGTGGAATGAGTGAGTGGAAACGTGAAGATTAATTGGCGGTAATATCATAGCAAGATCTTTCTACGTCATTAGGGGAGCAAAATCAGGGTGGCTTTCTATTTCACATGTTTGCAGAGAAAGGCTTACCAAAACAAAGTTACTGGGTTGTCGTTTTTTCACATTTTCTGGGTTGGAAGATGCAACGGGGACACGATTATAGCACTTAAACACAAAAAAAGGTCTGATTTTCATGATATGTCCCCTTTAAAGGAATGTTCCGTGTCAAATAGAAGTTTAGCTCAATCGACGGCATGTTGCATAATGCCGATTACAATAAAAATAATAATAATATATGCTTGGTAAATCTAGGTAACACTTTACTTGAAGCCTTTATATAGGCTATTATGCAACTAATTAGAGTTGGTTTCCAAGTACCAGTTCAGTTTCACACAACTGGGTTTTTGGCTTCTGGATTGGCCCACGCTGGGTAAACTTTTTTTCTCAGATGACAGCGATGGCTGTGCCTAGCAAGAACCAAATTAAAGGGTTTGTACTACTTAAATATCATGAACTGTCTTGGTGATTTAGTAGTAAGATTACAAAGCTCTTACGAGCTAAATTTAAGGAGTAATTCGAAATGACGGAGCTTATCTTATACCATTCTCTGCATCTGTTTGTACAGCTGTACATTATCACTCTCCATGTAAAAACTGTTTTTCATGATGTGCTGGGAAATCATCGACTGGCACTTTTATCATTTATATATTTCCAAAAATGATGGCACCATCATTAAATGATATTATTGGAGCTTCAGTTTCTGTAAATATTTAAATATACCTTATTCACAATTATAAAATCCCCTTCTATATCTGTATAATATAGTAAGTAACTTGTTGCTCTGTATGTGTTAACATGATTTTAGTGTGAAAAAAAGTGCTTTTATGTGTGAAGTTCAATCCAATTTTACAACTTTGTTTCCATGACAACATAATGCCTAAAATGACAAGAGCTACTGTAAGTGATTTTTTGCAACATTTACTTTTGTGTTCTCTTTTCTTTGAGTTAGACTTTTTTTGACAATATTCAAAGGCCCTATGACTTGTTCAGTTGTTTGCGATTTACTGGACTAGGATTAGTAAAAAAAAAACAAAAAAAAAACAAAACACATAAAATGCTTTAGTTTGGCTAATGTAAATAGTTTTATGTTGTCATTAAATTAGCATTAGTTCACTTTCAAATGAAAATTAGCCCAAGCTTTGCTCACCCTCAAGTTACCATAAGCTATTCTTCTCTCTGATGAACACAATCTGAGATATTTTAATTAATATCCTGACTCATCCAAGCTTTATAATGGCACTGAACAGGGGGCACGAGTATGCTTCCATCCTCATCCATCGTACTGACTACAGATCGCATTCCGTATTCAAGTTACAAAGAAAGCGTAAACTCATGCCACGTGTCATGATCTGGTCTTTGTTTGTCTGTTTTTCTGTTCCCCAGTCCCGTCCGGAGTCACATGTTCCTTGTTTTCAGTCCTGTCACCTGTCATGTGTTCCTTTGTTTTGCTTTCATCTGTTGTCATGTGATCGTTGTTTTGTTTTCCCATGTGCTTGTCTAATCATTAGTTCATTTCAGTCAGCTGTGTCTCGTTAGTCATTATGTCCGTCACCTGTGCCTTGCTCGTTATCCCCTTGTGTCTCTCTGTATTTATTCCCTCTGTGTCAGTCCAGTCCTTGTCCATGGTTAATGCATTGCATGTGGTGTCATTCCTGTCCATATTCAAAGTGTTAATTAAAGCGTTTGAAAGTATTCAAGTCATCGTGCCTGTTCCTGCACCAGAACGTTACACCACGTCAGTTGGCAAGTTGAATAGGGAAGGCGTAGGGCATAGCGTAAACTTTTTAAACTGCAAGAGTTTTACACTTTCTTCGAACATTGAATATGAAAGACGGTCTGGTGGAAGCTAGATATTTTACTTCATTACCTGTTATATGGATTTTTTTTTTACACAAACACATCACTTCACTTCAGAGGGCCTTTATTAACGGATTAATGTCGAGTTCCAACCTGATCTCTCAAGCAATTCGTACATGTCTTACGAGGTGGCTAAATCGTACGACCTCCCTCGTACGGCCTCACTCGTACGAATTCATATGTTTTTTGCTAAATCATATGTATTTCACGAGTTGCCAATTGTTATGAATTCATACGAATGATCTACCCCTAACCCCGCCTAAACCTGGTTTAGTGGAATTGGTTGTGAGATTGGTTTAAAGAGATATATCTCTTAAGTCTGACTTATTCTTTTAACTTTTAAATTAAGTTTCCAAAGAACCCTATCTTGTCAAGAACACTGCATAGACTGAATATTGTAGCTCTTAGGAGATTTATACAGTAAGTGCTTAACATTACATTTATATGTACTTCAATTTGGTTTCTATGTTGTTTTCACTGAACATCTCCTAAAAGAAGTTTGTGAAACAGAAAACAAAAGATGTTTCAGCTCTTTCTAAAAGTTCAACTCTTGAGTGTTTACTGACTCGTTTGACTTATAGATTTAGTTGAGACTAAACACATTGTAATCCATGACAGCCTGAAGCACGAAAGGCTTGGTTACATGTTCCAATCTTTGACGGATATGAAAATGACGGTGGCTTAAAGATGAGTGACCACTAAAAGCTGCCTGCCACATAAACAAATCGGTGGAATAATTTAGAGGACGCGAAGGAGCCGTTCTTTCAGAGCAGACTTCTGACTCAACACTTTCAGTTCCAGCGCTCTGACAGCACGCCTCACATCTCCCATGGATTTAAGGCTCATTTGCTGCAGACAACCTTCTAGTGTCTATTACACTGGCATATGTGTCTTCCCCCAAAACAAGCTGGAAAGACATATCTACAATATTTCATATTTACCTGAAAGATTATTTGAGGACAAGGAGCATTGCAGTTTTATATGCGCTGTTATTTAAGCACCTAGACCTACGATGGGTTAAAAAAGGACTTCCTCTTACTTTCAAAAGTTTGGCGTCAGTACTCAATTTATATTTCAGTTCCATCAGTGTTTCAGTGTTTTTGGAAAGAAGCCAATAAAACAGCTTATGTCACTCAATGTTGCATTTATCTCAGGAAAGTTATCCAATGTTCACATTTTGGTAGTTAGCAATCAAAAAAAAAAAAAAAAAAAACACTTGAAAGGAGCTTCGTTACTGTCAATCATAACTGTATGTTTGAGTAAATTTTACATGAAGACAGGTTTATGAAAACTAACTAATGTGCAACTGAGTTATACAAAACATTTCAGTTTTTATTTGAGTAATTAGTAAGCAATAAGGTATGAGAGGCTGTGCTTTATTGTGAATAAATCACGGCTGAAGGGGGTACCTTATTGCTTTTATAAAACGGTTACCACACAATATAAACATTAAAGCCAAAAATATGAATCAGTGCTACTTTCATGAAGCAAACTTCTAATAAAAGCCTTCCTTCTGCTGGAAAAAATAGTCCCTGACCGTGAACAGCAACGGAAGTTACATTATTGCGCCATTAGATGGCAGCAAAGACTGCAACCAGTTTCATTGGCTGAGTTTACAGTGGCAATTGTTACCGTCATTGACATGAACAATGAAATGAAACCGATGAACTGGTTTGGGGAGAAAAAAAAAAAAATCACGCGTGTCAGTCAGTAGCGAGGACTTTTACATTGAAAGTCTTGTTGTGAACACGGAACAAGATGCAACTGACAAATGCTTTGACTAGAGCTGTCAGTCACGGGAAAACCCCTTAACTGTTAAAAGGTCAAGATACTGCAGCGAACATTTAAATGGATCTTTTATTAGACTGACCTGAAGGAATATGCTAAATCTGAATGGAGGTAATAAACTCTCTTTCTCACAATACTCTTCTACATAATACAGTAAGCTTCAATGAACAGAATCAATTGAGAACATGCATTGCTAAGAGTGGTTGTTAAGAACCATTGGGTGAAGCAGTCATAGCCGTGTTTTACCGTGAACAAAACACAGCTATTGACCAATTAGAATCAAGGACAGGAACTAACTATTAAAAAATAAATAACAGGTGAACATAATAGCGCTGTTGTTAATTTTAACATAATCTTATAGTAATGTACCAAAATACAGGGTTTCCTGTATGGTTTCCTGGGCATTAGTTGGGAGATAATTTTTTTTTTATCCTCAAGAAAATTTAAGTATCGTATCAGAATCAACGCATATCATTCTGAATAATCAGCTATTGGTATTGGTATAGCATATGAAATGAGATCTAGGCAGGTGGAGCTGGGGGAGGTGGGGTTTTTCAAAGAAACTCTGCTGAAAGCAAACAAGGAACCATACTATTTAAATGTTGAGTAAGCAATCTCTTTGGCTGTAAAGGTGTTAATGATGTGATTGCTTGCAGATTGCATTCATCAGTCTGCGCCCTCTAGAGTTTCATGACCGAACTAGATTTTTTTTTTCCCCAGCAAAGACGCATTCTTTGTTTAAAATTGACATTAAACACATTTACATTAACAATCGCTGTAATTTTGAAGTTTCTATTCATCAAATAATCATGCAAATAAAATCATCACAGTTTCCACAAAAATATGAAGCGGTTTTCAACATTGATAACAATAAGAAATGTTTCTTAAACAGCAAATCTGCATAAACTAGAATAATGATGCTGAAAATTCAGCTTTGCAATCACAGGAATAAACTACATTTTGAAATATATTAACGTAGAAAGCAGTAATTTTAGAGTTTTTGATCTAATACATGCAGCCTGAAATTACTCGGATTTTTATAACATTAATAAAATCTTACAAAAACAAACCTTTGAACAGTAGTGTATAAGAGTGTGCAAAACAATTTCTCTCTGAGCCACAGAATACAATTTTCGTTCACATATATTTACAATAACAAGATCAACGTTGCTTATATGGAGCTGTTATGCTGAAATGTGAATGGAAAAGCAACCTTTTATGAATAGCTATTCTGTGGTTGCTCAAACAATGACCTTTTGATTGAGCTGTTTTCCTTGGGTTTGTACCCCAGGGACGTGCAGCAGTGTGTGTTGGAGCACGCGGTGTGTGTGAGGCAGTGAAGCATCTGCGAGAGGGTGACTGGTTGAGTTCGTGTCTATGAACTGGCCTTCTGCATATGCCTCACAGAGCATGAGGCAACTAGGGCAACAGTGCAGCCGCAGTCACATCCACAGGCTGAGCAAGTGTTTGCTTATGTGCGTGTGTGCGTTTTGTCTTCAAGCAGCTGTCAGTATCTTTCAAGAGGCAGTGGACGTGAAGGCTTGGCTCTTCCCTTTTGCCTCTGAATGTGGCGCTCGTCCGATAAACACAGCTGTGTTGGTTTGCTAGCTTCTTCGTGGAGGATTGTCAGCTTTTTTATTTGCATTTGTTCCGGGGCCAATCAAAGCTTCGCCCCTGGCCTCGCGCTGATTCACTTGCAAGGGACATGGGCAAAATTACCTCCCACTTCACTGGGAATGACCTCTCGATTCAATCTACCCTCTAGATCTGGGTCCTATACTGGGGTCTGGCAGTGTCACTGGCAATATTTTCCATTTAGTGATCTACCATGCATTTTGTAACCAGTCATTTATTTCCTTTAAAGGCAAAGCTGATTTTTTCAGGAGGCTTTGTCGTCACGTGATCCTTCGGAAATCATTCTAATATGCTGATTTGCTGCTCAGAAAAAAATCAATATTATTATCAATTGGGATTTTTTTTTTTTTTCGAATAGTTTTATTCAGGATTTGGTGAATGGAAAGTATAAAAGAACAGCATTTATTTATTATAATTGTCATTGATGTCACTTTTTATCAGTTTAATGCATTATTGTTAGACAACAATAACTGTACATTAATTTCTTTAAAAAAAAATCTGGCCTTTTCTCTATTGGAAGTGTAAATAGGGAACTATTTTCAAGGTCAATTAGGCTATTTATCATGACCTTGACATACCATTTTGTATGCCGTCGGCTTTGCGTGGCATAAGAGTGAATTTTTCATAATTGGTCCCCTTTAAACGATTAAACAGGGTGATTGGGACTCATTTAGCCATTAAGATGACTTGGAAAAGGTGTCCAAATCACCCTGAATTCACCCTATAAAACAAATTATTAAAATATGAAATAAAGAAAGTTAAAAAGAAGCATTACAATCTGTCTCCACGAGGAGATCTCATATAATATTAATATCCATGAACTTGTGTTATAAGACACATTTGCGGGTTTTGAATGAATGAATTGCATTAAATTAATTAAAATAATATGAATAAAAGAGCATACAGACATACTCCAGATAAGAGCAAATGATTATATTTATGCTGTCAATCACAGGAGTTTATCATTAAAATATTGTAAATTCGCCATCTGGGCCCAATTGGCAGCCATAGCTGTGTATTTTGATTAAATTATTATTATTTTTAGCACAAAAATTGCATTATTTTATATTAGATGTTTGACCAGTGTCCAATTGTTTAGGCCTCTTAAAACATTGAGTAAATTGATTCTCCATCCATTATTCACGACTGGAATAAATATCCTTCTCCCCTTTAAAGCATTTAGATTAGCCCTCATAATGCCAACGCTGATAATTTCCTTTATTATTTCCTTGTCATCTCTGATAGTATGCAAATCATTCCACATGAGATCTCCTTATCTGTTGTGATGGTCTAAGTAGATATTTCAGGTTGTTTCTCTGATGTGGAGCACACGGCTCAATCCGTTGAATTATCCAGGGGCTCAGGAGGTTCTTGGCTGACAGGTGGGTCAACACTCATGCTGAGTTCCAAGAGGCTATCACTGCTGTGACAGAAAACGCTACAAAGAGAAATAGAAAGGGCTGGAGAGAGGCAGAGAAGATAGAGAGGCCAGACACAAGGGAAGGGAGTCTCTTTCAACAAACTGACATAGCAGCACAAATGTAAGAGTCAGTCCAGAGGCATTATTCAAGGCCATGGGAGAGCTATGAAAGGAATCTGCAATAATGGGGAAATCATGAAATTTAAAGGGACCATATCATTTACTGCATTGCTTTAAACACACAGTATATACAGTGTGTGTGTGTGTGTGTATATATACATAGATTACAGTTTTTTATCTAATTAATTACATGATGTGTAATTTGATCGCACATCAAATTTGGCTGAGAAATGACCCCCAAATGATAATTTAAAGTCATTATTGTGTAAAGCATCAAATAGACATTACAAAAAGTAGCTTCAGCAAGAAATATCTTATTTTATTCAGCAAAAAAAATTATAATACAAACTTTTGGACCATGAGGGTGAGAAAATGATGAACTATACCTTTAATATTTTATTAATTTTCTTTAATTAAATATTGAAATAATAAATATTTTTTTAATTAAAATGTACTATAAATAAGAAAGTAAAGCTGCCAGTAGATGGCAGTAAATGTCATAATGATTAAGTTATTGGGTCATTCAATCAATTCGTTCAAACGGCTGATTCATTCAGGTGTGAAGTAAATGGCTGTTCTTATGAATAATCCATTGAATCATTGGTTCTCTCGATTCATTCAAAACACAGATTCATAAATGGAACACTGATGTGTATTGCTCTGAGACGGACAGTTCTGCTTTGTCTTTATATTTTCCTTGGCAAAATTGAGCAAAAACAGAAAATATTGTGTTTAAGATAGCCAAACACAATATTAACATCTTATTTATTGAACTGTTTCACGTTTTCATTTCCGTAACTCGGGACCCAAATAGCACTCATATGCTATCACGCTCCTTACTTGTGTGACAGCTTCACTATATCATATCATGATGTAAATATGAGACAATAACATAAAGCAGGGGCATTTTTGCCCCTATATCTTGCAGTTTAGTAACATTCTAGTGCACTCTATAAGCTACATTATGCAGTAAGTTGTTGTAAAATATATCAAATGTATAATATATAAAAAAAAAAAACATTTACTTTAAACTGTCTGTAAACATCCACATTTATATGCAAGCACACTGTCTATCATCCCGACTAGCCTGAGCTGAGGTGACTGGTGAAAATAGCTTCACATGCTTTGAACTTTTGAAGAACATATTCCTCACTGGATTATATACCAGTTTGTAAAATCTTTTCAAGTTGTCACAGGTGACTTCATGTGATACTGCATGTGTATAGTATCACCTTAAAGCCTTGGATTTTGATGCATCATGGACAGACAGTTATTGGTTACTGTTATAAACCTTAGGCTGTTGCTGTGAACCCCCTTTGGTTGATAATGTCACCACCTTTTTAGACCACCTTTCAATCTCCTGTGAAGGCCTGCCTTATTGACACGACAGCCGGTGGCACAGATCCTCCACAAATTCGTCCGACTGACCTGTAATGTTCCCTGAATCATAATCATGTACTGATCACTCAATCATGTTTGCTGGCCAGAGGAGAACTGGGTCCCTGACTGAGCCTGGTTTCTCCCAAGATTATATCCTCCATCCTGTCACCTGATAGAGTTGTCGCCTCTGGCTTGCTTGGTCGGGGACACTTGATATTCAACAATATTACTGATCTGCCTGCATTGGGAACTGAGCCGGATGATTCTCCAGAGTTTCTGTGTAGATAAATTAACTAAATTAA
The DNA here is from genome assembly GCA_037194245.1 of Opsariichthys bidens. Lineage (NCBI taxonomy): Eukaryota > Metazoa > Chordata > Actinopteri > Cypriniformes > Xenocyprididae > Opsariichthys > Opsariichthys bidens. Next base: position 4,933,227 of record CM074293.1, read on the forward strand.
TAACTAATGATTTTTACAACAGAAATGAATCAACACTGAACTTATTTAAATGACTAAATGAAACACTTGACTTGTTAAATACTGATATTGTTTTTTACACAAACGCATTACACAGGATGATTTTATAAATTAATTTATTTTTAAAATCCACTGAAAAAAAGAAAGTGTAAACTATAAATAATAGCAACGAAGATCATGAACAACATGTGCGCTGAATATTAGTCTAATTAGTCTGTGTGTCTAAAAGATACATAATCAATATTATATTGTTTTATATTAAGAAATTTTGGACTTCATTTGATTCGTGATTTGGTGCCTTACTGATATATATTCAAATTACTTTACATTTGCATATTTGTTATGTAAAATGTGTTCTTTTTTTTCTTGCAAATATTTTACATTATTACATTTCTGCATTATAGCTGGAATTATATCAGTATCAATTGTTGAAAACACCATATTGGTGAAGAAAACACTGAAATTGTAATGAAGGTCAGCGACTGAAATAACGCTCTCAGTACAAAGCATCATGTTTGGTATTGTGATCTATACAATAACCAGATTTGCTGCCCACATACGTGAGACAAAAAGAAATAAGCCTGGGGCATTCAACTTATGCCAAAGATATAAAGATTTTACACATAGATGGATGACATTGACATAAGCGTAATCTGTTTCATGCTACAAATAACTGGGTCAAAAGGTCTTTTTTTTTTTTTGGTCTGGTTCCAGAGTTCATTCCTTACAAGAAATGAAAAAAAAAAAAAAAAATACATATAATATCCAGTCACAATAAGGCACAGCTTCCATCCAAAGTCATTGAACTGATGTTTTACAGAATGATTTCTACTGGGTTTAATCTGCGTCTACACACTATACTTGTGTCTTTTGACAGCACTTGCCCTGTAGAGAGTGAATAATATATATGTATATATATATGAAAACCTCTTGTCCAATCAGAAACTGAGAATGTCGACATACAATACACAATGTGACCTGTGTTCTCAAAGCCTTGAACGCACATTGAATTCACGCTGATGCTATTTGACGCACATACATAGATCCTTCTTTCATAATTTACTACTCGCATAATATTCACTTGTGAAATACAAAGAAATTTACTAATTTTCCTGCCAAAATAATATCACACATGTTTGGGACGACATGAGGGTACAGTAAAAGATTTGTCGATGAACTAACCTTCACTTTTTGAGCTCCAGATGGACCAAAGCATAGTTGTGTTTGAAGCCCAACAATCAGTGTCAGTCTATTCCCCAGTGTTTTATTTATAACCTTTCATTGTACGTTTTTATTGCACACTAGAGGAAGAGGAGAAGAGTAATGTAAAGAGACAAAAACCAGACAGCCACATCAAGGCAACTCGTCATCGGACAACAGTTTCACCTCAAAGGCAAATCTTTCTTTCAGTCTGGTCATGGCTTTTTTATCTCTTTAGCTCGCCCACCCTGCTCCCATCCTCTTTTTTTTCTACTTCCTTTGATTCAGACATCATTCCTGTGGTGGCCCTGGCCAAGTGCCTCATTAAGCTGAAATGCTTCTAGTCAGCCTTTTGAAACATCTCTCTGATATGATGCCTCTGCCAAAGTTTCTCCCCTCTGCAAAGCATGTGAGGTCCAAAGTGCTGCGTATTACATTAATCTTGCACGCTGACTAATATGGCATCACTCCAGTCTGTCATGAGATTTTGGAGCCGCTTTCTCTCTTCAGCATTTGCACCTGTCTAGAATTTGATCTCCAGCTCGGCAGGCACATTAAGATGCTTTTATCTGTGTGGCGAAAGAAGTTTTGTTTTCTGTTAGTTCCTCCAGCATGGGGTTGACTCTATCATAAAAATAAAGGGGGGTTTTCACAGCGATATCATAGGAGAACCATTTTGAGTTCTTCAAAGAACATACCTGAGCAAAAATACACGCACCCTCCAGTGGAATCGTGTACACATTTCACTGCCCTCGTATGATATGACCTAAAAATCGAAATATTGTCAGGGTTTGGCTGTGTAGATACACACGACGATGAAGAAGATTACATAAACAAGTAAACTTTAATAATCCAAGCAGGTAAATCCAACGGAGACAGGGGACCACAACCAACGTATAGGCATAAAATACCAGACAATGAAGATCAAACAGAACTGAATTTAAATACACAGAGAACATGGGGATAACGAGATTAGTGATGAGGATCAGCTGTGGTGATTAGATGAGTGTCCATGGTAACAGATTGTGGCGGGAACTTCAAACAAAGGAACATGTGACAGATTGAAAACAACAACAAAGTGACAGTCCATGTGGTGAAGACGTGACAAATATAGACTGTATAAGCATTGAAATAAATAATAAAATCTGAAGACTCCATAACATTTCTGTTTAATAACACTAGTGTAAATTAAATCATAATTTTAATTAAAACATGCAAATAAGGAGGGGAGTATATACAGGGAGTGCAGAATTATTAGGCAAGTTGTATTTTTGAGGATTAATTTTATTATTGAACAACAACCATGTTCTCAATGAACACAAAAAACTCATTAATATCAAAGCTGAATATTTTTGGAAGTTTTAGTTTTTAGTTTTTAGTTGTAGCTATTTTAGGGGGATATCTGTGTGTGCAGGTGACTATTACTGTGCATAATTATTAGGCACCTTAACAAAAAACAAATTTATACCCATTTCAATTATTTATTTTTACCAGTGAAACCAATATAACATCTCAACATTCACAAATATACATTTCTGACATTCAAAAACCAAACAAAAACAAATCAGTGACCAATATAGCCACCTTTCTTTGCAAGGACACTCAAAAGCCTGCCATCCATGGATTCTGTCAGTGTTTTGATCTGTTCACCATCAACCACAGCCTCCCAGACACTGTTCAGAGAGGTGTACTGTTTTCCCTCCTTGTAAATCGCACATTTGATGATGGACCACAGGTTCTCAATGGGGTTCAGATCAGGTGAACAAGGAGGCCATATCATTAGATTTTCTTCTTTTATACCCTTTCTTGCCTGCCACGCTGTGGAGTACTTGGACGCGTGTGATGGAGCATTGTCCTGCATGAAAATCATGTTTTTCTTGAAGGATGTAGACTTCTTCCTGTACCACTGCTTGAAGAAGGTGTCTTCCAGAAACTGGCAGTAGGACTGGGAGTTGAGCTTGACTCCATCCTCAACCCGAAAAGGCCCCACAAGCTCATCTTTGATGATACCAGCCCAAACCAGTACTCCACCTCCACCTTGCTGGCGTCTGAGTCGGACTGGAGCTCTCTGCCCTTTACCAATCCAGCCACGGGCCCATCCATCTGGCCCATCAAGACTCACTCTCATTTCCTCAGTCCATAAAACCTTAGAAAAATCAGTCTTGAGATATTTCTTGGCCCAGTCTTGACGTTTCAGCTTGTGTGTCTTGTTCAGTGGTGGTCGACTTTCTGCCTTTCTTACCTTGGCCATGTCTCTGAGTATTGCACACCTTGTGCTTTTGGGCACTCCAGTGATGTTGCAGCTCTGAAATATGGCCAAACTGGTGGCAAGTGGCATCTTGGCAGCTGCACGCTTGACTTTTCTCAGTTCACGGGCAGTTATTTTGCGCCTTGGTTTTTCCACACGCTTCTTGCGACCCTGTTGACTATTTTGAATGAAACGCTTGATTGTTCGATGATCACGCTTCAGAAGCTTGGCTATTTTAAGACTTCTGCATCCCTCTGCAATATATCTCACTATTTTTGACTTTTCTGAGCCTGTCAAGTCCTTCTTTTGACCCATTTTGCCAAAGGAAAGGAAGTTGCCTAATAATTATGCACACCTGATATAGGGTGTTGATGTCATTAGACCACACCCCTTCTCATTACAGAGATGCACATCACCTAATATGTTTAATTGGTAGTAGGCTTTCCAGCCTATACAGCTTGGAGTAAGACAACATGCATAACGAGGATGATGTGGTCAAAATACTCATTTGCCTAATAATTCTGCACTCCCTGTATATAAATGACATCCACTGACAGATGTATTTTCTGTCACAGAAAACAATCTACAAGAAAAATGTTGTTAAAATCTGGATAAAAGTATTTCTTATATCCAATTTAGATTCCATCCGTTTTCCTGAAGTACTTGGTGCATCTCCTCTTGCCTCCACCTTTTTGATTTTATGATGTACTGACACAAAACAACAAAGAGATACAAAGACACTTATTGTGATCGTAGACCAGGCTTCGGGTATTCGCCATTAGGGTGGTTGGGACGTGGTACTACAACCTGAATGGCGTACAAATATCTGTCCATTGTGGTGGACACTATGCATGAAAGGGTTAAGATTAATAGAAACTGTATAAGTTTTATTAAATGTTATGTTATCTAATGTACTTAACTAATGTTGACCTTATTGTAAAATGTTACCAACTTGATTATCCTTACTTCCAAAAGTTGCAAAAGCCAACCAATCAGATTAGTGCTAGAAAAATCGAAAAAAATAAAAAAAAAGGTTAGAGGTTTTCATCTTGGTGTGCAACATGTATAAGATGCTCAGTAAACTCTCTGTAGTTTGAGACTAGGTTTATTATAACTTCCTCATAAAGCAGTTTAAGACAAAAGGATGAGAACCTCCTGAAGCACAGTGAGTGGGTGAATTGGCACTTTTTAAAATGAACCCAATAATTGAAGATTGATCTTTTCTGCCACTGCATACTGACATGATGAGTGGGCTCCATTTTATCTCTTTGTAATGAACTCCTCTTGTGCTCGCCTTCCTAGCCTCTTATATGGTTTAGCAGGTAACTGAGAGGTGTGACATATGACCATACATAATAGAAGAACAAGAAATGATCTATCATTTTGTTACACAGTGTCTTGAATGTCTGTGCATGGGAAACAAAATCTTGGAAGCTTTTTAAAATGGCTTCATTAGTTATTGTTGATGCATTTCAACAAACCTCTTTGTTGAGATATTATTATTTATTTATATTTATATATTATTTCTTCTTCTTCTAAACAAAAAACAATGATATGTAAAAAAAAAGAAAAAGAAAAGAAAAAGAAGGTGAAATAAACAAACTATTTAAATATTCATTGTGTGGAAATTATATCAAGTTTTACTGTTGATGCCATTTCTACCACAGCCAACAATTTTAGTCCAATAAAGTTTTATCGAAAGTTAGTGGTTGCACGCATACCAAGGAGACAGAAAAATATCAAGCAGACATCAAGATGAAAAATCAAGGTAAATATTGCATTTATATTTATACATCAGGCAGTGTGTGACAGTAAGTGACTCACAGTACATTGAAGGTTTACACAGATCTATCCATCCATCCTTCTATCCATCCATCCAACCACCAGTCATTCTACCCACTCATCCATCCATCCATCGTCTATCTGTCCTTCCATCGTCCATCCATCGACCGATCATTCCTTCCATCCATCCTCCATCCATCCATTTCCCAATCGTTCTATCCAATCATTCATCGTCCATCAGTCCACCCATCGACCAATCGTTCTACCCACTCATCCATCCATCTATTGTTCTATATCCATACATCTGTCTGTCCATCCATCCATCCATTCATAAATCGTCCGTCCATCTGTCAACCAATTGTTCTATCCACTCATCCTTCCATCCATCGTCTATCTGTCCTTCCATTGTCCATCAGTCCATCCATTTATCAATCGTTCTATCCACTCATCCATCCATTCATCGTCTATCTGTCCTTCCATCGTCCATCAGTCCATCCATCAAAAAATCATTCCTTCCACAGCAGTGCAGTGCATGGTTGATACGAAAACTATCAAGCAGACATCAAGATGAAAAATCAAGGTAAATATTGCATTTATATTTATACATTAGGCAGATGCATTTGCAGTGTGTGACAGTAAGTGACTCACAGTACATTGAAGGTTTACACAGATCTATCCATCCATCCATGTATCTGTTCATCCATCTTTCCGTCCATCCTCCTATCCATCCATCTGTCCATCCACCCATCCTATTCTACCCACTCATCCATCCATCCATTCATCCATTCATTTGTATGTCCATCTGTCTATCCATCCATCCATCCATCATTCTATCCATCCATCCATCAGTACCTCCCTCCATCTATCCATCCATTGATTAATTGTTCTATATCCATACATCCGTCTGTCGATCCATCCATTCACAAATCGTCCGTCCATCTTTCCGTCCATCGTCCACTTATTCATCCATTGTCCATCCGTCCTTCCATCGTCCATCAGTCCATCCATCGACCGATCATTCCTTCCATCCATCCTCCATCAGTCCATCCATTTACCAATCGTTCTATCCACTCATTCATTGTCCATCCATCGTTCATCAGTCCACCCATCGACCAATCGTTCTACCCACTCATTCATCCATTGTCCATCCGTCCTTCCATCGTCCATCAGTCCATCCATCGACCAATCATTCCTTCCATCCATCCTCCATCCGTCCATCAGTCCATCCATTTACCAATCGTTCTATCCACTCATTCATTGTCCATCCATCGTCCATCAGTCCACCCATTGACCAATCGTTCTACCCACTTATTCATCCATTGTCCATCCGTCCTTCCATCGTCCATCAGTCCATCCATCGACCAATCATTCCTTCCATCCATCCTCCATCAGTCCATCCATTTACCAATCGTTCTATCCACTCATTCATTGTCCATCCATCGTTCATCAGTCCACCCATCGACCAATCGTTCTACCCACTCATTCATCCATCGTCCATCAGTCCATCCATTGTCCATCTGTCTGTCCGCCCATCCATCAGTCCATCCATTTACCAATCGTTCTATCCACTCATTCATTGTCCATCCATCGTTCATCAGTCCACCCATCGACCAATCGTTCTACCCACTCATTCATCCATTGTCCATCCGTCCTTCCATCGTCCATCAGTCCATCCATCGACCAATCATTCCTTCCATCCATCCTCCATCAGTCCATCCATTTACCAATCGTTCTATCCACTCATTCATTGTCCATCCATCGTCCATCAGTCCACCCATCGACCAATCGTTCTACCCACTTATTCATCCATTGTCCATCCGTCCTTCCATCGTCCATCAGTCCATCCATCGACCAATCATTCCTTCTATCCATCCTCCATCAGTCCATCCATTTACCAATCGTTCTATCCACTCATTCATTGTCCATCCATCGTTCATCAGTCCACCCATCGACCAATCGTTCTACCCACTCATTCATCCATCGTCCATCAGTCCATCCATTGTCCATCTGTCTGTCCGCCCATCCATCAGTCCATCCATTTACCAATCGTTCTATCCACTCATTCATTGTCCATCCATCGTTCATCAGTCCACCCATCGATCAATCGTTCTACCCACTCATTCATCCATCGTCCATCAGTCCATCCATCGTCCATCTGTCCATCCATCGATCAATCGTTCTATCCACTCATCCATCCATCAACCAATCCGTCCATCCAGAGCACTGGGGTATTGCTTTCACACGCACTTCTCCAAAACAAACATGTTTCATGTTTTCTCAACCCAGACAAGCAGGAAGCTTTTATGTGCAAAGTGGAAAGGTTAATACCGACATCAAAGCAGCAACTGTGACTTCAGAGAAAAAAGGATTTCCAGTAAAGGTGATAGATTCCTCCGTCCAGCCGCTCATGCAGTATGTGACAGAGAGAGCCCTGCATTTTACTGAAGGAGCCACTGCAAGTCTCATTAATAAAAGAGCTCTGTTAGACAGCTACAAGTCTGAGAAAGAAAGAGATGAGACATCACTAATACATGATTGTCCCTCTTTCAGCTGTAACTGTGGGAATCCAACAGAATTCACAACAGGAGCAAGATATGGAGTCGCCGAGGAACACACTGGCAATAGAGATTCTTCCAGTCTATATCACAGATGGAATTTAATTAAATCAAGCTGTACAACCCAATTTACTGAAATCTATCAATCTGACATTAACTATGCAGCTGTACAATGGGAAGCATAATGTTCCTCATAACTATTATAAATACTTTCTGACACACAATGACCTTTCCATATTTAGCAGTGCAATCATTTTTATTTATTTTTTTTTTATTTTTTTTTTACATTCGTTTGCTTTCACTAAATGATGCAGAACAGAAAATGAAATCTAAAGCAGCTGGCATGTTTGCATCACAAACTTTCTCATTTAAATCACTCATAATAAACGTTCACCCATACAGAATTTATTAGAATTGGCTGCATTACTAAACTGACTTGCAAATATTAATGCCCTCTAAGCCAGTTCCCACTCACAACAAAACAAACAAACAAAAGAACGATATAGCCTACTGCATCCAGGTTGCAGGAAATCCCACATCTGTCTAGGTTACAGTTTATGATTAGGTATTATAGGTATACAGTTTAAAGATTTTTTAAATGTTTTTAAACACAGTTTCTTATGCCCACCAAGGCTGTATTTCCTTGACCGAAAGTAAAAAAAAAAAGTTAAATATTGTTATGATTTAACATAACTGCTTTCTGTTGTAATATCTTTTAAAGTGTAATTTATTCATGTTATTCAAAGCTGAATTCATCATCATTCTTCAGTGCCACATGATCCTTCAAAAATCATCATTCAGCTACTCAAGAAACATAATGTTGCTACTTAATAGAGTTAAGGAAACAGTGATAGGGTTTTGCTATTTTATTAATAGAAGTAAAGAAAATTATTTATTTGAAATAGAAATTGTTTGTAACATTATAGATGTTTTTACTGTGACTTTTTGAACAGTGCAATGCATCCTTGTTGAATAAAAGTAATTTATTTTACACACACAAAAAAACTTACTTACCTTAAATGTATGATCGGAAAAGAAAATGACGCCAGCTTTTTATATATATATATATATATATATATATATATATATATATATATATATATATATATATATATATATATATATATATATACGTGATGTAAGATATAACCAACAAATTAAACGAAGTACAACAAATGCTACTTTGATGACTAAAATATATATATATACATTCATTCATTCCACATAAAAAATTGCTGGCAAAATGTGTTAACTTGAAATAGACATAATGCAAAAAAATCTTAATGGTCCTTGAACTGGATCCATTTAAGTATCTTTATCTTAAGTATCTATGCTATGCTTTCCATAAAACAAAATCACATTTCCTTGGGTGTTGAAATACGACCAAGAACCTTTCCTGACAAGTTTTGCGAGATTCGCTCATTCATTAGCACATGCTTACAAAATGGACGTAGAATAATATGAAATATTACTTAGATGTTGTTCCAGCATCATGCTGTGTACATCAAACAGTTGCCAAAGGGTATACATTAACTCTCCACTGCAAGTTACTTTTTTCCATCATAAATAAAAATGCAAATGAAAACAGCTGGCAGCGAGAGATTGTGGTAGAACAAGTCCAAGACACATACAGTACAACAGATGTCTTCATTCCAACACTTAACAGACAAGACACGTGGCACTGAATGTCAACAACCTGCTCAGCTCCGCCGAGGTACACGTGCTGTCACATCAAGGTTAATAGATGATTTGACATTGACAGTTTTCAGCATTCAATGCAGCTTATTTTAAACATTGAAATACAATATTCTAATTACAATGCACTGCTGGATGTATTTTGCACCTGCTCCATATAATACTTTATATCCAGCAGTGAATGAGCACTTCTGAAATAAGCACTGGAAGCTTTCTTCAAATGGCCTTTGATTAAAAATTGGTCATGCTCAGGTGTTTGCCTCATGGTTCCAATCTACAAATGGCTGAAAATAAAATTCTGAAAATCACCTCGGAAGTGCCTGTAGTTGTAGAAGTTGATAACCATCTGCTTCTATATGCAGCATGCAGCAAACGAAACCGTATGATGGCTATACCTGCGCCGGAGAAACCACTCAACAAAATACTCCACTAACAAATAACTGATTGATCTTGCAATGAATTCCACTGGGCTAATCAGAAAGGATTTGAATCAGCACATTATACAATTACCGGGATCAGCTGGTTACGTCGACAATAACGACAGCTAGAAGTGCTGATTGTGTCTCTTCGGGCAGGTGTTCAACAAGATGTCTTAGGGGAACGTGTTCGGTTTAATTAGCTCCATTTACAAATTTGCAGTTATTGCTGTTAAGTGGCATTGCGGAAGCATTGTCTCGGACGCTATTGGCTGCTGTCATTATTAAATACACTGGCGATCTATAATGAATTTCAAACTCAGTTATCTACTCAGTTTATTCCCTATGGAAGTTTGTTTCTGTCACTGAATAAAAAACTAAAAATACAAAAAGGTAATTGCAACTTTTTATCTCACAATTCTGACTTTTTTTTTTTCCTCACAATTGCAACCTTTTTTCTCAGAACTGCGAGTTATAAAATTGCAATAGAGTCCTTTGTCTAAAGTCAGACTTTTTTTCCTCAGGATTGCTTTCTTTTCAGAATTGATTGCGATTGCTAATTATAAAGGAAGTGAGTCTTTTTTCCCCTCAGAATTGGATTTTATAACTTGCAATTGCGAGTTTAGATATACAGTACCTCACAATTTTGAGAAAAAAAATCAGATTTTCGATAAATAAACTCACAATTGTGAGAAAAAAAGAGTCAGAATTGACAATTCTCATAATTGCATTAAAATCTCCCAATTCTTACTTTTTTCTCGTAGTTGCATTTATATCTCACAATTCTGACTTTTTTTCTTGCAATTGCAACTTTTTATCTTACAATTCTGATTTTATTTCTCACAATAGAACCCTTTGCCAGCAGTTTGATTGGCAGGTGATCTAACCAATCATTTTTGATCCAACATTTTGTCTGACAAAGCAGTCAGGGGAGTTAGTAGATTGACGTTGATGAACTTGAACTTGAAAAATTGTCTGTACTCACGTCTTTCCACACTTGAAACAACATTCCTTCTGATGTTCATTCATGTTTATTTGATGCTATAAATGAACTGGTATGAAGAGATGATCGCTTCACGAGGAGCTACAGCGATCTGTCACGACACATTAAAGAGACTCTATATACGCTATTTATTGTTTAAACTTCTTTAAAAAATTGCAATATTTTAAATATGAAACTGTTTCATACGTTGTCGGTGTCCTCTTTGCTCCACAATGTATTTTTCACTGCATGAGAACATGATGTGTGGCATGAGAGCGCAGGGCTCATCAGACATAGCAACAGTAACTAAAGGGGGTGGGTCAATTGAAAGTTTACATCTTGTAATTCAGACTTTTTTACAATTTATGAATCATTCATTTCTGCTCAATATGAATACACACATAAATAAATTGATGTTAATTAAATCACTGGCTTGCATGCACAAGGATTTGCATTTTTATGCGATTGCTTCATTGCATCACCAAAACTGGATCATCTTTTTAAGGAAACACTTTCTGAGATTTGGAGCTTTAAATGGCTCTGGGGACTCTAGAGGTGTTGATGCAGGACTTTAAATTCATTTCAAACCTTATTTCTCTCAAAATCCATAATCAATATTGCATATTGTCTTACAGGTGATTCAATAATCAGAAAGACACCTAAAATGAACTGAGAAACCTGTCAGATTGCATTTTCTATGCAACTATTTAACCAAACAATATTTGTCTATTATGCTCGTAACGCATCGATTAAGTTACCTTAATCATTGACACAAGAACAGAAATACTCCCACTCATTCTATACATGATGTTCCAGCTCTCCATTAACATAACCCAGGAATGACAAGAACATATTGAGATACATGACTCATCTCGGGAGGTTTACTGTTTGATGGATTGACGCAATGAATCAATGGCTGAGGTATTGCTGAATGAAGACAAAATAAAACTCATTGTTGAAATGCTAAACACATTACACTTTGATTGGTTTGCAAATGAAGGAATGGGCCGTCGGCTGCTGAATGTGTCATTGTTTACGGGCGGTTTATATTTTGGGTATGTGAAATTAAGAAGATTGTAATTCAACTCGCTTTTCTGAAGAAAATATGAGTGGTAGTTTGATCCCAAATGGCAAACCGTCCCTTTAAGCTTCTTGAAATGACTACTATATTACAGCTGGCTTGCAGAGAGCTGCAATGAAAGATGCTTGATAGGGTTTGTATTACTACTATGAGCTGCACTCACAATGGATTGGGAAAAATAATAACCAAAAAGAAGGGGAGAAAGAGAGCAGTGTTTTACAGGATTGCACGAAAGCCACAAAATTGAATTAATTCTCTTCTGGATAGAGATTTGATCCTGTTAGCCATCTGCACCATCAGCACAAGAAATGGATTAGAGAGAAGGCTGAAGCTGTGATCAAACAGTCTGAGAAATCTCGGCTGATTCCCTCTTTATTTGAGGTCTCATTTTTTATTTTTTCAATATGATATCTCGCATGTGAGCCGTATAGGAAGGAGGAATGATAGGGAGAGACAGAGAAATGAAAGGCAGTTAGCAGATTCAGCAGTGCAGAGCAGTGAAGAAACGCAAGCGGAAACCTGTCACTGAACTGACTTTCAAGTCTTTTTAAAAGACATGTAATGTCGTATTATACTTTTATATACTTTAGGTGATCTACTTAGAAGGTCACTAAACTTGTCAAGAACATGTCCAAGCCATATTTCACAGTAAAATCACCCAAGAAAAAGCAAAACAAGAACTCAAGAATTAAGTATACTTTTAGGATCTGAAATTTTCATCCAACACATGAATTAATTCATTAATCTATCATTATTAATAAATATAATGATGATGTAAGATATGCAAATAACATTATTACAACTGAATATATTTATAGATGATTTGTTTTTGTTGTATTTTATTCCATTTATGCATTTTCATTTTTTGACATTTGATTAAATTTTGGCCTCAATAACTCATTTTAAATGATCCACGGCTGAGACAAATTAATTGATAAAAATATTCCATGCAGTCTCTCAATTGATGCGGTCGTTGCAACGTGGTGCATAGTAATTATAAAACAATTAACACAATGCTTTTACAGTGTTTAATCTCAACTACCCTAATAATACTGTTTATCTTGGTATTACCTTAAATTTTGCAATCAATCAATCACAATAATTACAAAAAAATTACCCAGATGCATTGCAGATGCATAACTATTTATGGGTAAATGTAAATAAATGAGTGAAAAAAAATGTGTCAAAGTGAAATAATAAAATCAACTTAAATAAAAATAAACTTCACGCTCTCTCTCTCTCTCTCTCTCTCTCTCTCTCTCTCAGACATTCACACTTCTAACCTATAAGTTAGGGTATTTAAAAAGTACCAAAACTCAGTGGATTTCTCTCGATGTGGGCGTGATCCTATACGGTTTTCACATCGTTTCACTGTCAAGACAGTTGGTGGGACTGAAACATCATGGCCATTCTCTCCTTCTTCACCTCTCTTTCACTCTTTTCATATTTCGATAACACATTTCCCTGGCGTTTCCAGAGCAGAAGAGGCTTGGAGGAGGGCAGGTGAGCTGACTCCACCACATTGTACTTTTCCGTACAAAGATTGTAGCTGACTGGAGGAAAATTGCATGCCGTAGGGGCCCATCATTGACCTGATCTGGGGTAGAAGACCGCAGGATGGGGGTGTTAAGGATGAAGAGCTAAAATCATGTTCTAAGAGTTTGAACCACAAGAGTTTGGAGAGGCTTTCTGCGTTCGGACAACATGGGGATCTAGGAATGGTGTAGAAGCATCTCAGTGCAGGCTTACAAAGGAAATACTCAATTCATGCATCATTAAAGCATTCTCACACAGTATTTTCCCCGGTGTTAATTTGACACCGGTCGGTGTTCGTATGGGAACCACCAGAGGCAGTGTTAGAGTTAATTAGATACTTAAGTGGTTTGGTCACCATTTTGGTGATCAGCGTTTTCTTTAGTTGGGCAGTTTGATGTTATTTTTTATGCAAGTTTTTGTAACAGTGTTTATGGAAACAATTTATTACAAATGAGGCCATAAACAAGAGCGACTGGTATGGTTTACACCATCAAACTGATTGTGTAGGCCCATCTCTGACTGACTGTACACAACAGTGTCTTAATGCCACAGATCAGGGATTTTGAATTTTAGTTTTTATATGAATTGTGGTAAACCAAAACACATGCACAGAAATCACACAGGAGTCATGAGATCATGCTTTGCTATCACCATTGATGAGAAACATGCAGATTCTTGATGTCTGTGGATGTGTCTAACTTTTTTTCACACAATGTTTAAAAATTCAAAATGTCTGATCTGAGGCATGATAATTCTGTTGGTAAAAGCAACTCGAACAATGGACTGCTTTCAGTTAGTAAAGGAACTAGACAGTCAGTTTTCTTTTTGATGGTATAAATCCTAGCACCAGATTGCTTTTGTAACAAAGTATGTATCTTTATAAACACTGTTACAAAAACCACAAACTTAACATAAAAAGCCCAACTAAATGAAACACCGATCATGGTGACCAAACATTTTCGATAAATATCTACATCTAAACCTGTTAATTCTCAAAAAGGATTGTAAAAAAATGATAAAAATAAAGTCAATCTGGTTTGTAATTTTAGAGACTGAATGTCTTTTCAGTTGATTTCATCTAGGCCTGTGCTTGAAGTCAGTTCTTGAATTTCTCTTTCCTTCAGTGATTCTGCTCGTTATCATCAGGTGTCTTCAATAATCAAACAATCATCACTTAATTAACCACTAAAGTATCTAATTAACTCTAACACTGCTCTGGTGTTACTTTTAACATCGTGCTGGTGGTTCCCATATGAACACCGACTGGTGTTAATTTAACACTGCGGAATTTATTGTGAATAGTGTCCGTTTTTACACTCTCAGGAAAAAAAAAAAAAAAAAAAAAAAACCTATTCAAAAATTGTACCTCTAGGGGTACAACAGCTTGTCACCAGGGCAATACTCTTAAAATGACATCTCATACAAACTTAAATGGGTCATGACAAGACAAATGAAATTTTGACATATAAGAGGTCTTGCACCATTAAAATGTCGTGTATTTTCAGCGCTGAAATTCTTCTCCTCATTATAAACAAAGCATTTTTTTAATCAGGCTCCAAAAATGACTTGTTTTGATATTGTGTGATCTGTGCCATCACACGGACAAATACATTTGCATATGACCGCCTCCAGAGCTAGACATTGGCTAAAAGTTGTACATAATTGCACCATATGCATTATAATCACTGATGCTGTCTACACTGGATACAACATACAGCCTGACAAGTCCGACAACAGGACAGATGGTATAGTGAAAGAACAAATTGCATATAGAATATCCATGTCATTAACCATTTAAATATATGAATTATCATTATTATTAACAAAAAATGTTATATATATATACTAATGTACTAAAAGGCACCTTTTAGAAGTCGATAATGTACAAAGTTGTCCTTCTAAGGGTACTGCCCCAGTGAAAAGCTGTTGTGCACATGAATAATTTAGCCATAAAATGTGTTCAGATTGGCTTGTCAAACGTAATGTTCCCAGCCATTTGATTTCTAGGATTCATTATCACGTCCCTATACTGTATAACCTTGGACGCATCAAACTAATGCACTATCGCTGCATGCTATGCAATTTTTCTTTCTAGCCCTCCACCTCCCCAGCACCACCTGCCTAGATGTGCTTCGGGGGGTTTTCCTCTCTAGCAGGAACAATATGTTTCCTTTTAATTAAAGTTCCGGGCATTTATCAGTAGTAAGGCATAAATTAGCAACATCATCTCCAGCAGCGGCTATGTAGCAGATCTAGATCGCCAAGACCAAACAAATTATACATTTTATACTTTTATAATAAAATGTTTTCATAAATTATACCGAGAGTTGTCATGACTGAACTGAAGTTACATTTTTTGCACATTTTCTTTCTAACAGATTCAGGGATTCTCATTTATGATGGACACTTGTTGGCTGCTTAATCCGATTACAATTTTAGTTTTGTAAAAAGAAAGTCATTTGAAGACACAATGCATTTGTCTACAAAACTAATTTCAAGCATTTTTATAGTGATAAGAAACAAATTCAGTCAAGTGTGTCCAAACTTGTGACTGAAAGTGTATTTACTTCAGTTTGTGCATGCATAATATCTCAGGCTGACTGTCGTCAGAGAGCGAACGCGTCTTTATTCTTACTGCGAGTTACAAATGGTGCCATTTACCGTATCTCAGAAAGCTGCTCTGAAAGAACGTGGCTTTAATTACCATTCCCTCAAATCTCTGTTTCCCTCTTTTATCCAGCAGCACAGCACATGTTAGCATCACTAGACAAGGGGATTGAAAGCATTTTTCTTTTGGATTACCACGGTAAGCTCACATGCTTGACTACTCTTGCGATAGCTTTGCATTCTGCTTGACTTTCCTAAACACCCTTTAATTGCCTTTTTTATTTATTTATTTTATTATTTTACATTTATTTTGAATGCATTAGGGTATTTAGAGAGTTTAAGCATTGCCGAAATGTGGTGAGTTTTAATAATGAGGAGCCCAATGTAAATTCAGGATTCATTTCAGTGGCTTTATGGAACACGTTCATCTAAACAGACAATTCTATACTTTTGTGTGTTTATATTTAAACACCATTCATTAAAACCAAGACAAACATCATTAAGTTGCAAAAAAATATTGATTAAAATAAATATTATTTATTATTTAATAAAAAAAGTTTTTGCATTCTCTTGCAAATGTCTTGCGTTCCCCTGAGAAACTTTGCGTTCACTCGCCAAATATTTAGATTTTCCCCCCAAAAAACTTTGTGTTCACTTGGAAAATTTGCATTGCCCCAAGAAAATTTGTAGTTGCTCACAAAGAAGACAAAAGTGTTGTGTGTGAATGCAAAGCTTCTCTCTCTCTCTTTTTTTTTTTTCATCACCATGTCCCTTTAGGGGCTCCATAATATATGATAAAATGTAATTTATTCAAATGATGCAAAGCTGAATTTTCAGCATCATTACTTCCGTCTTCAGTGTCACATGATCCTTCAGAAATCATTCGAATGTGCTGGTTTGCTGCTCAAGACACATTTATGTTGAAAATAGTTGTGCTGGTTCATATTTTTATGGAATCTTGATACATTTTTTTCGGATTCTTTGATCAAATAATTCAAATGAACAGCCTTTATTTGAAATGGAAATTCTTTAAAAACAAAACTATAAAAACTGGTTCATTTGCAGATCACCATTTCAAGTCATTTCAAATGATTTTTTTTTCTTTTTTCCCCCAGCAATAATTCTGTTCATTTGAACCTGTTTTAACCATTCAAGTGGGCACTTATCTTCTTTCTAAGCTTTTGAACAATAAAACAATACTGTATATGAAGATTTAAAAATCTGGAATGGGCCCCATATGAGAGATTAGCACATGAGGGAATCATTTCCACCATTTTTGAACCATTAAAATTGACCAACTGACTCGAACGTGAAGCGCGGCCTTGTTAATAGCTGCTGCCAGACTAGGCGTGACTCTCTGTGCCGCTTGATTTGCTGCTGATTTAACTGAGGAGAGCAAATTAGTGAGCTTAACTGCTGTCTGAATGAAACTAGTCAATTAACATATGTATGCTGATAAGATGCAGATATCCCACTGCATCCCATCGAGTTAACTAAAAGTCACATTGCCCTGTAGATTAATGGTGTATCCATGAAACCCTCTGGCATTAACTCAACATTTAACAGAACGCTGAACAAGCAAGAGCCAGTGGATGTGAATATTAAACATGGTTGATTCATAAACAGGATTTTATGTACAAACCAACAAATTATGCCCTTTGCCTCTTTCTAAAAGTAGTATTAGGTGCCTGCACAAATTCATTTGGTAGCTTACATCACAAGAGTCTTTTCTAGCCAAAGACAAGCAAGTTAAATCTCATCTAAAAATGTTTATGAACAATCTTATTTATTCATCGCTTCATTACCGAGAGCAACCTTTAAAACAGACGTGCATGAAAAGCATGAAACATGAATATATCAAAGACATTAAAGGGTGCTTATCATGTCCTTTTTTACAAGATTAAAAAAAGTCCCCAGAATGTGTCTGTGAAGTTTCAACTCAAAATACTCCACTGATCATTAAATATTTTGGTGTGTGTCCCTTTAAATGCAAATGAGCTGCTGCTCCCGGCCCTCTTTCCAGAAAAACACCCGGTGCTTTGGATACTCAGCAACAACAAAAGTGGAGAATCTCTCGCAGACAAAGTGATTATTGTCAGTAACGGTGTTCAGCGTTACATTGTTCAAACCGGAGTTGACACTGAGGAAGAGACTCAGGAAGACGTTACAACTTTTAGAATGAATGGTTAGTGTATAAATTTATGTAGTTAAATTGATTCGACTACCATGTACCGTCATTGAACTGACCCTCGTTTTTGAAGCAGCCCTGCGTAAAATGATTTGCGTGGATATATAACACTTTACCAACTTTCAAAGAGCAAAGAGCAGTATCTATGCTAATCAGGCAGATTGTCAGCAGTTGTGGGCGGAGCTACACCCTCCTCTCACTTAAGATAGGGGGAAAATTGGTACTGCTTGTTTTGAGAGACTGTTTGTGATTTATGGGGATTATAAAAAAAGGAGTGGGTGGATTTTTATCATTATAGACTGGTTGTTTACACAGACTGTGGACACATTGGTGTTCAAACACCTAACAAAAGTGAATTTTGCGTAATAGGTTCCCTTTAAAATAAATATGTTCGCATTTATAAAAGCGTATGCAAAGGGCTTGTTTGTAACTCAATGGCATGAGGTTTGAATTCAAAGTTCATTTGATTCCCAGAGCAAACAGCCCAGATCTTTAACTAATATGCCTACCCAAGAGATACATATGCTGTTTATATGGAGAAATAATTGGGATGTTTATTTCCAGAACCCAACTGGTGCACTACATGAACATGATCCGCACATATGCTGAGTCCACTTTGCGCCTTGAGACAAAAAAACAGACAATAGTCCAAAAGTCTTGCACAAACAATGATGCAGAGATTAAGATAATCTTTAAATTGCCGCAGACTTGGGAGAAATGCCACCCTGCTGCTTTGTTCCAGACTGTTGTTTTCTTTTAATCTTTTCTTTGATTTGGAATCCTTTTAGTAGGTACAGTATTTAATGGGCATGTCTATGTGCATAGTTAGTTGCCATGACAACATGGAGAAGGAATGGAAAGTATGACATGCACCACTCAGGGTAGTTAGTGGAAGGCAGACTATTATACTTTGGCTTAGAATTTACTTACCGTACCGAGTGTGGGAGTGCATATGCATTCACGAGCATATGCCCTTGTGAAAATTGTCACGTATACCCCTGAAATCACGCTCAAACTCCATGACAGATATATATATATATATATATAAATAATACATATGGTACAGAAAATTGTCAGCAAATTAGTTTGAACTAAATGAGTTTGTTGTGGGTGGTTCAGAGTTTAGTTACAGATTAGAGATGTACAATGTGCATATTAAAACCTGTTTCAACTTGTTCTTGCAATACAAAATCTCAAAATAAAAATAAATAAATAAATAAATTAAATTCTGGCCTAGCCATTTAATTATGGTGTAATAATAATAATAATAATAATAATAATTATTATTATTATTATTATTATTATTATTATTATTATTATTATGGTATTATTATTATTAATAATGTAAATAATAATAATAATAATTATATACTGATATTGGGAAATATTATCCATATTTGTGGATAACTTCTGTAAATCCTGAAGAAGGTCTATTACCGAAATGTTGGTTTGAGTTTGGAGCAGGTGATTTTTAGAGTTTAGAAATGCATAATGTGCATATTATTTTATTAAAAACCTTATTTTAACTTCTTGTTCCAACAAAACAAAATAAAATAAAATAACACAATATAAGAACAAAAATAAATAAATAAACAAACAAAACACTGGCGTAGCCATTTAATTATGATGTAAAAGAAAATAATGGAAAACATTATCCATATTTTTGGATAACTTCTGTAAATGCAGAAGGTCTTTTACTGAAATATTGGTATGAGTTTGGTTACAGATTAGAAATGTTCAATGTGCAAATTGTTTTATTAAAAAACTTGCTTTAAATTCTTGTTGCAAAAAAACAAAACAAAACACTAGTCTAGCCAATTGATTACGATGTAAAAAAATTCTGTAAATGCTGAAGGAGGTCTTTTACCAAAATGTTGGTACAAGTTTAGTGCGGATGGTTTTTAGAGTTTAGTTACAGATTAGAAATGCACAGTGTATATTATTTTATTCATTTATTACCTCATTTCAGCTTATTTATTATTATTACCTTGTTTTATCTTCTATAAGAAAAATAAAATAAAATAAAATTTAAAAAAATGCTGTCCTAGCCATTTAATTATGACGTAAAATAAGAATAAATATAGAAAATATTATCCATATTTTTGGAGAATTACTGCTAAAGAAGGTCTTTAACCGAATCGAATTAAGAATTGCAAGCTTTGCCTTTTTCCAGCTATATTGATGGTCTCCATCAGGAAACATGATCTAAAGGAAACACAACAAACTTAATTAAAAAAGACAATATGGCAAGTGGCAACAGTTGCTAAGGTAAGAGGGGCTTGGAGAAAGGCCAATATGTGGGGAAAACTTATAATAAATGAGTCAAGCCAAGGAGTTATAATACTTATAAAACTTCTAATAAAGCAGTTGCAAACCAAGGTTATAAGAATGTAGTGCGATATATCAAAAAAAGAAATAACTTCAAATTAAACCTGTAATATTAATATGCCTGCCCGAGCACTTAGAGCTCGTTTCTCAGCACATTTATTATTTAACCTGATATTGTTTTGAGTTTGCACACCTACTTTTTCTTTTAAAAGTTCTTTTTAAATATTTGATCTCATGGTTTTATGGATTCTAGGAATTTTTAACAAACTCCTTAGAATGCAATGGATCTAGAAAACCATGTGTGTGTGTGTGTGTGTGGTGCATAAACATTCCCATCACTCTAAGTCTTGATAAAAAATATATAAATAAAATAAACGGCAAAATAAACCATTTCCCTTGAAGAAGCCACTCAGAAGTGCATTTGCATAAATATGCATCTTCTAACGTGATGTTTTTGACATTGGATGTGAAGCTAGAAAATAACCCAAAGGCTAACAAATGACTAACGCAACCTCAGCACTTCTCCAGCCGGCTATCCAACAGCATGGCAGGGGGGATGAAAGAAAGAGAGAGAGAGAGAGAGAGAGAGAGAGAGAGAAAGAACCCCCCCCCCCCCCCCCCCCCCAAATACATAGAAACCGAAAACCCACAAGTCAAATAGCTCCTCTTTTCATTCCTACAAGAAGAAACCGACAACACAGATAAAATAAGTTTCCCTTGCAAATGGAAATAATCCTGCTCTATTTATTTAAAACATCACAACTAGTTAAAAGGTCATATTGATCTCACACTGAGTCAGGTTTAAAGATACCATGCAGGGAGTTTTCCCGCAGGTCATTTGGAGCCAGACACACTCGGCTTATTGCAAGATGTGATCGTCTCAAATGATCACATAGTTTCATTGTGCATTTACTCTGTTGTTTTACTACTGCCGACAATCAAATGTGCGTTATGAAATCGCTTGCTACAAAGAAAGACAATGAAGCATGTTAAGACCTCGAGAACATAAAAACCACTAAACTATATTCGTGCACGCGTCCTTTCTGCATCACCACACAGACTCAACCTCAGACGGCAGAAGCCTTTTATATGGCACAGAAAATTGGCAACTGCTTTCTCCAAGCCAGCTTCAATCAGCTTAACACAGTTATAGTATTCTGGGTTATTTTCATTATTTTGCCAAGAATCAAAGTGGAGTTTATACGGTCTCTACATTTGCCAAAGTTCATGGCAAAGGTCGTTGAAGATTCACGACGTGCCATCTAAGACGGCGGCCTGCACCCTGAATTATGTAGTTCATATACAGGCGTATTGATTTTCCCTCTGTTTGTCAGAAATAGCTGCTTTACACTGTAAAGGCAGTACAAATAAATCATTCAAGAATTCAATAAAAAAACTGCATTAAAAACTTCATTTGCATTAAATCAATAATAATAACAATTGGTCAATCTCTCATTAGCGCAAAAATCGAATCAACATTTGTGTTCCATTTTTGTCTGCAGGAGATTCTCCAGTTTTGTTGTTGTTGAGTTTCCAAAGCGGCAGCCGTTAAAGCTCCTCCCTCTTCTGGAAAGGGGGCCGGGAGCAGCAGCAGCTCATTTGCATTTAAAGGGACACACACAGAACACTTTTAACAAATTTAGCAAGCTATAATAAATAAGTGGAGTATTTTGAGCTGAAACTTCACAGACACATTCTGGGGACACCTGAGACTTATAATACTTCTGAATAGTTGAGTGTATGAATATAATACAGACGTACTACATTCGCCACGCTGTCATTATCATGTGACCTACATCGCTTCAGTGTCATTCACAAATCCTCATCGGAGAGTGTTCATCGTATGCACTACGAGTTTAACCATCATAGAATGAAAGGTTATCATTTGCACGCTTTTTGTCTCATTAATTTACACATTTTAAACCATTTCAGCGCAAGAAGTGGGGAAAGAGAACTGTATGTGCGCACAGTTGTAATGGATCCATGCATAAGCTCTTAAAGTGACAGCAGCCTATTAATATGTGTTGCTGTTTATGCCATTAATGATAATCAACAAAAGATACCTATAAAGATTTAGTTCACCCAAAAATGAAAATTGTGTCATTAATTACTCATCCTCATGGCGTTCCAATCCCGCAAGACCTTCATTCATCTTCGGAACACAAATGAAGATATTTTTGTTGAAATCCGAGAGGTATATGATTTGTTCATAGAAGGCAATATAACGACCATTTTCAAGGTCCAGTAAGGTGCTAAGTACATTGTTAAAACAGTCGACGTGACTGCAGTGGTTCAACCTTGATTTTAAATAGTGACGAGAATACTTTTTATGCACAAAAACAAAACAAAAATAACTTTTTTTCCACAAATTTTCCTCTTTCCTGTCGGTCTGTTACGCAGTCGGCGCTGTGAACGCATTGCAGAGCTTCCGAATGCAGATGCAGCTTTCATGTTATGTGTTTGAGCGACTCCTAATCACAAAATTTTCTTTTTTTTTGGGTCAACAAACCTTTTAACAAAGATTGATCTGTATTTTATTTAAACAGTGAACACGGTGCAGTTTTATTTGACTTTTAACTATAACATTTCTGAACATATCCTTGTTCACTTGTCCTTAATAATGTTTGAACTTTTTGCTGACCAGAAAAAAATGATCCGCTCAGTGACTATAATCCGAACCGTGAGTTTTGTGATTCGTTGCACCACTTCAGAATCTCGCCAGAAATGGGTCATCCGGGTACTTTTTGCCTACACTTTTATGCGTACTGTGAATTCAGACATATTTCCTTGTCACATAATGTTTTTACCTTCTATACAGAAGGGCGGTATGTGATTTCAGATGCAGCCAATGAGTTCACTATTCTCAAATGACCTCCACAGTCACCAGATCTCAATCTAATAGAGCTCCTTTGGGATGAGGTGGAATAGAACATCCGCATCATGGATGTGCAGTCAACAAATCTGCAGCAACTGTGTGATGCTATCATGTCAATATGGAACAAAATCTCTAAGGAATGTTTCCAGAACCTTGTTGAATTAATGCCAGAAAGAATTAAGGCGGTTCTGAAGGCAAAATGGAGGCCTTCCCGGTACTAGCAAGGTGGGTGGTTAATGTATGTATAAGAAGAATATTTATTGCAATATAAAAGAGAACAACAACTGCAAAATTAAACTTAAATTACCAATAAAGTAGATTTTGAGGGTGCATTTCACCAAGAAACCTAAATCAAGACTCCAACAAAATCCAACTATCCTAATAACTCAACATAAACTTTTAAGACAGGATTAAGCTCTTATTTATGAATCAGCAAAGTCTGCTCGATGTGTTGAATGATGGGATGCTAATAGCTTTGCAAATTAGAAAGTAATCCTGTAATTTGGCAAACCTACAGCCTCAGAGGTTAGGTTTTGAGACTGTAATACTTTCATAAGTGCCAAACTATCCACAAGTGATTTAGAAGAGCTTCATGCTAATCAAGAGCGTAACTTGAAAATTGTAAACGGATTTCTTAATACCACATAGGTCAACTGCTAATACTCAGACTGTATGTCTGTAAAGAAGCAACAGATGGATTGATTTATTTATAGTCCCTAATGCAAGCTTTAATGTGATTTGTGATCTTCCCAACTGCAGGATTCTCTGTAGCTACACATGATTTCGTACCACAAGCTATGGAAGTTTGTTTCTGCCACTGAATAAAAAATAAAAAAAAGGTAATTGCAACTTTTTATCTCACAATTCTGAGTTTTTCTTCACAATTGCGAGTTTACATCTCGCAATTCTGACATGTTTCTCTAAACTGCGAGATATAAACTCTCCATTGTGAGAAAACAAGGCAGAATTGCGAGAAAAGGTCAGATTTGCGAGATATGAAGTCAGAATTGCAAGGAAAAAGGCAGAATATCAAAAAATGTCAGAATTCTGAGATATAAACCCGCAATTGTGAGAAAAAAAGTCAAATTAGTGAGAGAAAAATAAAAAAAAGAGATATGTACCAATAACTGTGAGAGAAAAGCCAGAATTGCGAGAAAAGTCAAAATTTTGTGAAAAAAGTCAGACTTGCGAGATATGAACCAATAACTGAGAGAAAAGTCCGAATTGTGAGAAAAAAAGTCAGAATTTCTAGATATAAACCAACAATTGTGAGGAAAAAGTCAAAATTTCGAAAAAACAGTCAGAATTGCGAGATATAAAACCATAACTGCGAGAGAAAAGTCAGAATTGCGAGAAAAACGTCTGAATTTCTAGATATAAACCAACAATTGTGAGGAAAAAGTCAGAATTGCAAGATATGAAACAATGACTGCGAGAGAAAAGTCCGAGTCGCGAGAAAAAAGTCAGAATTTCTAGATATAAAACCATAATTGTGAGAAAAAGTCAGAATTTCGAAAAAAAAATCAGAATTGCGAGATATAAAACAATAACTGCGAGAGAAAAGTCAGAATTGCGAGAAAAAAGTCTGAATTTCTAGATATAAACCAACAATTGTGAGGAAAAAGTCAGAATTGCAAGATATGAAACAATGACTGCGAGAGAAAAGTCCGAGTCGCGAGAAAAAAGTCAGAATTTCTAGATATAAAACCATAATTGTGAGAAAAAGTCAGAATTTCGAAAAAAAAAATCAGAATTGCGAGATATAAAACCATAACTGCGAGAGAAAAGTCAGAATTGCGAGAAAAAAGTCAGAATTTCTAGATATAAACCCACAATTGTGAGAAAAAAGTCAGAATTTCTAGATATAAACCAACAATTGTGAGGAAAAAGTCGGAATTGCAAGATATGAAACAATGACTGCGAGAGAAAAGTCCGAGTCGCGAGAAAAAAGTCAGAATTTCTAGATATAAAACCATAATTGTGAGAAAAAGTCAGAATTTCGAAAAAAAAATCAGAATTGCGAGATATAAAACAATAACTGCGAGAGAAAAGTCAGAATTGCGAGAAAAAAAGTCTGAATTTCTAGATATAAACCAACAATTGTGAGGAAAAAGTCAGAATTGCAAGATATGAAACAATGACTGCGAGAGAAAAGTCCGAGTCGCGAGAAAAAAGTCAGAATTTCTAGATATAAAACCATAATTGTGAGAAAAAGTCAGAATTTCGAAAAAAAAAAATCAGAATTGCGAGATATAAAACCATAACTGCGAGAGAAAAGTCAGAATTGCGAGAAAAAAGTCAGAATTTCTAGATATAAACCCACAATTGTGAGAAAAAAGTCAGAATTTCTAGATATAAACCAACAATTGTGAGGAAAAAGTCGGAATTGCAAGATATGAAACAATGACTGCGAGAGAAAAGTCAGAATCGTG
Organism: Opsariichthys bidens; assembly: GCA_037194245.1. Classification (NCBI taxonomy): domain Eukaryota; kingdom Metazoa; phylum Chordata; class Actinopteri; order Cypriniformes; family Xenocyprididae; genus Opsariichthys; species Opsariichthys bidens. The sequence goes on from CM074293.1 coordinate 4,959,170, forward strand.
AGAAAAAAGTCAGAATTTCTAGATATAAAACCATAATTGTGAGAAAAAGTCAGAATTTCGAAAAAAAAAATCAGAATTGCGAGATATAAAACCATAACTGCGAGAGAAAAGTCAGAATTGCGAGAAAAAAGTCAGAATTTCTAGATATAAACCCACAATTGTGAGAAAAAGTCAGAATTTTGAAAAAAAAATCAGAATTGCGAGATATAAAACCATAACTGCGAGAGAAAAGTCAGAATTGAGAGAAAAAAAGTCAAAATTTCGAGGAAAAAAAAGTCAGAATTGAGAGAAAAGAAGTCAGTATTGTGAGATATAAAGTCTCAATTATTCTTTAAATTCTTTTATTTCATGGCGGAAATAAGCTTCCATAATAAGCCATGTTTCTCAATAGTTTATTTTCAGCAGTTACATCAATTTTATGTCCTGTATAAACCCAAAAAACCTTGTTAACCCTAGTCTATCTCTGAAAACCAATTACACTTTACTTTACAATACTGGAAATTTTAGGATACACATTAATACAGTACAATATAATTTAGTACCTCGTTCTACAGGTTACATTGATACGACAGTAGGTGGCGACAACTCAAGAGATTCCTTCAAAAAACCTTATTGATTCAGTAACGCCATTCAGTCGCAGACGAAGAACTATTTTCGCTGGCAGAGGAAAGATGCTCAACGTGACCGTAATCGAATGTCAGAATGTAAGTTGAATATTGCCTTGTTTGTATGAAACCATTATCACATTTGCAATCATGCTGCTGGCCTGAATGTCAAAAATGAAAATAGCAAACTATATGGCTTTTGTCATAAACATGCTAAAATGTATCTTTCCTGTTTAAGATGGTCTGCTTCATGTAAAATACTTTCTATCTGGAAACATGCAATGTTCTTTGCTCTCTGGCAATATTTATCTAACTGCTTAGACTTCTCAGCATATGGGTGATATTCTTATGGTTTGACAAAGCTTTCTTTGCTTGCAGCCAGAACAAAATCCCAGGCAAACTATAGCCTGAAATGATAATATATGCCAGTGATTTAGAAAAGCCAAATAAGGCGTTGAATCCAGATGTACACCAAGTCAATGGAAATACTCATTTAATGGCTTCTAATCTACATACATCAGCAGACTGTACAAACAGGGCTATTTTTGAATTTGACATGGAGATAGCCTGTAGGCAAATGACTCCTGTTAATGAACTGCTGCATAATTCATGAACTGATCTATCTGCATCGGTTGTGCCCGAGTCCGTTTTCCAGGTGTCGGGCTCTTTAAATGGTGAATAAGTCCACGCTATGCAATTTCATAAAACGGCAGGTATGAGGACAGAGCCTGCAGGTGTTATCTCCAGCAAAGTTTCTAGGGACACATGCTTGATAGTCAAACATCTGTTTATGCTTGTAGGAAAAATAGGATGATAACCTTTCGTGGCTTTTAGCAAGCTTTTCCTCAACTCCGAAACTTGCGGCAGCCTCTGATTCATTTACATTTTATGTGTTCTTGGCAGACGGTCTTCAACCGATTCCACATACAATACAATTACAAGTACTGTGCTATTGATAAAGACCTTCGCAATCAAGAACCTTCGAGTTGAGTGTAGTGTTATACAATTTAATATCTGCGGGGGGGGGAAGCAGGTGTATTATGAATGAACTAATGCATTAATAAACTAACAAACTAACTAATTAACAAATAAAGTTTCTCTTAGGAGAACGAATATATATTATGTATTTTATGCAGTATCAGTCAAAAGTTTGGAAACAAACAACAAAAAGAAAATACAGGAAAAAAAAATGTAATATTGTGAAATATTGTTTCAGTAAAAAAAAAATGGATTTCTATTTTAATACACTTTAAAGTATAATTTATTTCTGGGATGCAAAGCTGAGTTTTCAGTGTCACATGATCCTTCAGAAATCATTCTGATATGAATTAATGTTGGTAAAATTTGTGCTTTATCACCTGTAATTCTTTTTTTTCAGGATTCTTTGATGAATTAAATGTTAATTTATTTTTCAGCATTTGTTTAAAATCTTTTGTAACGATATACAATCAAATCAAATGTTTGGGGTCATTTTTTCTTTCTTTCTTTTTTTATTAAATAAATTAATACTTTTATTATTACACAATTATTGTATAGTTCTATAAAAGTCTATAATAGTTATGCTTGCGTTTGCAACCTGATAAATGTTTCAGTTTATATAGAGATCTCTTCCTCTAAGTCTGCTAAATGCATAAAAGATTGAAATGATTGCAGGCTTTGATATCGTGGCAAAATCTGAGTTCAGTTTGGGACATGTTGAGATATCTTCTGAAACTCTAGAGATTACAAGGTTCTGTTTTTCAAGATTAAAAAAAAAAAATCAGGAGACCTCTAAATCTCCATTTTAATCCTATAGCTGTCTTAAAAAAAATATCTGAGAAATTAAGCAGATCTCATTCATGATTTTTCTTTCATATGGCTACAGTTGCGATACATTTTCCATTTCCTGTGTCAGTAAGTTGCCACGGTGTGCCGTACTTTCATTTATCTAGACAGAGACAAGTGCAAGAATCTGGCCCCAATGATCACTCAGCTGTTCAAAGACTGGGCTGTAATCTAATTTTGATTTAAGCATCCATGAGGGATGCGAAGAAATACAGCTCCTATTATCTTGAGCAGTGTAAGTGGAGTGGTAGCGTCGGTAGAGTTTCCCCCAGGAGCACGCAGAGACAAACAGTGTGAGAAGCAGCTTGACAAACAGCAAATGCAGCTTAATGCAGCTCGTTTTGTCGCAGGAAGCTTTCAAGTAATGTATTAAATAGTGGGGGAGATATAGAGCGTGTGACAGTAGAAATGTGTGCATTTGTAATATTTTAATAAATATTAATACTCAAACGTGCTGCGTCATACGAGAATGAACCTCATTGGTTCTTGTAGAAGCTCAAACGTGCTGCGTAACACGAGAATGAACCTCATTGGTTCTTTTAGAAGCTCAAACGTGCTGCGTAACACTAGAATGAACCTCATTGGTTCTTGTAGAAGCTCAAACGTGCTGCATCACACGAAAATGAACCTCGTTGGTTCTTGTAAAAGCTCAAACGTGCTGCATAACACGAGAATGAACCTCGTTGGTTTTTGTAGTAGCTCAAACGTGCTGCGTAACACGAGAATGAACCTCGTTGGTTCTTGTAAAAGCTCAAATGTGCTGCATAACACGAGAATGAACCTCGTTGGTTCTTGTAGAAGCTCAAACGTGCTGCGTAACACGAGAATGAACCTCATTGGTTCTTGTAAAAGTTCAAATGTGCTGCGTCACACGAGAATGAACCTCATTGGTTTTTGTAGAAGCTCAAACGTGCTGCGTAACACGAGAATGAACCTCGTTGGTTCTTGTAAAAGCTCAAACGTGCTGCATAACACGAGAATGAACCTCGTTGGTTTTTGTAGTAGCTCAAACGTGCTGCGTAACACGAGAATGAACCTCGTTGGTTCTTGTAAAAGCTCAAATGTGCTGCATAACACGAGAATGAACCTCGTTGGTTCTTGTAGAAGCTCAAACGTGCTGCGTAACACGAGAATGAACCTCATTGGTTCTTGTAAAAGTTCAAATGTGCTGCGTCACATGAGAATGAACCTCATTGGTTTTTGTAGAAGCTCAAACGTGCAACGTCACACGAGAATGAACCTCATTGGTTTTTGTAGAAGCTCAAACGTGCTGCGTCACACGAGATTGAACCTCATTGGTTCTTGAAGAAGCTCAAACGTGCTGCGTAACACCGGAATGAACCTCGTTGGTTCTTGTAGAAGCTCAAACGTGCTGCGTAACACAAGAATGAACCTTGTTGGTTTTTGTAGTAGCTCAAACGTGCTGCGTAACACGAAAATGAACCTCGTTGGTTCTTGTAAAAGCTCAAATGTGCTGCATAACACGAGAATGAACCTCGTTGGTTCTTGTAGAAGCTCAAACGTGCTGCGTAACACGAGAATGAACCTCATTGGTTCTTGTAAAAGTTCAAATGTGCTGCGTCACACGAGAATGAACCTCATTGGTTTTTGTAGAAGCTCAAACGTGCAACGTCACACGAGAATGAACCTCATTGGTTTTGTAGAAGCTCAAACGTGCTGCGTAACACGAGAATGAACCTTGTTGGTTCTTGTAGAAGCTCAAATGAACCTCATTGGTTCTTGTAAAAGTTCAAATGTGCTGCGTCACACGAGAATGAACCTCATTGGTTCTTGTAGAAGCTCAAACGTGCTGCGTAACACCGGAATGAACCTCGTTGGTTCTTGTAGAAGCTCAAACGTGCTGCGTAACACGAGAATGAACCTCGTTGGTTCTTGTAGAAGCTCAAACGTGCTGCGTCACACGAGAATAAACCTCATTGGTTCTTGTAGAAGCTCAAACGTGCTGCGTCACACGAGAATGAACCTCATTGGTTCTTCTAGAAGCTCAAACGTGCTGCGTCACACGAGAATGAACCTCATTGGTTCTTGTAGAAGCTCAAACGTGCTGCGTCACACGAGAATGAACCTCATTGGTTCTTGTAGAAGCTCAAACGTGCTGCGTCACACGAGAATGAACCTCATTGGTTCTTGTAGAAGCTCAAACGTGCTGCGTAACACCGAATGAACCTCGTTGGTTCTTGTAGAAGCTCAAACGTGCTGCTTAACACGAGAATGAACCTCATTGGTTCTTTTAGAAGCTCATACGTGCTGCATCACACAAAAATGAACCTCGTTGGTTCTTGTAAAAGCTCAAACGTGCTGCATAACACGAGAATGAACCTCGTTGGTTTTTGTAGTAGCTCAAACGTGCTGCGTAACACGAAAATGAACCTCGTTGGTTCTTGTAAAAGCTCAAATGTGCTGCGTCACACGAGAATGAACCTCATTGGTTCTTGTAGAAGCTCGAACGTGCTGCGTCACACGAGAATGAACCTCATTGGTTCTTGTAGAAGCTCAAACGCACTGCGTAACACGAGAATGAACCTCGTTGGTTTTTGTAGTAGCTCAAACATGCTGCGTAACACGAAAATGAACCTCTTTGGTTCTTGTAAAAGCTCAAATGTGCTGCGTCACACGAGAATGAACCTCATTGGTTCTTGTAGAAGCTCGAACGTGCTGCGTCACACGAGAATGAACCTCATTGGTTCTTGTAGAAGCTCAAACGTGCTGCGTCACACGAGAATGAACCTCATTGGTTCTTGTAGAAGCTCAAACGTGCTGCGTCACACGAGAATGAACCTCGTTGGTTCTTGTAGAAGCTCAAACGTGCTGCGTAACACGACAATGAACCTCGTTGGTTCTTGTAAAAGCTGAAATGTGCTGCGTCACACGAGAATGAACCTCATTGGTTCTTGTAGAAGCTCAAACGTGCTGCGTAACACCGGAATGAACCTCGTTGGTTCTTGTAGAAGCTCAAACGTGCTGCGTAACACGAGAATGAACCTCGTTGGTTCTTGCATGTAATGCAATTTTTTTACCACAACTGATGTGTTAGTTGATGAATGTTTATATGTGATTAAATTAAATCTGTTCATCACGTGTCTTCACTCATGATGCCTTACAGGTTTAGAGTAAATGATGACAGAATTTTCATTTTTGCGTGAACTAACTCTTTAAAACTGATTCTAACATGATTCTGTAAAGATATAGTATTGATACTTGGGTAAACAAGTCAAGCGTCCTCCCTACCAAAGCTGCTCCTGCTCACACTCTTCAGTCTGCAGCATCTAAGCAGATGCCAGGCTGTATCCGACCCACATATCTGCCAATTGAGCCCAGGTTGAGTAATCAAATCACCAATGACTGCTGCCTTGCATGTATAATGGGATTAGCAGGATGCTCATGTGCGTTCACCATGACTGCCCTGCTGAGTTGGGTTTGCATGAACCAATCATCCGAATTCTTTCTACGCATGCTCCAGTAGCTGTATGTCCCTCTTATTATTGGGTTTGAAATGTTGCATTACAGCCCCAGGGAAAAATCAATCAATAGTGGGCTTTCATGGAAAATATTTGATGTGCAGAGGATTATGAATTATTGTGGTTCTTGTGTGCTGTCCGTGCTATTCAGATATGTACTGCAAAATGACTGAATAGGCACGCTAATGAAATATTGATGGTTACCGAGCTGTGTGTTTATTGCTTATGTTTTAAGGGTATAGATTGTGCTAAAGTTTAGTAGATGTGCTTAGATTTAGCGATGGCATTTAAATCAATAACAATCTCCAACAATCATTTGGTTTTGCACATATTTACTAAGTGCTATAAATAAACAATAAACCGATACACATAAATACACACATGTTCAATATACAAAAAATATACTTCTTACATTACAATGACTGCATTAATAGATTACACTGCCATCGACGACGGCCAAAGTAAGGAATCCACTGCATCTTGAGACAAACATGTCACACTTTGTCATCTGATTAATTACAAAGTGGAATTATTATTTACCATTTTTATCATTTGTCATTGGTTTTTAAATTCATTCAACATTTTTACATTAAAACATATCTATCTATCTATCTATCTATCTATCTATCTATCTATCTATCTATCTATCTATCTATCTATCTATCTATCTATCTATCTATCTATCTATTGTTCCATCAATCATTTGCCTTTCATGTATGCTATTACATACATCCATCCATCCATCCATCCATCCATCCATCCATCCATCCATCCATCGTTCCATCAATCATTTGTTGCCTTTCATGTGTTATTCCATTCATTGTTCTATCTATCTATATATCTATCTATCTAGGCCTTCAGTGTCAAACACTCAAACACAGAAGATCAACAATAATTCCTAGAAAATTATGCTGGAATTAGTGGAATTGCATTGGCATGGTTCAAATCATACTTATCTGACCATTATCAGTTTGTAGTAGTAAAGGAAGAGATGTCATTCCGATCACAAGTTAAATATGGAGTACCACAAGGCTCAGTTGTAGGACCGTTGCTTTTCACTCTGTACATGCTACCCTTGGGAGATGTCATTAGGAAGCATGGCATTAGCTTTCACTGATACGCTGATGATACTCAGCTCTATATTTCCTCGCGCCCTGACGAAACCTACCAATTCTCAAAATTAACAGAATGCGTAGCTGATATAAAAAATTGGATGACTAGTAATTTCCTACTACTAAATTCAGAAAAAACAGAGATTCTAATTATTGGATCAAAAACTTCAGCACATAAAAACCTAGAATACTGTCTAACACTTGATGGCTGCTCTGTTAAGTCGTCTTCGTCAGTTAGGAACCCGGGTGTGCTCTTTGATACCAATCTTTCATTTGAAAGCCACATTTCTAGCATATGTAAAACCGCATTCTTCCATCTTAAAAATATATCTAAATTGCGACATATGCTCTCAATGACAAATGCGGAACAGCTAGTTCATGCGTTTATGACCTCGAGACTAGATTACTGTAACGCTCTATTGGGTGGTTGCCCTGCTCGCGTGATAAACAAATTACAGCTGGTCCAAAACGCAGCAGCTAGAGTCCTTACTAGAACCAGGAAATATGAACATATTAGCCCGGTTCTGTCAAAACTGCACTGGCTCCCTATTAAACATCGTATAGATTTTAAAATCTTGCTAATTACTTACAAAGCACTAAATGGCTTAGCTCCCCAGTACCTGAGTGAGCTCTTAATGCATTAGTCCTTCGCGTCTATTACGATCTCAGAATTCTGGCCAGTTGTTAATACCTAGAATATCAAAAATCAACCGCAGGCGGTAGATCCTTTTCCTATTTGGCACCTAAACTCTGGAACAATCTTCCTAGCATTGTTCGGGAAGCAGACACACTCTGTCACATTAAATCTAGACTAAAAACGCATCTATTTAACCTGGCATACACATGACGCACTATAAACTTTTGTCTTCATATCCGTTAAAGGATTGTTAGGCTGTATAGATCAGGTCAGCCGGAACCGGGAACACTTCCTATAACACCAGATGTACTCGGTACATCAGAAGAAGAATGGCGTCTACGTTAATTTTTTGTCTCTCTGCTTATCCCGAGGTTTACCAATTAACGTGATTGGCTGGATCTGGGCCGTGTCCGGGTCGGACGGGGAACCTGTGCCTGTGTGCGGCAGCGATGTGGCCTGTGGTGTCGGCAGGAGACTGTGTTAACTAGCTCATCCTTTGTTAAGACCTTACCGACTCATCAGCCAGTGGCACATATCCCAACAAACCGTCCCATACCGGCGTGATCAAAAAGATTTTAAACTAGATGGAACTAGATTAAATATTTTGACTGTTGCGATTCCAAATCGGTTTAATGATCCGTAACTCTGCCTGAGTATCGGACAAGTGTTCACTGTTGGTCAGAGGAGAACTGGCCCCCCGACTAAGCCTGGTTTCTCCCGAGGTTTTTTTCTCCATTTGTTGGAGTTTTGGTTCCTTGCCGCTGTTGCCTTTGGCTTGCTTAAGTTGGGGACACTTGCTTGATATTCATCAGTGTCTTTGATATGCCTGCATTGGCGCCGTTGTATGTGAACTGAGCTGAGCCGGACGATTACGTCACTGTTTTTTGCAGTGCTGATATACCTAAATTAACTAGACTAATAACTATTGATATTTGCAACGGAATGAATCAATAATATAGAGAATAAGCTGCACAATGACACCATTTTCTTATTAATGTAAAGCTGCTTTGCCACAATTTGCATTGTAAAAAGCGCTATATAAATAAAGATGACTTGACGTGACTTAATTCATTGACACTTAGTTTTGCATTCCCATGTCTGAAGAATCAGTGAAGCATGCATAACATCAAATAAATGTAAATGAAAAACATGATGTACATAAGTCAATCAATATCCTTTATTGTTCCTCGAGGAAAAAACAAAAAAAAACAACATTCCTATCATCCCTGAGCCTAAAAGCACCAGCCTCATACAGCTGACGGGAATATTGTTCCAAGAACAACAAATGAAGTCGATCCACGGACATGACCTGTGTCAATCACACTGTGTGTATTTGTAAATAAAATGACCAAACAAATATGTATACACAGGCTTGAACAAATGTCATTCCATGACTTTCCCAGTTGTGTTTGCGTAGCCCATTGGGTCCAACACCGGCAGTCTGTACTTGTTGAATCAAGGTCTGCAACAGGTCAGCACGTCTCTCATTGCAACCATTTTTTTTTAAAACATCCCCAAACGAATAATTTATCATGCTTCTCCACCACTGTAACCAATTCACCCCCCCCCCCCCCCCCCCACACCTCATTAAAAGCAACCAGAGGCAACTGTCTAAAAATATTCAGTGCCATTGAATTAGTCAGGTATGAACAGAAGAAGGCAAAGCGCTACATTATTCTGGCAGTTGGCTTTAAGAAAGTGAATCCTATTGGCTCAAATGATTAGCGCTGACAGCTGATGTAACTGAGAGACTGGGTATTATTAGGGAGTCTGACCGCCTTTCACTCTCTTCTACCACACAGATACAGATAGAGTTTCAGCATTTAAATATCATACACCAACCATCACATAATGAATGCTGTTAATATTGTATTAGAGTACATTACTAGTGCAATGTTGGAAAAATCTGCTCAGTCAAGCTCATATCAAAAATTTAATTCTGCTGCTCCTTATAAAATTATAGATCTGCAGGACAAAAAATGGCAGTTAGAAGAAAAAATTTAGTACAAATAATAATAATTAAATGTAATTTTTAAATTAAAATTATTAAAATTAAAAAAATATTAAATATTATGTAATAAGAATTGTATTATATATCATATATATCATTTTTTATTGATAATATATTTTTTTTTCTCTTTTTTAATATATATATATATATATAACATAGTATACAACATATACAACAGTATATTACAAATACATAAATACAATTATTATTATTATGATTATGATTATTGGTGTACAGTGAAACATAATAATAATAATAATCACACAGTTGCATTTATAAAATACTAAAAACATATTAAATATCACATTATAATACATATTAAATACTACAGGTAAAATATATAAGGAGATATAGAAAAAAGTGCACAATACAAACAGCAGTATATTTATAATTTCTAAAATATAAAAATATTAAATCATATAGGAATTAAGTAAGTAAATAAATAACACACACACACACGCTCTCTCTCTTTCTCTCACTCACTCACTCACTCACACACACACACACACACTGTTTCACACACAATTCATGTCAGTGACTACGTAGTGTCTTGCTCACTCCTGCTAGTCATGTCACGAAAGCTTCCGGGAAAAAAGCTTTTCATTGCAATCCTGTGCCATATAATATCTAAACATATTATTAAACTTACTCCTAAACCTTCCCATCACAGAATACATTCTGCATTTTTTACATCTTTTAATAAAACATTGTTTAGTATGTTTTTAAAGCTATTTGAAATATGAAGACGCATGAAATATCCTCACATTTCACGTTTACGTTGTAATACCAGTGTCATACCCATGTCGTTATACAAATTTGTGTCCTCAAATCACAAAAGCACACATGCACATGCACACGCACACACACGCACGCACACACACGCACACAAACACACACACACACATCAGCACATTTTCCCAAATCCCTGCCTGTTGAGAGGATGTGTTTAAGGATTGGGGAGTCATTTCCTAATTGGTTGGCATTGCCAGTGTGAGCATGCGTCTCACCCTTGAGAGCCCACGGGACTTTCTCAGCGCGTATGAGTTTGTGTTATGCACCTCCACAGTCTGTAGCACTGCCAGCGCTCGCAAGGCGGATGGAAGTTGGCCATTGCCGTGGCGCTGAAAAGTTAAGAGTAACCAACGCATAAAGCGCTCTCAGCACCTACAAACAAAAAGTTTAGCTTGTCTCATGCATCAGTCAACAGCATTTCGCACTTTCTGCTCTGCAACACACCAGCCACTTCAAATGTGGGTCACAAAGTAAAATTTTTATATTTGTTAATGTGAAACAACCTGCTTTGCTTGGGGTGGTTTGGGATGTGAAGCGTTTTAACTAGCTTAACAAGCAGTCCCCTTTTCCCACCAGCTAGACTAGACTGAACATGCATGGAAAACCTTCCTACAGGACAAACAATATAGAAAAACCATATTAGCACAAGTTCAGACAGCAGAGATGCCAGCTGAGATAATAAGCTTTTGCTCTTAAATGTGTATGTACAGGTTTTTTTTTTTTTTCTTAGGTGGATGGGTAGTCATGCGGCGTATGTATGCATGTCTAGTAACAAATGCTAAAAGCAAACCGTTTACCTCACATCATGAAGAAAAGCCGCAGCGTGAATGCAGCATTACAGACTCATTATATCCCAAGGGCCCTGAAGTGGATAACAAATGACCTCTCGCATGGGCGATGTTTAATTTACAGTACATTTCGCCCTAATGTGTCTGTGAAATAAACAACTTCTGAATAAGCAAAACAACATAAAAATAAGCAGGTGGTTCAGGGATTTCATTTAATGAGGGGGTAGTCGTGGCCTAGTGGTGAGGGATTTGGGCTTGTAATCTGAAGGTTGCCGGTTTGATTCCCACGCCAACAGGAATTGAAAATAGGGATTGTGAATAAACAGCACTCTCTCCACCTTCGATACCATGACTAAAGTGCCCTTGAGCAAAGCACGTAACCCCTAATTGCTCCCCTTGTAAGTCGTTTTGGATAAATAATGAAAAATGAAAAAAAAATAGCATAGAGTTTTACAAAACGCCAGAATCATACATGTATAGAGCTCCTCAAACACAGCTCAGAAAAATCATACTAGGACTTATTCATAGCCTACACTGAACAAAAGTGTATTAAAATGAATTGTGATATGTTCATTTGTCAATGCCTATGGCATCAAAGGTGGCTAAAACATTGTTCGGCTGACATTCTCCAGAAATTTAATTGGTACCAGGCTGAATGGATGATAAATTTCTCTCTCTATAAGCACCTGATCAGAACAGGGTTTGTCAGCTGATGACTAGATCTCATTAGATCTCGTTTGAATTTAGATGCAACGGGTTAGTACCAAACTGGGATTTTATTGTTAATTCATGTTAACCAATGTAGTTAACTAATATTAACAAATTGAACCTTGTTGTAAATGTTATATGTTCCCCATGTCTTGTTTGGACTTTTATGTTACTTCCTGTCTGGAGTGCCATGTTTCATTGGCATCAGGTTACCAAAATCCAGGGTATGGCAGACCATAGACACAATTAATTTTTTATCTCTATGTAGGAGACCTCGATCACGTCATCCAATCTTACTCCAACGTCCCACTTTCTAAATAAATAAATAAAAAGTCCCACTTTCTTCATCAGTTTTTCCATCACATCAAAGCTTAAAAGTCTGAATATTATACAATTTAAGTATTAAAAATAACATGTTTACCAAAAAACATTTTTGTGCATCCTAGATTGTCTTCATTTGTTAAACTAAAAACAACAGACAATGAGGACATTGAGACTTGAGGGAAATCTGCGTGAGGATGGAAGGAAATCTCGCAATTCTAACTTTTTTCTTGCAGTTCTGACTTTTTTTATCACAATTGCGAGTTTATGACTCTGTATCTCACAATTATGACTTTATAACTCGTAATTGACCATTCGCAAAGACCCGAACGGTTTCTGTTGCTATGTCGGACAAGCCATGCTCTCTCACGTCACACATCATGTTCTCACACATGTTCTCATATTTAAAATATTGTCATTTTTTAAAGAAGTTTAAACAATAAATAGCGTATAGTGAGTCTTTAATGTGTCGTGACAGATCGCTGTGGCTCCTCGTGAAGCGATCATCTCTTCATACTAGTTCATTTATGGCATAAAATAAACATGAATGAACATCGGAAGGAATGTTGTTTCAAGCGGAAAGACGTGAGTACACACAATTTCTCAAGTTCAAGTTCACCAACGTTAATCTACTAACTCCCCTGACTGCTTTGATGGACAAAATGGCGAATTCGGGGTTATGATCAGTCAGATCGCCTGTCAATCAAACTGCCAGGGAACGGTCAATTGCGAGTTTATATCTCACAATTGAGGAGATGTGAACTCGCAATTCTAAGAAAAAAAAAAAGAGAATTGTTTTAAATTTAAATTTATTAAATAGTTTTATTCCGTGGCAGACACAAGCTTCGGTAAAAAATAATAAAAATAAATAAATAAAAAAAGACGAGGGTGTGAAAAAAGAGCAGAGTTTTTAAACATTTATGATGTTTTGCTTTAGAGATTTCTCCGTTAAACTTTTGACCTCTGATACATCACTGTGCTCCACTGACTACCTTTCACAACTTTCTTGATAACTCCGGGTAAGTAAAATCTTGGAAATGACTCCCATGAGCACAGAATTATGAGGTAAAAGCATGAATTGCGATATGACTGTTCAGACCGGGGTCATATTGCAAAACATCAGGCCTGTATCAGATTTAGGACCACATATGTCATATATATATATATATATATATCTCAAAATTGAAAAGATCAGATTCCATGTGAATTGTACTGTTCACAATGTCATAACAGGAACAGATCTGAGTCACATATGGGCAAAAAAAAAAAATATTGGACCACATTTACCTACAGTCTGAATGGATCCTTATACTTACAGCTTAAAACAGTAATGATGTTTCATCAGAAATGATTTCAAAATGCTGATTTAGTGCTCAGGAAATGAATATTGTTATTGGAATGTTGGTGAAAATTATGTTGAAAACAGCTTTTTTGTGCAACTTGTTCAGGGTTCTCTGATGGATGGAAAGTTCAGAACAGCAGAACCTTAAAGAACAGCATTTATTTGAAAACCAAATGTTATGTAACAATGCAAATGTCTTCACTGTCACTTTTGATCAATTTGACGCGTCCTTGCTGAATAAATGTATTCGATTCTTTCTCACCCCACACTTTTAAACGGTAATCCTTCTCTGTCTTTCGTTGTCTTTTGCAGTGCTGTTTCTCAAGTACTGTACATTCATCTTGCTTCAAGGATTTTGCGATACTTTCACTGGAAAATAAGACAAAAGCGCTTGAAAAATATTGATTTTGGGCAGTGAAAAAATACCAAAAATGTGAGCTGGGGGACTGATTCAGAGACAAGAAGCTCTGAAAAATCATACATCACTTCCATGGGTTAAGGCTTTTTGCTTTTATGCCAACCGGAGTTCACAAGAACCATTCACATGACCACCTTTCCGAGCTTTCTCAGACAGAAAACCACTTTCACACCAAACTCTGACGTCAAACGCTGTGAAAAAGTCCTAATCAGCAGGAGAAAATGTGTGTGTTTAAAGCCTCCAATTTAACGTGAGAAGCAAGACGTTTGTTTGTGGTCATTCCAATTATGTTCTTTCCCATTCCAATTTTGCTGTTCTTTCCGTCCAAGACCTCCTGTAGTTTAGCCAGATTAAGCCTTAATCTGAGATCTGTCTCTGGTGGTCAGTTCAGACCCTCACTTGTCTTCATCAATTACAGGAAACAAGCATCTTTGCATCACAAACTCCCACGCCATCGAGCCTGTGGTTTGTCTTCGGTGTGTGGAGCTGCTTCTGATTTTGTGTTCATTAAATAGTACGAGACCTCTATTTGCTACAGTACACAGTGTGGTGCAGACCTACCAGTGTGTGGGCATATCGTTCTGTGTGTTCTCATGTAGGCGTATGTCAGTCGCCTGTTTTTATTTTCTCTTTGCCTGCATTTTCGCTGCATTGTATTAAACTTCTGAACTAAACTGCACAGTGCTTTTGAAGTGTTAAAAAGCTGTTTTTAATGAACTTTCTCGTTTATAAACGGGGTAAGCTTTACTTGTCTTTTTTTTTTTTTTTTTTTTTTTTTTACAATGATGGTGAAATATAGCGATTTAGAATGTGAGACCATTTATTTTTGTTGCAATTGTGAGTCTGGCGAAAAAATATAATTTTCACAACATGGAACAGACAACTTGTGGGTGTTGAAGCAGATATGGAAGTCTGTCTCGGTGTAAAAAATAAATAAATAAAAATTGTGAAATTAAGTTTCAAATGAAGTCTCACGAAGTTGAAACTGTGAAACAAAGTCATATGAGAGAAAGAGTCACAGAAGTAAAATGATATATAGTCGCAAAAAAACTGCACTACCTCATTTTTTTAATGAAATTAATACTTTTATTCAGCAAGAACACATTAAACTGATCAAAAGTGAACAAGTAAATACATTTAAAATAATACATATTTCAAACTTAATATTCATCAAAGAATCCTGACAAAAAGGTTTTTTTTTTAATCATCACTGATAATAATCAGAAATGTTTCTTGAGCAGCAAATCAGCATATTAGATTATTTCTGAAGGATCATGTGACTGAAGACTGGAGTATTGATGCTGAAAATCTAATAACTTTTCCTTTTCTTGTGTTTTTCTTTTTGTTTTTTTTACTTTGAGGCTTAAACAGTCTTAGCTTTTAATAATTAGCCTAAAATCCCTCTTAAAACAGACCCTAATTGAACTCTTCACAATGAAATAAATGGGAAACGCTTTACAATAAGGTTAAGTTAATTTATTAATTACCATGAACTAATCATGAGCAATACATTTCTTCCTGTATTTAATCTAATGTTAGTTAATGAAAATTCAGTTGTTCATTGTTTGTTCATGTTAGTTCATTAACTAATGTTATTAAGATTAAATGTTGAAATAATGCTGAATAAATGCTGTATAAGTGCAGCTCATTATTAGTTCATGTTAACTAATGAACCTTATTGTAAAGTGTTACCAATAAATGTGAATGAACATCAGAGGGTATGTTGTTTCAAGATGTCAATACACATCTCAACTCCACTGACGTTAATCTACTAACTCCCCTGTTTGTTTGTGAGACAAAATGACGGATTGTGCATTGTATACGATTCAGTACACACTATTCCACTTAAAAATAAAATATTTTCCTTCATAATCCTTCATCAAAACATGTCCACAAATGAAATCCATCTCTGAAACGACTTTGCTTCTAGGATAATGTCATCAAGCGCTCATAACTCATTTCCCGTAGCTGAAATAATGCCCTGTCCTACTTTTTTTTGTCTTTATCTTTTATGTGGATTAGGCACAAAAACATAGAATATATATTTGCACCATAGTATTATTGATTTAAACACTTTTCGTGACATGTGGGCCCACTTCAAACAGTCTGATGACTCTAGTCACACTTTCAGATTTTACAAACTCTGAATCATGATGGACGGTTTGCCTAGAGACACTGTTCAGTATTACTAATCTTCACTTGATGAACAGGAAACTCCATATTGACTCGCGTCATATCACCACGTCCCACGCTAGCACAATAACACAGATGACCTCAGCACCAAACATGCACAGAATAACACTTCTAGAAGGACTGACCACCGTTTGCGCTTGAAGAACAGCATTCTCGGGTCTGAGTCAATGTACCTCAAAGAAACACCTGTGGAAGGTGTCATTGAGAATGATTGGTTTCATTTGATGTGGCAGACATATTCTTTGGAATGGCTTATAAACTATATTGCTTATATTGGACTTGTCGCATGCCAGCAATACAATAACTCATTGCTATCAAAATTACATAAGAGGAGAAATAAAAACCTCATTTCTGTTTTCTTTTAGGAGGAACAGGTTGGAATCTCTCTCTCTCTCTCTCTCTCTCTCTCTCTCTCTCACACACACACACACACACAATACAGACGGCTTTTGACTTTTTTTCAATGTTTCATTCAGTGATGATTCCCGCTGTAGTGTTATATGGAGTTTTCCTCCACACAGCAGGCGGCAAATTTGCTTCTCGCATTTTCAAAATTAAATAAAGGCGCTTTTATATTAATACTGTCAAAGGAACTTGCTTTTTATTATTCCATTTATTTGCTCCTTTTTAGACTTCATGCCCCAATTACGCATTCACAGCTTATTAATGAACACATTGAGATTCTAAATGCAATTAATACATGCATCAGATTAAACATGCTTTGCATAAAAGGCAAGGGTGTCTTGCGGGTGAGTCCTTGCTTAATGATAACTCATACTCAAGAGCACATGTAATTTGCACAAAATCAATTTTTTTTTTTTTGTTTGTTTTAATGAAAAGACCATATTTAATGGAAAACTGCTTCCCCCGTAGACGTTCTACTGCTTGCCATTTTGAAATATATAACTCATAAATCTTGCCATTTTTGCAAACTCACATGCTGTATGTAGTTTCTTCTGATCTGAAGAATGCCGAGGACCAAAACAACCTTGAATCTCTTTGACTTGCATTGAATTATAGGTTTGGAATAACATGAGGGTGAGTACATGATGAACTATGGCTTTAATATAATTTGTGTGAGTATGTAGAAAATATTTCAAAGATGTTTAGATATTTTAGTTTGAATATAGGGCGAACATGCCATCATGTAAGAAAACACAGGCTTGTATTAAATGGATTAAATTTTTTTACACATTTTGATGTTGTTTCTTCTGTGGAATACAAAAGAAGATATAACGAAGAGTGTTGAGGCCCAAAAGAACATTTAACTCCATTGAATATCTTTGACTTACAGGACATACAGGGGTTGGAACAATCTGAGAGTGAGTACAATTTTGCAGTGACCATGCCTTTAATATATTTTGTGTAAGCAAAAGTATCTTGTTTCAAAGATTTTTAGATAATAGGACAAAGATACTCGTTAAAGGGTTAGTTCACCTAAACAAAAAAAAAAAAAAAAATGTCATCAATTACTCACCCATATGTTTTTCCAAACTTGTATGAGTTTCTTTAGTGAAGAGTGCTTTCTAAACACTGCTTCATGAAGCTTGGAAACCTTTACAAACATTTTGTTTCATATCATTGGTTTGGAGCATGTTTCAAACTGCCAAAGTCACTTGATTACGTCATAACTGATTTGAAATGTTTCAATCTCTGTGAATCATGTGCATTCACTGAGATTCGCCCCCAGCAGTGAACCCTTGAACAAGTGTTTACAAGTGGTTTTTACCTGATCTCTGATCAGTTTTTTGCACTTGTAGACGTTTCAACGTTTCACTATTTCAACGTTTCAATATCTGTGAATCATGTGCATTCACTGAGATTCGCCCCAGCAGTGAACCCTTGAACAAGTGTTTACAAGTGGTTTTTACCTGATCTCTGAACAGTTTTTTGCACTTGTAGACGTTTCAATGTTTCAACGTTTCACCATTTCAGTGTTTCAATCTCTGTGAATCATGTGCATTCACTGAGATTCGCCCCCAGCAGTGAACCCTTGAAAAAGTGTTTACAAGTGGTTTTTACCTGACCTCTGAACATTTTTTGCACTTGTAGACGTTTCAATGTTTCAACGTTTCACCATTTCAGTGTTTCAATCTCTGTGAATCATGTGCATTAACTGAGATTCGCCCCCAGCAGTGAACCCTTGAACAAGTGTTTACAAGTGGTTTTTACCTTATTTCTGATCATTTTTTGCACTTGTAGATGTTTCAATGTTTCAACGTTTCACCATTTCAATGTTTCAATCTCTGTGAATCATGTGCATTCACTGAGATTCGCCCCCAGCAGTGAACCCTTGAACAAGTGTTTACAAGTGGTTTTTACCTTATTTCTGATCATTTTTTGCACTTGTAGATGTTTCAATGTTTCAACGTTTCACCATTTCAGTGTTTCAATCTCTGTGAATCATGTGCATTCACTGAGATTCGCCCCCAGCAGTGAACCCTTGAAAAAGTGTTTACAAGTGGTTTTTACCTGATCTCTGAACAGTTTTTTGCACTTGTAGACATTTCAACGTTTCACTATTTCAACGTTTCAATATCTGTGAATCATGTGCATTCACTGAGATTCGCCCCCAGCAGTGAACCCTTGAAAAAGTGTTTACAAGTTGTTTTTACCTGACCTCTGAACATTTTTTGCACTTGTAGACGTTTCAATGTTTCAACGTTTCACCATTTCAGTGTTTCAATCTCTGTGAATCATGTGCATTCACTGAGATTCGCCCCCAGCAGTGAACCCTTGAAAAAGTGTTTACAAGTGGTTTTTACCTGATCTCTGAACAGTTTTTTGCACTTGTAGACATTTCAACGTTTCACTATTTCAACGTTTCAATATCTGTGAATCATGTGCATTCACTGAGATTCGCCCCCAGCAGTGAACCCTTGAAAAAGTGTTTACAAGTGGTTTTTACCTGACCTCTGAACATTTTTTGCGCTTGTAGACGTTTCAATGTTTCAACGTTTCACCATTTCAGTGTTTCAATCTCTGTGAATCATGTGCATTAACTGAGATTCGCCCCCAGCAGTGAACCCTTGAACAAGTGTTTACAAGTGGTTTTTACCTTATTTCTGATCATTTTTTGCACTTGTAGATGTTTCAATGTTTCAACGTTTCACCATTTCAATGTTTCAATCTCTGTGAATCATGTACATTCACTGAGATTCGCTCCCAGCAGTGAACCCTTGAACAAGTGTTTACAAGTGGTTTTTACCTGATCTCTGAACATTTTTTTGCACTTGTAGATGTTTCAATGTTTCAACATTTCACCATTTCAATGTTTCAATCTCTGTGAATCATGTATATTCACTGAGATTCGCTCCCAGCAGTGAACCCTTGAACAAGTGTTTACAAGTAGTTTTTACCTGACCTCGGAACAGTTTTTTGCACTTGTAGACATTTTAATGAGACATTTATGTAATTAAAAGAAACAATAGTAGTTAATAGTCTCGTATTGGTCTGTTTAGCTTACCCATCCATTGAACAAACAAGCCCTAAAAGTTGATAAAAGAACATGTATTACTCAGACACTTAAAATTTAAAATTAGATGATTAGTTAATTGTATTTGATAGATTATACTTTCAGTAAAACACTTGAAATGGTTTTTTTAAGACCTGTTTTATGCACACAAGAGATGATATTTTGAAGAATGCGGGTAACCAAAGAGTTGACGGTAGTGTAATATCTGGAGAAAGAAGGCTGGGGCACAGATCTAAATGCAGGGATTTTTAATAAAGAAACAAGTATACAAACAAGGAACAAAAGCACAAAAGAAACTGAGACTATCACATTCAACAACTGACAGAGAACAAGTGAAACACAAGGGCTATATATACACTGAGGCAAACGAGATAACAAGACATGAGGCACACCTGGGGAGACAAATCAATGGGGAAAAACTAAAATATGGCACTCAACATGGTTGGATATAGTTGCAACAGGAAGTAACATAAAAGTCCACAAACACACACAGGGAATATTTAACAGATAGCCATTCCCTGCATCCCAATGTGCATACTATCCACCCTATCTGCCCTAAATAGTATTGAATATTACAAATGTCAGATACTATTTAGGATGGATTGAGACGCAGGTATTGACTGTCCTGTTGTTGTTTTTTTTTTTTTTCTACAAAAGAAGTCAATGGCTGTCGTCAACTGTCTGGTTACCAAAATATTGTCTTTTGTGTTCAACAGAAGAAAGAAACTCATAGAGATTTGGAACAACTTGAGGGTGAGTAAATGATGACAAAATTTTCATTTTTGGGTGAACTCTCCAGGATTTTGCTTTGAATTACAGATTTGATTACATGGCTAAGCATATGGACTTTCATCTTGCCTTGCAAATCCACTCTGGTGTGAAAAAAACGATTTTATCTGCATATTCCACTCATCATATTCCCACCAGGACAAGATGGGCACGACAGTCAGTATCATGTTCATTGGCATCCTTTCACTTCAACTTGAAAGAAACTTGAAAGTGATACAGGTGCATGCTTTTCACAATCTCTTGGCACTTGGACTAGTTTACTCATTGGCAGGACTAGCAGGAATTCCAACAATATGTTGAGTATGTTCCTTAGAGATTCATCTTGAGTCCCTCAGGACACCTTAAGCATGGCATACTTCCATTATAACACTGTTTCATGCCATCTGCATTGCTCAGTTCTTATATCACTTCTCCATGGTAGGATGCATCAAAAATGAAGATGAGAAGATCTATAGGGAGCCAGTGAATAAGATGCACCCACCTACAGTGTCTGTTTGACAATGGGTTTGTTGCTGACATGCTTTCAACACTGTAATCTTATGGGAGTGTAATACAAGCTCAAGTGATTCCAGACAAACTGATTAAGAAGTGTTATGTCGATTTCAACAACTCCCTAACCCTAAATATTGAACTGTGTGTTTTTCTTACGCAGAAACATGCTTAGCACAAAATGGTAGAATGCAGAAATGGTACAGCATATCGTATTGGGTGACAAGCATCAACTTTTTTTCAGAAAATGTAAAAATCTAGTTTGGCAACAGTTCTGTGAACCCTAATTGATGTGAAGTGTGAAGATTTTATTTCTTAAACAACCACTTAGGAAGACACATCATGGCCATATTCCAGAATGACGATGTCAAGATTCATCAGGCTCAAATTGTGAAGGAATGGTTGGGAAGGAACATGAATAATCATTTTCATACATGAATTGGCACCTCTGAGTCCAGACCCTAAATTCATCGAAAGGATGCGCTGGAGGAGACTTTACAGAATGCTTGACTCTTGCATTGTCAATACTAGATCTTGACCAAAAATCAATGCACCTCTTTAGGGAAATGAATGTTATTTCCATCAAGAGGTCCATCAATGTTTGGTCAAGATAACATAATAATCACTGCAATAATGATCCAATCATAGACTCTTAAGCATTTGCCTATTTCAATCCAAACATCCATTTTTATGATAAAATCATTTAAGGGGACACATTATGGGGACAAAATATATTTTTTTATATACTTTAGAACCTCACATCATGGTCGTGATGAGAGTGCTGCAATTTGAGAGTGAAGTGATTGTACGACATCAGCTGTAATATTCCATGTCATTTTGAGAATTGCATTTTTAAACAAATTGCTGAGCTGCTACTGCTGTTCGATGGCCAATTATTATTCCAGCCATCCTGAACAATTTATTTCTACCTGTCCAGTCTCTAGTACTCATACCCGAACACCAAGGTTTTGATTAATGATCCAAATAAGATCTCACTGTTCAGGTATTGGAGTGGAATCAACTCCAACGACCTATTCTCTAACAAGCTGTGATTTGCTCCTAAAGTCATCTCAGTACAGTCATGCGAGCAAACATTGCCACAGCAACGGTTCACTTCAAGGCTAAAAACATGTTGCTGAAGCAGAGGAAGATCTATAACTCTGCTTTAAATATTATTGTGTGTCAGACTGTCCTTGTTTAACACTGCGGTAGAGTGTACCTGGTTAGAGAGAAAAAGGGCAGCTGTGATGCAGGCAGTGCGACAGGCCTGTCATTTAGCACTGTGGGGAAGGCCTGTCGCTTTCACATCGACATGACGGCTTCGTTAGCGTCTGTTAGCCCTGATAAGGCCCAACTACTCCTTGTTAAAGACAATAGACGGTACAGAGTACATGCTTAATTTTTTTTTTTTCCTTGAACTGCTCAACCATGACAGAGAAAGGAAGCTTATATTTCTAGAGACACCAAAAGGCAATCATGTTTTTCTTTTTTTATTCCCAAAAGCAACATCAGCTTGTATAAAAAGTTTCTCAGTGAAGAAACTGCTATACATTTCCATAAGGTAACTGATCCAAGGATAAACTTTTGTGTTAAAATGAAAGTCCAATTATCATTTACAGTAATTTGTCTTTGTTTCACCCACAAAGCTTTGCTAAAGCTACAAAATACTTGACAAAAAGACTGGTTATTGTTGCTGTTGGTTATTGCTGCTGCAACATCCAAGCCAAGCCAACATCTGATGTGGGTTGCCTAAGTGGGATCCAGAAAGTTTTGTCCTCGGTTTCCATGTAGGCCTCACATGGGTTAGCCCAGATGAAATCATTACTGCCCAGTGTGCACACCACAGGCTGTTAAATGTAACACTGAATCATTGTTGGAGTTAATGAGATAATGAAGTGATTTAGTGATGACTGAATAGTAATGATGAACACCTGCTGTTAACAAGCCGAATCAATGAAGAAAAGGTGAACAACAAGAACAGAAACTACAGCTTTAGCCACAGTCTTAGATGACATCAACTGAAGATAAAAGACATTCAATTTTTGAAGATATGATTAATCAAATCCACAAACAGCATTACTTGCTTCACTTAATACTGACTAGACTGACTTTATTTGCACATGTCTACAGAAGCTCTTATTGAAAATTAACAGAGGTTTAGATGTTGTTTAATTGGTCAAGAAAAATTATATAAAATTAAAAAATGACACCATCATCATGGAGGTCAGTGTTGTGCTCTTGACCCCATTTTTCTCTGTAATAAAGCATGCATCGTTATAAAACAGTGAGATTGCTGCCTTTCTGTGATGCTATAGTTATTTGTGAGATTGCATTACAGTATCTGATCATATGTTTATTTCATACATTCTGGTTTTGCAATACCAACCCTGTGAAACTACAGCATGAGTAGAAAGTGTAGAAACAGTTATATTAATTAATTTTAAATTGATATGGTTCATAAAAAAATTAAACTACTGCATCACTGCGACACACACAGACATCAAGAATCAGCATATGAATCTCAACAATGGTGATTAAAAAAAAATGCTTCACACTGCAATGCATGCTGGGTATCACCATAGGACAAAACTCCTATTATGCACTGCAATATGAATAATTATTGTCACCACTGTTGAGGATTGTATGCAATGTTTTCGTGTATAAGCCTGAGAGGTAATAGTCGCCCTTGTTTTAGCACTGAACCATTATAGTGGCATCTGTCTAACATTTTCTTTTTTAGTAAATGATTAAAGAGCTCTCTTTATGATCTTCACTTGAAATGGCTCTCAAGCAGAAAAGCCAAGCTAATCTTTGTTATTATTTTAATCCAGCAATGTACTAGTGTTTGCTATAAAACACTATTGTATTCTGTCTTACGTAAATTGTTTTGTAAACATAAAAGGGTAGCTATCCCAACTAAAACAAACCCTGACCAGCATTATGGTGGTGTAATTTTTGACCAATAAAACATCTAAACTTCTGTTAATTCTTTATAAGAGCTTCTGTAGACATGTGAAAATAAAGTCAGTCTGGTCAGTAGTAAGTGAATCTGGTAATGCTGTTTGTGGAATTGATTAATAACATCTTCAGAGATTAAATGTCTTTTATCTTCAGTTGATGTCATCTAAGGCTGAAGCTGTAGTTTCTGTTCTTGTTGTTCACCTTTTCTTCATTGATTCGGCTCGTTAACAGCAGGTGTTCATCATTAATGTTCAGTCATCACTAAATCACTTCATTATCTCATTATCTCCAACACTGATGCAGTGTTACATTTAACAGCCTGTGGTGTGCACACTGGACAGTGTTCATTTCATCTGGGCTAACCCACGTGGGGCCTATATGGAAACCGAGGACAAAACTGTCTGGGCTCCACTTAGGCAACCCACATCAGACCCACCTGGGTCCCACATGGGTGTGTTGGCTGGGATACGGGACTTGCTACTGCCAATACATACAGGACACCCTGCTGTGAGCAAGTAAGCCATACTGCTGCTGTTGTTATTGCTGCCATTGTTGGTTATTGCTGCTGCTGCTATTTTTTACTGCTGTTCATTTTTGTTGCTACTGTTGGTTATTGCTGCTGCTGTTGCTGTTGTTGCTGCTATTATTTCTGCTGCTGTCATTATTGTTGCTGCTGCTGTTGCAATGTACGGGACTTGCTACTGCCAATACAAATCTTCTGCTGCTGCTGCTGCTGTTATTGCTGCTACTGTTGGTTATTGCTGTTGTTGTTGTTGCTGCTATTATTTCTGCTACTGTTTGTTATTGCTGCTGCTGTCACTGTTGGTTGTTGCTGTTGCTGTTGGTTATTGCTGCTATTATTGCTGCTACTATTGGTTGCTGCTGCTGCTGCTGCTGTTGTTGCTGCTGCTATTATTGCTGCTACTATTGGTTTTTGCTGCTGCTACTGTTGGTTATTGCTGCTGCTATTATGTTCTGCTACTATTGGTTGCTGCTGCTGGTGCTGCTATTATTGCTGATACTATTGGTTATTGCTGCTGCTGCTGCTGTTGGTTATTGCTGGTTATTGTTGCTGCTGTTGTTGCTGCTGCTATTATTTTCTGCTACTATTGGTTGTTGCTGCTGCTATTATTGCTGATACTATTGGTTATTGCTGCTGTTGTTGTTGCTGCTATTCTGCTACTGGTGGTGGTTGTTGTTGTTGTTGTTGCTGCTATTGGTTATTGCTGCAACTATTGGTTATTGCTGCTGCTACTGTTGGTTATTGCTGGTTATTGCTGCTGCTATTATTTTCTGCCACTATTGGTTGCTGCTATTATTGCTGATACTATTGGTTATTGCTGCTGCTATTGGTTATTGCTGCTACTATTGGTTATTGCTGCTGCTGCTACTGTTGGTAATTGCTGGTTATTGCTGCTATTATTTTCTGCTACTATTGGTTGCTGCTGCTGCAGCTATTATTGCTGATACTATTGGTTATTGCTGCTGCTGCTACTGTTGTTTATTGCTGCTGTTGTTGTTGCTGCTATTCTACTACTGGTGGTTGTTGCTGCTGCTGCTGTTGTTGCTGCTGCTGTTGTTGTTGCTGCTATTCTGCTACTGGTGGTTGTTGCTGCTGCTGTTGTTGTTGTTGTTGCTGCTTGTTGTTGTTGCTGCTATTCTGCTACTGGTGGTTGTTGCTGCTGCTGTTGTTGTTGTTGTTGCTGCTGCTGCTATTGGTTATTGCTGCTGCTGCTGCTACTGTTGGTTGTTGCTGCTGCTGCTATTATTGCTGATACTATTGGTTATTGCTGCTGCTGTTACTGTTGGTTGTTGTTGCTGCTGCTATTATTTTCTGCTACTATTGGTTGCTGCTGCTGCTATTATTGCTGCTACTATTGGTTTTTGCTGCTGCTTCTGTTGGTTATTGCTGCTGCTATTATTTTCTGCTACTATTGGTTGCTGCTGCTGGTGCTGCTATTATTGCTGATACTATTGGTTATTGCTGCTGCTGTTGGTTATTGCTGGTTATTGTTGCTGCTGTTGTTGCTGCTGCTATTATTTTCTGCTACTATTGGTTGTTGCTGCTGCTATTATTGCTGATACTATTGGTTATTGCTGCTGCTGCTACTGTTGGTTATTGCTGCTGCTATTGGTTATTGCTGCTACTATTGGTTATTGCTGCTGCTGCTACTGTTGGTAATTGCTGGTTATTGCTGCTATTATTTTCTGCTACTATTGGTTGCTGCTGCTGCAGCTATTATTGCTAATACTATTGGTTATTGCTGCTGCTGCTACTGTTGTTTATTGCTGCTGTTGTTGTTGCTGCTATTCTACTACTGGTGGTTGTTGCTGCTGCTGCTGTTGTTGTTGCTGCTATTCTGCTACTGGTGGTTGTTGTTGCTGCTGCTGCTGTTGTTGTTGCTGCTGCTGCTGCTGCTATTGGTTGTTGCTGCTGCTGCTATTGGTTATTGCTGCTGCTACTGTTGGTTGTTGCTGCTGCTGCTATTATTGCTGATACTATTGGTTATTGCTGCTGTTACTGTTGGTTGTTGCTGCTGTTGTTGCTGCTGCTATTATTTTCTGCTACTATTGGTTGCTGCTGCTGATACTATTGGTTATTGCTGCTGCTGTTGTTGTTGTTGCTGAGATTACAACTGTTGCAAAGCAAGCACGGTACTGCCAATACATAGACATATCACGACAATCTGCTGTGAGCAAATAAGACATGCTGCTGTTGTTGGTTATTTGCTGCTGCTGTTGGTTACTGCTGCTGTTGCAGAGCAATTACAGGACTTGCTACTGTCAATACACATGACACACTGTTGTGAGTAAGTAAGACATAAATTAGCCATAGCAGATCTACACAGGTGGAACTGGAGAAGGTGGAGGGTTTCTAAAGGCACACTGCAACGGACTGAGTTCAGGACATATCAGCCAGCGCAATCTAGAGTTTAATGACAGAACTTTGGATATACTATACTATACTATAATATCATATATAATGTATATGTATGTGTGTGCATAATAATATATATAAAAAAACAATATATGCATACTACAAAATATGTATAACAAAAAAAAACTGGTAACATCTGAATCCAGGTAAGAATGTCACTGAAGTGATATGTGCAATAAAAGTTGTTTCCCTTATGAAACTGCCTTGGATAATAAATTTCAGATGCCATAAAAAATTAAACGTGTTGCACAGTCCTAAAATGGCTTTCTTTTAGTCACTACAAAATTTGTTCTATGAGACTATGACAGAATCATGCACTTAAGTTTTATGCATTTGTTGAAGTGGAAAACTGTAGTCTTTATCCATTGCATTGAGACTTGTAGATTTGCAGGCAAGACAGAGCTGCTGCGATATAGTGTAAACATTATTTCGTCAGAGGTTATCTGAAGGTGGCTCTCGTTCGCATTATCGCCTGACAAATAGAAAGGAAGTTTGCAGGCAGGCTAATTGAGCAAACGACATGGGGCCGTAATCGTGAATGCAACGCCATGCATGAGTACAGTGGGAGACTGAGTGGACCTGACCCATCTAATGTATATAAACTAAAAGCTTTCAAAGAAGAGTGCCGAGGAAATGTCATATTTAAAAGTAACCTGTTATGAATACATACCTATCAGACACATCAAGAAATCAAATACATGAAGCTTCATACCTGTATGGGTGTGTTTGCATGTTCTTTACAAAAAAAAAACAAAAAACAGTAACTATGGTTTCTGCCAGATTACCATAGTTATTACAGATATTGTGGCTACTCCAATAACACAGGCCCTGTTTACATCTGGTATTAAAAATTGTTTTGATCAATCGGATCACAAGTATAGATGAGGGAGACCACGCATTCCCGTTTACACCTGATGTTTTATTCATCTCTAATATCCACTTTCGGCCACTTCTGCAGTGATTTCTTCGAGAGGAGGGTCTATGGGTGGGTAAATGTAAGGGCTTCTTCAGATCTTTCAATCTAAATTTACACGTGAACACACCCAGAGGCGACAGAAATACATATGGAGGTCATCAGTTTTCTTTTTTGCTCTGACAGCCGCAAGACCACGCCGAACAGTGTGTGTGTGTTAGAAATCAGGAATGGTCAGAGAACATTGTGCTTGGTACATTTTTTTTTTTTTTTTTTTTTTTTTTTTTTTGGTCTTCAAACAAAACTTGGGTGTTCAGCCTACAAAGTTTAAATGCCATCCGACTAGTACGCTTCCCATAATGTTTACTGTGTCAGTAGACGAAGAGTAGGCAATCGTTTGTGGCAGTTACTTCGAACACATTTGACCACTTGAGCATTTACATTATGAAAGCAATCCGGTTTAATGTGTTTTCAACTACCTCCGGAGGTGGTCAAAAGTGGACAAGCTCAAAACATTTTAGATCCCGTTTACACCTGTATTTAGAGTCATCGACTTCAATTCAGTCGACCAAAAAAACACATCTTTATACCAGGTGTAAACGGGGACACAGTTTCTCTGCAGAAACAAACAAAAAACAAAATGGTGGTAATTTGGTGGGAACATGCTGGGCACTTCAGCGGAGAATGCACTGCTTCCACATTACCCCTATAGCATTGTTAATGCAAGCATGCTTGTACACACAGCCAGCACTCTTGTTTGTCCATGTAGAGGGCAAGCTACTGTGTCCTGTTTGGTTGTTTGTCCTGCTCATCAATTCAGACAGCCCTCTGTGTCGACCGCCTCTGTCTGTGTGTGTCGGGAGGCTTAGCCCCAAGGAGAGCGTGGCCCTTCACAGCCCAGCGGTCTGGTAAAACTTGCCCCATTAGTGAGTTACCTGTTGGCAGAGCGGAGAGCAGGGGCTGCTGGGAGTTTTCCGCAACACTGGCCTCATCCTCCAGCAGTCACACTTGATTCCAGTTAACGCCAAGCTGAATGAGGACGTGCAGATTACCTCACTGACATTTTCAGGTAGGAGGGAGGTAAAAAATAGGATGTGGGAGAGAAAACGCAGAGGGGGGTCTGGATGAACTAGTGAGGGCCACTTAGACCCAAAAATGTTGGTGTAACTGATGTGGATGTGTTGTTATTTTTATTCATTTCTCCCCCCCCACACAGCTCCCATAATGTTTGCAATTACAAACAGTGCTGGATAAAATACTCAAGGGACAAAAAGCTTTTTACGCTCAGCATGACAGCAAACGGCTTGATGAACACAGATGTATGTATGTTGTTATTTTCATGTATATTTATTTGATTTAAAAAGAGGAAGTTAATGCATTTAAACTACAAAAGCCTGTGAAGAACATGTCAGGGTTTCATTCTAAAAAAAAAAAAACAAAAAAAAAAAAAACAATGTTTATTGTGTTAGGCCCTCGGTTATTTTCATTATGTATTTATGCTACCTCTTGGTAATATTATAAGAAAACCATAGAATTGGTTTTCACTGCCATGCCGATGATCCTATGACCAGATGAAATTTCTAAATTATCGAAGTTGACAGAATGTGTTGAAGATAAAAAATATTGGATGACAAGTAATTTTCCTCTCTTAAATTCAGATAAGACTGAGGTATTAGCTACGTATTGGACCAAAAACCAGCACACAGAATCTCTTAAACTACAATCTGTATTTAGAACGATGCACTTTTACTTCATCCCCTTCAGTAAAAGACCTGGGTGTTGCATTTTACAGAAATCTTTTGCAAATCACATTTAATGTTACAAAAACAGCCTTCTTCCACCTCAGAAACATCGCTAAGCTACGTAACTGTTTCTGATGCAGAAAAGTTAGCTCATGCATTCATGACCTCTAGTCTAGATTACTGTAATGCATTACTAAGTGGTTGTCCTGCATCCTCAATAAACAAGCTACAGATAGTCCAACATGCGGCTGCTAGAGTACAATTAAATATGATGAAATAACACCAATTTTATCATCTCTAAACTGGTTTTCTATTAAGTTCTGTATCGGTTGCAAAGTATTGCTACTAACTGATATTAACCAATATTAACAATCCATCACATTTTTTAAAACTGGGTTTCTGGTTGTACTTAGGATATCTAAGTCCACTAAAGGAGGGAGGACGTTTTCAAATCTGGCTCCTAAACTCTGGAATAGCCTTTTTGGTGATGTACAGGGCTCAGATTCCATCTTCCAGTTAAAATCTAGATTAAAGACACATCTATTTTGCCAAGCATTCACATAATGCTTATCTCATAATCGTGTAGTCCAGTTATATCAGATCAAATGCTCATGACTGTCTTTGCTTAATGTAATGAACACCAGCTATGCTATTTTAGCTTTTCTGTTTTATCTCGAGATGAAGACTCTTATGAAGACTTCACATGCCTCAACACCTGTGAAGACTTCAGATGACACAATCAATTTGTACCCTTCCAAATTTTTCTATAAAGCTGCCAGGCGAGTAGTTGGCGATGTTACTTTTTAAAGAAACACTATATGCGCATGACCGTCTTTTTGTAGTTTACACCGAGACAATAACTGTATCGTTTTCAAAATCTTAGACTTTGAAACCTCTTTTCAAATTGCCAGGCCCCCAGAACCCCATTCTGGTGTAAAAGTTTTCCGTTTTTTTGGTGTCGGGTAAACGCCCCCTGATTTGAAATTCAAATATATCAAACCCTGTTCACACTTGAATCAATTCAGGAATTTTGAGAATCATCTATTATTGACATGTTAAAATCTATAAAAGTTAAGCACAAAAAAAAAGCTTGTAAGAACATTCTTATTAATTTAAGACCGCACCAGTGTTGAGCTTTAATAATACTCGACCAAACTACTTAATTCCATGAAATACAATTGCTTTATGTCACAGTCTGCATTTAAAAACATGCACATTCTTCCCTTCCTTTACATTTTTTTTTTTTTTTGTGCTTAATCCCCGAGCTCGTATGCAACCAAGCGGCTCGTTTTGCCCGGCCCAGACATTGAGTCATACTGATCTCCAGGTACAGACTGGTCACTGGACCACGTCCCCCTGATCTTTCCTGGCACCTGTCTCCTCTAATGCCGCTGTGCGGGAGGGGAAGGTTGTCTGCCTTTGAAACGTGACCCCAAAGTGAGTAAGAGCTGACATTTTACCCTCACACGCTGCCTCTGAAAGCTCCCCACCGCCCCGTAATGGGAACTAATTATGCACGTGACTGAAGTACAAGCCTCCGAGTCACCATTTCGGTAATCGGAGAGACAGGTTCTCGGCTGTTCTTCATGACTAATTCTTCGAAAGAACGTTCTCAAAAACCCTGCACAAAAGATGGTTGGGAGCAGAGCAGTGTTGACATTAACACCTGCCAACCCGCCAAATGCGGGTGGATTTCAGCAGTGGCGTGTAACAGTCACTCCTACTAGACAATTTGGTGCGTTGAACTTTCTACATCTTTCATCTGAAATGCTTCAATACTCATTTTCCGTAGAATAGATACACGATACCTACTCTCGTTCCCTCATCTCTCTGACAGCGAGTCGTACCCTCCTCCCCTCACTCATTTCATTTGCTCCGGATGAATATGGTTGGTGTTCCAGAGCTTAGATTTCGACATGGGATTGTGTGTTTTGTGCATAATTTTACTCATTCGTGCAGATTTTGTGTTCTCACCCAAAGTGCGAGCATATAAACCCACCTATCAGTACTAAATTTAGTTCTGCCAATTGCATTTAAATGGTCAAATACACACAAAATAATGTCAAAATGCTGGACTTGGTGAGTATTCACATTAACACAGTCAGTTGTTTTTGATGAACATAAACAATTGAGAAAGAAAACACGTGTGTAATAGTATAATGGATCTGTGCGTCACCTCTTAAAGTGACAGCAGCCTAATGAACCTCCTGCCGAATTGAGGTAATATTAAAAATATCTATGGCAGTTTTTGCCCTTGGTGTCAATGTCAAAATTGTGGCCAGTGAAAATGCTGAGTGGCTAGTAACTTCGGAAAACAACAAGCCACAGCAGTTGGAGAGCAAAAAAGTTAATGTCAAGCCCCGGTTGAAGCCCGGGTTGCGCTGATGTTGCTAAACTGTGGCCTACCTGGGAAAGCTCTGTTAAATAACATCATGTGCGTGTGGAGCATGTGAAACGGCTGGCTGTCACACAACAGACACCATGATGGACACCAGAAAAGAGAAATCTCACAGATTTGACGCAATAGCAGGAAAAAATAACACGTACAGTGTGAAAGAACCGAATTCTCCAGCACATTGTGTGGGTGTTCATATTTTTATTGAAAGATACCCTGTTATGTGCCTTGACGAACATTGGGAAAGAGTGCAGTGCTTTTCATATGTGCATATTGTTATATATATATATATATATATATATATATATATATATATATATATATAATGGTCATTGTTAAATCTTAAATTTAATATCATCATGACTATTCAGAGAGAGAGAGAAAGAGATGATAGATCAAGGATTACAGTAATAACTCTAGAATATTGGATCTTTTTATTTAGGTTGACTGGACACAAAATGCTTGTTCCTGTCTGGGACACTCTGATAAAGGGTTTATTGGATGAAAAAAAGAAAACGTTCTCCCCAATGCACCATCATATTGGCTATTTGACATTGAATATAGCCAGGGGCATAACAAATGTATGGCTGTCATGTTGTGAAAGGTGAATATGCCATCCTCACAGACTGTCAAGGCGATCGCCAAAAGGCAGGACGTATGGTTTGGTATGGCCAGCATGATGCACCACCATGTGATATGTCTACGAGATTGACTGCATTTATTTATTTATCTTTTATGTTGCATTTCTTCCCTCTCTCTTTCCTTTCTCTACAACTAAATGTTTCACCAGCTTTAGGAAGCTGACAGTAGGCAATGGATGGCCAAAGGCAATTAGTGAAAAATGTTCTCCTGCTTGCTCTCTCCTATTTTCAACTCATCACTCAAAACCTCACTGAGTCACTCATTCACTGAGTACATTGTAAAAAAAAAAAAAACTTTTTTTTTTTTCGGTAAAAAAACAGCAAATGTGGTTGCCAGCAATTCACCTTAAAATATTGTGGTGATAATATGTCAGGTTTTACGGAATGGCATATATTATTACAGCTAATAACCATATATTTCATATATTGCAAAGATTGAACTATCAAAATCTGCTTTTTACCATTTCTATGTCTGTATTTACAGTAAAATGGCATATAAATGCATTTTAAACCATACAAATTATTTCACCATTTATGGCAAGGTAACAGATTTAAAAAAAAAAAAAATCATTTTTTTTTTTTTTTTTAGCTCTGTTCCAAAACCTCATGCACTCCCTAATCATACACCATTTTAAGGCATCAACAATGTGCTGTTCCAAAAATTCTTTAGACAGCATTACCTATATCAGCAATCCCAGACTGCATTGCAACCGAATGTTGATTACAAGCATATTTCATTCAATACAGAAAAGTATCAATCAAAAGTCATAAAGTCTAATTAATAACAGCAATTACTTTAGCAAATTGTTGTGCTTT
Organism: Opsariichthys bidens; assembly: GCA_037194245.1. NCBI lineage: Eukaryota > Metazoa > Chordata > Actinopteri > Cypriniformes > Xenocyprididae > Opsariichthys > Opsariichthys bidens. The sequence goes on from CM074293.1 coordinate 4,992,559, forward strand.
TAGGCTTATCACATTGTTATGCATATCATAAAAACATTCTAATTTCAAACTCTATTTAAATAAATTATGCAGAGTCTCTCACACAGATTCTGACTCACTCATTCACTCACTGACTCATCGAGTCCCTCATTGACTCATTGTAAGGCATCATAGATGCTACTTAAATCTATGCCGTTCAAAAAAGGTAGGCAGCATGATTGTGTTCCTTTCTAAGATACATATTTAGGCAGCATTATATCCTTCACAATCCCAGAATGCATTGCAGCATACCAATATAGCAAACGAGGTGAGAGAAATGTTGGAAAAGTGACTCACAGATTCACTCACTAATTAACTCACTCAATGATTTGTTCAATCTCTCAGTGATTCACTTATTCACACACTGTGTCACTCACTAATTCTTTAGACATTTACTCTTGCTTTTGCTTTTTTAAAAACATTTTAAATACGAAGTAAATTATAAGCATCACTAAGGTATATTTAACAGTCCAGCCCCTTTAGTGCCATGCTATATTTATTCATTGACAGATAAATCACAACTGTTGAACTAAAGCTGACATAGAGGGCTAAATCGCTTCTTCATTAAGGCAAAGTTAGCCTTGAGCGTCGTCAAGGTGTCATGACGTATCAGAACAGCTGACATACGCACGCTTATGGCGGTATACGGCATGGCTGCTTAATTTGGCTCTTTATTTGATGATCAGAGCTTGTAAACATCACCTCTAATGGGACCGCGTCATATAGGATGTTGTACTGTTGATGATCATGAGGCATTAAGATTACATGTTGACTTTTCTGGTAAGATTCATCTTCACTGAGGTTATTTATAAGCTGGCATGTTTTCAGTACACTGGATGTAGCCTCAAATAAGTTGTTTTATTATTATTATTTTGTCTTACTTACTAAGAAATGTACTGCTTACAATTAATTACAAATAAACTGCAATGGTATTTTCTTGTAAAATATATTCCAGTAATCTTTTGTTTTATTTACAAGTATGAAATTATTTTTTCAGTGTATAAGAAATGACTATTTACAACGAATAGTTGACGGGCCCATTGACTTCCATACTATTTTTGGAAGTCAACGGAGCCCATATTACCCATATTCTTCAAAAATATCTTATTTTTAAGTTCAGCAGAAGAAAGAAATTCATATATGTTTAGAAAAACTTGAGGGTGAGTAAATGACACATTTTTTAATTTTATTTTTGAGTGCTCTATCCCTTTAAATAACTATCTCGAGCCAGTGTTTATTTAAACAGTAAAGACACGTATTGTGTGCCTGATGATATATGAGTATAAATAGAATATAAATTCTTTGTAAATGTCATTACTGTCATTTATTAATCAATTTAATATGTCATTGCTGAATAAAAGTATTCTTAATAAAATAATATACCGACTGCTATCTTTCATACCGAGCACATGACATCCAAGAAAAAAAAAAAGTAAATCGTGCGCACGATTTAGTGTACTTTTTTTTTTTTTTTTTGAAAGATATTGTGATTTTACTAGCTATAGGTTTCACATTATAATAACTTTAATAACATTAAAGGTGCACTCACTTTTTCCGTAATGATTTATGTCTCAATATTAGCATAATACATTTGTTTAAAATCATATCTAACATGGGATGAAGTCAAATCCATAGCCTGAAGTTTAGCCTACATGGAGTGGACCACCTCATGGGAGCTGCCATGATGAGATCACATGATCAACCTCATCTTGTCATTTTATTGACCGAAGCTGATCTGGGGGGGTATTCCAGAAAGCAAGGTTAACTTACCGTCACATATAGCCCAAACTCCCGGTTGATTAACTCAAACCTTGCTTACTCAAGGTATACTGGTTCCAAAAACGCATCGGGGGTAAGTTCAGCCAACCCAAAATATGTTCCCGGTTCACACACGACATTCTCAACCGAACGATGAATCGATGATTCACCATGGAAACAGACGCTAAGAAAAAGCGTGCCGTTCTACATTCTTCTTCTTCTTTTAATTTACATAACCTACTTAGTAGGTTACTTAGCCATCTATTTGGTGGTTGTGTAATCATGTTTTCAATATTTTTATTGAATAAGTCATCTTTATTCACTGAGAATAAGACTTATATTATTTGTTTGATGCTACATATTTAATAAGATATCACATATGTATTTTATAATAGAAATTATAGTATAGAAAACGTCCTGTTATAAAAAAGAAAAAAAGCAGATCCATGCATGAGATTACAATAAAATAAATGCATATATTAGAAATCAATAAACATTATAACAGTTCTATATATAATATATAGCACTATTAATATATATACATACAATATGTGTATATATATATAATGTGTGTTTGTATGTGTGTGTATGTATATGTATATATATATATATATATATATATATATATATATATATATATATATATATATATATATATATATATATATATATATATATATATATATATATATATATATATATTGTATATATAACTATTTATAAACTTAATGTGACTATATAACAAATTTAGTTACATTAATATAACTATATTAATTAAACAACACGCATCTGAATACATCTTAAGCAAACTAACCCTGGAACATAACCTGAGAGTAAGTTACTCGCATACCCTGAAAGTTACCTCCATTTACGGAACCGAGAGTTGAGGTTTAAACATAACCAACACATAACCTGCTTTCTGGGATACCAGATGGGTGTCGGTCCCAGAAGACTGCTGATGAACACTATATAGCGTACTGAATGCACCTTTAGCATTATGCAATGCCTAAAGTCTATTAGAATCAATTCATACCCTTCACTAAAAGCTGTAATGCAGCGTTGCATCACTGTAATTGTATCTGTATGAACAGGGTTGGAGAAAACCGCGTAACGAAGCTGTCAGACGTGCTTTTCGATCCATGTGAGGCACGTGTCTACGGTCTTCCAGATAAGAGCAGAACTATTTCAGATTTTAATTGGGCAGCACACATCATGTTCGAGGCAGACAGCAGCAGCTGTATTAGATATGATTTTCACGGTGCATATGGCTCACAGAACCCCACGGAGATAGGTGGATGCGGTTTACTGCCTCTCATGATCATCTGTGAACGTAGATCTAAAGGATCTCCAATTTCAAAGATAGCCTGTCAGCCACCATACCTCACAACTTTACACAAACTACCCACGCGCGCACACGTAGGACTCACGCACCGTCACGTAATGATGGATTTAGCCCGATTTGGGTAAAGATGGTTCCATTTAAACGTAAGAATGCATTACTGACCCAGAAACAAACGGTATAAAATCCAAAATAATTACCACTGCTGCAATGGTTTCGTTCTTTTCTCCCCTCAGAAGGCAAAAAAGCAAGTTTCCCTGAATCAACAGTGCCACCCAGTGCTTGAATACGAACTGCATGGGTTTATATAAGCACTTTTAGTTGATGAGCTTCTATTTTAAACATCTGCTTTCCCATATTTGATGCCAGTTAAAGTGGCATCCTTTTGTCTGAAGACAGATATGACCGTGTATTAATGATTGATGCCTTTGAAGACTGTAATCAATATGATTAACAGCGAAGAGGCGTCTCTGAGATGATTAAACATCTGGCATTTTCATGTTGTACCATTTTGCTCGTAAGAAAATTAACAGGATGGCTGATGCAAAACTGTTTATTTGAATCATTTTGCGATCAAAGCACTTGCTGAGATGGAGAGTAGATAAAAAAAAAAAAAAATACTTTTTCATTAGTAGCCATTTTTATGCTACATATTTAAATCTTTTTGATGTTGTAATTGTGTGAAAGATAAATATCATCAAGTCAAGTTGTTGTTTATATTGGGGCAAGTTGTCACATATGTTTTTATATAACTCCACACAGTCCATGAATTAACATGTTTGTTGTCCAATTAATGACACATATTAATAATGTTTTTTGTTTTTGCTGTTTTATGAATCTGTAGTATTTATATAAGTCTATACTGTTTACTGTTATTGATGAAAAGCCATAAAATAACACATTTTAAATACATTTTTTTTTAATGGAAAATTACTTGTTTTTAAACATTGGATGTTAGTATTTCATATTTCCGACAAAGATATTTTTCCTGAATGAATGTCAATAAGGTTTTCATTGTGACAACTTGCCCCATCATATGTTAAACGAAATAAAACCCATGTCACAGAATATAATAAAACAAATAAATAGTAGTTTTTTTTTCCCCCTTAACAATAAGAACACATCAGCTTTAGTACCAAGTTCATATGGCGTTCTTTGCGATACTATTTATTACTGTAATAATTTTCTTTTGACAACAAACATGGCAATATTGTGGCATCGTGTCTTGGTTTTTATCTGATTCTGTGTGCAATATAATCTCTAATTTTCTTTGGTATCTCAGAAGACCAAACGATGAGGGAAAAGTTATTAGAGGTCCAGACCGGGGATATTGTTCCCACAAGCTCATTCAAACCTCAAACCTGTATTGTGCTCATAAACTAAAGGAAAGTGCGCCCACAGATTCTAATTCAGTCTATTAGATATGGTCAAGTAACCCTTTTATTGGAATGGAGGTCCAAAGCCTGCCTTATATCTGAATCAATTGTACTATTTCTGTAGCAGAACTGTGAATGGATCCATTGGACTAGTTCATGAAGACCAATTCAATAGATTTTTCTTTTTCTTTTTTTTCGAGGCATGAATGGAAGTGTTTCCCTTTTTTGTATATTAGTTTGAAAGCTGTGCGAGGCCATATCCTTTATAGCAACATGATTTTTTTTTTGAGGGGCTGGCATGCATAATCCAATAATAGAGCCTAATGTAAAACAAATATGGGAGAATCTTATCTCAACCCATTAAAGGAACATTTTCTAGGTCCGTCAGTAAAATAAGTCAGCCTGTAGAATATTCCACAGCGTTAATAGAAATTATTGCTACAGATGCTGGTCATATAATTAGAATATATTATATTCATTCATTACACACAGACTGATGTTTGTCGTGGCTTAATGGTGAGGGATTTGGGCTTTTAACCTGAAGGTTGCTAGTTCGATTCCCACGGCGGCAGGAATTGAAAGTGGGGATTGTGAACCTCAGAAAACACAGTGGAGCAACATCAGCAGATGACATGACACCCCAAACATCACTGACTGTGGAAACTTTACACTGGACCTCAAGCAATGTGGATTGTGTGTCTCTCCTCTCTTCCTCCAGACTCTGGGACTCTGATTTCCAAAGGAAATGCCACATTTACTTTCAGAGAACATAACTTTGGACCACTCAGCAGCAGTCCAGTCCTTTTAGTCTTTAGCCCAGGCAAGACGCTTCTGACGCTGTCTGGCTTGACACAAGGAATGCGACACTGAAACCCATGTCTTGTATATGTCTGTGCGTAGTGGCTCTTGAAGCACTGACTCCAGCTGCAGTCCACTCTTTGTGAATCTCCCCCATATTTTTGAATGTGTTTTGTTCCACAATCCTCTCCAGGGTGCGGTTATCCCTATTGCTTGTACACTTTGTCTACCACATCTTTTCCTTCCCTTCACCTCTCTATTAATGTGCTTGGACACAGAGCTCTGTGAACAGCCAGCCTCTTTTTCAATGACCTTTTGTGTCTTGCCCTCCCAAGGTGTCAGTGGTCGTCTTTTGGACAACTGTCAAGTCAGCAGTCCTCCCCATGATTGTGTAGTCTACAGAACTAGAGTGATAGACCCTTTAAAGGCCTTTGCAGGTGTTGTGAGTTAATTAGCTGATTAGAGTGTGGCACCAATATTGAACCTTTTCGCAATATTCTATTTTTCTGAGATACTAAATTTGGGATTTTCCTTAGTTGTCAGTTATAATTCTCAAAATTAAAATAAATAAACATATGAAACATCAACCTGTGTGTAATGAATGAATATAATAAACAAAATTCACTTTTTGAATGGAATTAGTGAAATAAATCAACTTTTTGACGATATTATAATTATATGACAAGCATCTGTATATTAATGTATACTAACGTGTGTGTGTATATGTATGTATATATGTATGTATGTATATGTATATGTGTGTGTATGTGTATATATATATATATATATATATATATATATATATATATATATATATATATATTCAAATAAATTCAATTTATTTATTTAATTCATATTTATCTTAGATATTTGTATAAATGTATATAAATAATCAAAATAATATTTATTTTACATTTTGTATTTAATTAAAACACAATTTAAATATTTATAATAACTATTTAATTATTATGTGTGTGTTTAGCAAAATATTTAGAAAGACAGACAAATTTATGCTCTGAACAACATGTATATCCTCTTAAATAATGTGCATTTAGATTTGTACAGGTCTTCTGACATCATTATAAATGTGCTTTTGTAAACCTAGCTTTGGCTCCCAGTCCTGTTTAGCATGCAAGATACACCCACGCATCACGAACACATTGAGATTCACTCCAGTCGTACCCACACAGGCTACAGTGCAAGAGAAGTGCATAGCCAAGACCTTGTTCTGTTGTTACTCCATCTCCATTTCCCTTTCTTTTCAACTTTTCTTTTTATTTGTAAACATTCTGAAATCTGAATCATAATCTTACTCTTTCTAACCCACATACACTTCAAGAAGCACATTACAGAGGCAAAACAGGACTGTCTGTAAAGCACAAACTCCTCAAAATGATTAATTTCCTTTCCATCTAGTGAGGTTCATTCAGATATCTCTCCGTAACAAATGCATTTCAATCCATCGCTTTCAAATTATACCCTAACAATAAATGACTGTGTTAACACAGACAGAATGCCTCGACTATTACAGTCAAACTAATTATATGTTTGCAATTCAGTGTTCATCAAAAGCTAACTTCCGAAAAGTGACTTTGCTTTCTTTTAGATGATGTGACATACTAAAGTCTTGCTTTTTGCAGGTTTTAACCACATTTTAAAGCACATTCCATACTAATATGTAAGAACACATAGGTTTATTTTATTATTTTGAAGTTTCACATAAACTATTGATAAAAAGATTATTGGAGTATTTTAGTTTACAAGAAAATACATTCCACTCAATTCATGTTTAATTCAATGTGTTACTTGACCTTTGTTTATTTGTGAAATTTACTCACAAAATTTAACTACTTTACTGAGTGAAAATGTTTTGAGCTGTTTTGACACAATTTTAATAAATATTTCATTTTATTTTGTATAAATAAAGTATTTTTGTATGAATATCTGAACATAAAATATATCAAAAATAAACAACATAGTATATATGTGTGTGTATGTATATATGTGTGTGTGTGTATATATATATATATATATATATATATATATATATGTATATGTATATGTGTGTGTATATATATATAAAAAATGCCATTATTTTTTTTTGTATCTATCTGAGCATCGACTAATATATATATATATATATATATATATATATATACACACAAACATATTTAATACATGCATTCTTTTTTATCAACACTTGAATGTTGCTTTTTTAATGAAACTTGCCAACAGTTTTTAATAAATAGCTGAGAAAATCATGGCTATATCCGAATTCAGAATGCTGATCAAAACATAGTTCGAGTCCAAGCGCAAAGGAGATTCTCTACTCTTTCAAAAGATGCGTAACAGCGCCTCCTACCATCTAACAGTGAAAACACTGATACCCGGAAAATTCCATCAAAGGCGGGGAAAGAGTTAATGGGATTTTGCTTGGTTCTAATTCAGCTGTTTTCAAATTCTTTTTTTCTTCATGGCAGCTTTGATTCAGTATACAGATGATCCTCTGTCTGAATCTTGACTTGTGAAGGTCATTGAAACTTTTCAGTTTCAACAGGGTTACAGAAATCGTCGCAGGCCAGTTGTCAGTAGCATAATGGCTGTCATCCTCATTTGAAGAGTATTCGTTTCCTTCAGTTCATCCTAAACAACATTGTCCTTGTGTGAACTTGCTCGCAGCAGACCTCGCTTTTCTCAGACATTTCTATGGCTCTTTCCCCTTTGAACCCTCAATCCCGGCAGTCCAATCTGCCTGTGCGATTAAACATACATCTTAACGTCTCTCTCCACCTTCACTGCATCCTTCCGCCCTACTTAATGCTATTCATTTGCAAGCTTGGCAGCCTCACACCGCTCTGTTGTGTGCTCCAAACGTGCATGGGTTTCTAAGCTTGGCACAAGCTTTTGGCACCGTTCAGGGTGACACAATAGTTTTTACCAGTGCGCCAGCACTCGGGTCTGTCCAACCGCCGCTCTCGGTTGCTGATAACAGCGTTTACAGATTTGACTAGGCAGCCGTTTCTGTTCGCTATCACTATCTCTTTGACTGGAGAGAGGCAGTGAGGACAAACACAAAGAAGTTGGGGAGGTTAAGGAAAGGGGTGGAAGACGAAAAAACGGTTGGAGAATTGAAATGAAGATAAAGAACTGCAGTGGAGAGGATGGGTGATGGTTTCATTAAGACACTGGCTGTGTCCTAACCAGGTGCAAAGCGATAAGCTGACTACAAGTTCTGACTCTACACAATTACTGCCACTCAAAAATCTTCTAGTTTCCAGTTAAAAATAGCTACAAATCTTTAAAACAAGCTATATTAACAACTGAGAAGCAATATAACTAATGTTTCAAAAACCATACGACTGATTTTCTTTTACCAGAACCCTAAAATTGAAAATGAATCTTTTTTTTTTCTCATACAATTACAATGAATGTTAACTGAGAATTTCAAAAATGCAAAAGTACCGTAAGATTCCATGACTTCTGCTTTATTTCCCAAGACATCTGAAGCTATATGACTGAATAATAATATGTTGCCTTGTCATATGTAACAATATAGTGTTGCTAATGTAATGTAAAATTAGAATGTTAATAGTACCAGTAAATGAGTGAATGAACGAGTGAATGAATGCGTGAGAGAGCGAGTGAATGAGTGAATGAATGAGTTAATAAATGAGCGAATGAATGAATCAGTGAGAAAGCGAATGAATGAATTTGTGATTTAAGGAATTAACCAATGAGTGAATGAATGAGTGAATAAATGGAGTGAGTGAGTGAGTGAATGAATCAGTGAGTGAGTTAATGAATAAATCTGAATCAGTGAGTGAATAAATGGAGTGAGTGAGTGAATGAATGAATGAATCAGTGAGTGAGTTAATAAATGAATCTGAATGAGTTGATGAATGAATTAGTGAATGAATGAATGAATGCATGAGTGAGTTAATGAAATAATCAGTGAGTGAGTTAATGAATGAATGAATGTGTGAGTGATATACATACATACATACATACATACATACATGTGTTTGGTTGTTGTGGCACTAACCTCCTACATCACAAACCTAGTTTTAATACAAGCCAACCAATCAGATTTGAGGCAGCCATTATGGAAAACAGTTGCCATTTCCCTGTACCTGAATATGACAGATGGTGGGACTATCTCCAGCATAACTATGCTGAACTGTTTTCAAAACCTTCTTTAGTCTGCTATTTCCAATGGCAAGTTACAGATTGTGTTGTCAGATATAATGGCATTAAACTTTCAAACAGGCATATAAGCTAGGCACAAAAATAGATTCTGTTTAACACAACATCTTTTTAGAGACTTTATGGCTTCCTCTGCCCTGCTTCCCTCCTGCTGTTCTCTTTCGGCCAAAATCCTTCAGGCATTAACACTACTCGATCTTCCTCACGGTGCTAAATGTAACATCTTGGCCGGCTGTTGGCAGTGGATAAGCTGAGTAAGCAGAGTTTCTTTAGATGTATCGCTCTTGTATAGCTGTAAATCAGAAACGGGAATCCTTTAAGCTTGATGGCTCATTCACAGAGCTCCATAATGCTCCCTGGGCCAGAAACAGACCCTCTGCAGTGTCGAAGATGAAGTGGAGTCCTGATCCATCACACTTTGGTTGGACACTCTTTTTGTTTCTGGCCTTTTTGCCACTTTGTTTTGGCAGTGATACTTGAGACAGTTTAGAAGGAGGGGAATGAGGAACAGGACGAGGGAATGAACAGATATTGCATTAAGTGCCACAGCTTGGGCATTCTCTATCTATCTGTACCCTCTGCTATTAAACCAACACATTTTTCCAATTGCGTTCTCATTCTTTCGTGGAAACCCCGAGCCTGCAAAGCGTGAGTATACTCCAGGTAGCATCAGAAGCGCATAAACAGCGATTCTTGCTAAATTAGTTTCGGTGTAATCCCACCACACACAGAACAGATGCATAATCACTGAATTGCTGAGACAAGCTGTGTTCATATCTGTGTGTGAGACAGAAGAAAATTTCCTTTCAAGATTGTGTTCAACCAATAGCACATTTCTTAAGATGTCCCAGAAAGTGCATGCGTTGCAGGGAATTATTCATAATTGTGCTAATTAAGCCTTCTCCTTTGAAAGACAAAAAGACACATAAAAGGCAAAATATAATAAATAAAACTATGAGATTAATTTACAATTTAGGGTTACACTTCATGAGTTTGCCTAAACACTGTAAAGGCTGATTAGTGGTTAAAAAAAAATAAGGACCTTGGTTTAATTAAGCAGTTCCTTAAGCCACTTTTACGCTTAATTGCCTTTAGTAAAATGGAACATTTTGTGTTACTTGCACAATAAAAAGAATCAAATCAAAACAAGATTACATTTATATATTTATATACTACCAACTTCACTTCAACAAGGATGCATTAATGATCAGTGAAAGACATTTATAATGTTACAAAAGATTTATTGTGATCCATTCATCAATGAATACTAAAAATGTATCATTCTTTCAAAAACAACAAGCTGGCTGCACAACTGTTCTAAACATTGATAGTAAAATGTTTCTTGAGCAGCAAATCAGTTTTTTTCCTAGAGGATCGCATGACACTGAAGACTGGAGTAAAGATGCAGCTTTTAAAATCTAAATCTAAAATCTTAATAGTCACAAGGCAGTGCAACAAAGTATACTATACATATAATATTTTATAAAAATTGCACTTTACAATTTAAATATATTCTTCTTATTATTATTAAGTCTAACATTTGAATTTTAACAGTAATCTGTCATAAAATTGTCATGAAAATGATGTTTCAAACAATCAATCAATTGATCGATAGAGAGAGAGAGATGAATAGAAAGATATTTACAGAGAGAAAGATAGATAGAAATGATGTTTCAATCAATCAATACATAGATAGGCAGGCAGGCATACCTGAGGCATTCCAATTTGTGCTATTTCATTATCAGCTCCTTTCAAAATTCCCAAAATCAGAATGAATAATGCATGAAATGGATATTGATAAAGTAAACACACACACATATATATATATATATATATATCAAAAATACCCCTTATTACACTCATGGGTTATAACAAGGGACACAACGCCAAGCCCCCGTACGGCGTGTGTGTAATCACTGCAGAATTGCTTTGAGATGTTATGCATGAGCTGTAGCTGTTATCCGATAAACGCTACGAGCTTATCGTATGCAGGAGAGGCCGGCGCGAATGCTTGTGTTGAGAGCATCGTAGGACTTATTCCCGAGATTTGATTAGATGTTTAGGGAGTCCATTTCGTGCTGCTGCTACAGCTAAATGTGAAATTAATGATCAGAGTGGAGGTTAGCTAATCTCTGTGATAGGAATAAAATAGATTTAAGCAGCCCTGGAACCAAGGTGCAAATGATAGATACGAACATGTGACTGTGCTCCGTCCTGTACTTGTCCCAGAAGTGATTATAAATTATTCATGAAGAAAAAAAGTTAGGGAAGATATTAGAATGATAAACAAGAAAGGTTTGAGTTCAGAATTAGGGGCCAAAGGGAAAACTGTGTTTAATATCCCATTGAACTACGCTGTAGGCACAACAACATGCAGTTATTAACACGACAGAGGTTGAATTAGAAAATTGACAATTTTATCAAAGCCTAAACAGCTGAATTGTGATTTACCAGCCTAATCCAAGAAACAAACATTGGACTGAATATTTCATTAGGTTTGTCTGCATAGTTTGAGTGTTTGAATTCTAAATATCAACTCATCATCATCCGCCAATAATTCACAACACACAACACATTGTGGTGGCCACAAAGCGTGCTTTGTCTTCACTAAACCCATATTAAATGCAGTGTGAGCTGTTGTTTCTTTTACTTAAGTTCCATTCAGGAAAGCCTGTTCAGTCGGCAGCCATATTTGCAGCTATTCTGGGCATCCGAGACAAAGTCTTATCTACTTGAATGGGGGAATCCTGAAATCTCAAAAACTGCTTGCCAAACTCGATTAAACAAAAATGATTTAAATTCAGCAACACAATCTGACATGAACGGTATCATAAATGCTGTATACACCTATTGCTAAGCCAAAAGAACAGTATGTCAGAAAACTTTTTATTTGGGGAAAAAAAAAAAAAGTCCCCGGATGACCTATTATCTCCTCAGAGATTCTGAAGTACACATACGATGGACATTTGACTATCCCATAAGGCCACAGGAGAGGTTTTTGGAATGGCAGTGAAACAACACACAATTGACACTGGTTGGTCACATGACAACATGGCGGATGTAGTATACCTGAATTTCATTCATACTCGCCGCCTAGGGTGAGTCGCGAGTAAAACTATATCTCACCACCCGTTATGGCCCATTATCTTGCTGAGCAAGCACTTTTCTGGGAAGCCCCTTTAAGACTAGTCATTTCACTCGGCGGCCATCTTTGAAATGCTGCTTTTTCAGTAATGTAAGAGCAGCTCCTATCTGTTTGAATGCGGAAACAACGAATTCTCCAAAGCTGTTCACCAAGCTGCAATTAAATTTCATATTTGAAATCACCAATGATATCTGACAACAATTGGCTCATGAATATCGTTTCGAATAGCATTTCAAATCTTATTTTTCAGGCTGGACCAGCCAATGCGCATGTGCAGTCTTAAGCGCACATCTAAAAACATTAACTGTTTCGGCAGTTGCGGTGATGCGATGACTTGATCAACCAGCGAGTGTCTCTTTTATTTAGAAGGAGGGGCTTACTCCAACCTCAACATCAGATTCAGGAGGAACAATGCGGTTTTTGTCCCGGTCGTGGAACACTGGACCAGCTCTATACCCTTTAGGGTGCTGGAGGGTTTGCGCAACTAGTCCACATGTGTTTTGTGGATCGGGAGAAGGCATTCGACCGTGTCCCTCATGGCGCCCTGTGGGTGGTGCTCCAGGAGTATGGAGTCCAGGGCCCTTTGCTAAGGGCTGGTTCGCAATGCCGGCAGTAAGTCAGACCTGTTCCCGGTGCGTGTTGGACTCCTGCAGGGCTGTCCTTTATTACCGGTCCTGTTCATAATCTTTATGGACAGGATTTCTAGGCACAATCAGGGCCCGGGGGGAGTCTGGTTTGGGGACCACATGATCTCGTCTCTGCTTTTTGCAGATGATGTTGTCCTGTTGGCTCCATCGGGCCAGGACCTCCAGTGTGCATTGGGATGGTTTGCAGCCGAGTATGAGCACCTCCAAGTCTGAGACCACAGTTCTCAGTCGGAAAAGGGTGGCTTGTCCTCTTCAGGTTGGTGGAGAGCTCATGCCTCAAGTAGAGGAGTTCAAGTATATTGGGGTCTTGTTCACGAGTGAGGGAAGGAAGGAGCGTGAGGTTGACAGACGGATCGGTGCAGCAAGGCGAAGCACTCAATTTACCGGTCAATCTAAATTCCTACTCTCACCAATGGTCATAAGCTTTGGGTCATGACAGAAAGAATGAGATCCCGGATACAGGCGGCCGAAATGAGCTTTCTCCGCAGGGTGGCAGGGCGCTCCCTTAGAGATAAGGGGGAGGAGCTCGGTCACTCGGGAGGAGCTCAAAGTAGATCCGTTGCTCCTTCACATCGAGAGGAGTCAGCTGAGGTAGCTCGGGCATCTGTTTCGGATGCCTCCTGGACGGCTCCCTAGGGAGCACCTCGGTGTCCCCCTGGAAGAGCTGGAGGAACTGTCTGGGGAGAGGGAATTCTGGGCATCTCTGCTTAGACTGCTGTCCCCATGACCCGGCCCCGGATAAGCGGTAGAAGATAGATGGATGGATGGATGGTTTATTCCACCATTTAGTATGTTGCACTTTCTCCCATTCGAAAGTAAAATGCCATTTTATATATAATTTCTTTGGTTGTGTTTTCCATTTGAGCGCATGATACACTGCCTCTTCATGTTGGCATCTGTCTAATTAGAATATTTTCTAAAATATGACAGATAATTTGCACCAGAATACCTTGAGGACAATATGCGTAGTGTTGCTGTCTGGCAGAAACCTCATAACTCCAAAAATGCTACTTTTCAGAAAACAAATGAATAAAGAGATAACTGTATTTTTTTTCATTAAATACTGCATTGATTTTGAGGATTTATGGTCAGACACTTGCATGTGTCATTATTAGCATTTTCACCAAACTCAACCTCAATTGGAGTTACGCGCTTTTTGACCAGCGAATTTCAGAGATGTTTTTTTTTTTTCCATATGTGTTTTTTCTATCATTAGAACATCCACATCTGAGGCATTAAGTGCATCACATTATGTTTATCAACTTGCAGATTATACAGTTTATTGTATCTATGTGGACAGTAGCTATGTTTTCAGAACTGAAAAACGTTTTCGGGCCTAAAGCACTCTTCTCCGCTCCTCATATACATAAAACTTTGCCTTCATAGTGTTTCTAGAGTAAAGAAAATGTAGTTCTATATTTACCCTTATCATGAGGCAGAGTGGACTTATGAAGACAACGGAGTTACGAGGTTTAGTCACAAACACTTTTTAATTGGTTAAATATTTGCAAAACCCACAGATATAAAGGGTGACCAATAGTGATTAATGAAAAAATAAATAAAATGACGAAATATAGAGATACACACATATGCCCGACAGCGATTATGTTTATTGTTGTGTGTCATATTTGATACATCACATACATTTTATGATATATGTCTCCTATTGGAGAACTTTGCAGTGTGATCGAAGCACATGACCTTTGACATCAACAACAAGGATATTGGAGTCAAAAATGAATCAACTGACAGCATAATATTGAAGAAGAGCACACATTCGAGAAAATTCAAGAACATTAATGGCCTCTAGACGAGTGATTCATCACGAATGCTGTAGAACATCAAGACCTCTGTCCATGACCCGTTTCTGCTTCCATTTGGCCCCAGAGACGCTCTTCGCCAGCCCCCATTGCCCCAGAGGGACCCTTGCTAATGCTGGACCACAGTGTTATGCAGCATAAAAAAACGTCTATTACTCTTTGGATGACCTCTAGCACACCATCTAGCTCTGCCACTATTTTGGAGAAGAGGATAAAACAGCATCTGTGGGATGTAGTGGAGAGGATAACCTTTCCAGTTACATGAAAGATGTTCAACTCACTAGATGTTCCAAATCTAAATGAATTTAATACATTAAAGTTAGATAAAATAATCAAATAGTATATTATATTAAAGTGTATATTATTTATATTTAAGTATACATGCAACGCAACGTCTGTCTGTCGCTATATCACCATCTATAGTCAGTCGTTCTATCGCTCTGTCTATCGCTCGCTCACTCTATCTATCTATCTATCTATCTATCTATCTATCTATCTATCTATCTATCTATCTATCTATCTATCTATCTATCTATCTATCTATCTATCTATCTATCTATATCTATCTATCTATCCTCCCTCAACCCAAGCTTCACCACACTCAACCATATACTATCAGCAAGTTTTCACCTTTTCTAATCTACCTCAAATTTACAAATTTACTTACAGTAAATCACATACTTACTACTTACAGTACCACTAAATTTCGACATGTACTCGTCCAGTCCAATGGAAAGCATGCAAAATGGATACATAACAAAAAAGTTTCACTACAGCCACAGCCTTTTGTTAGAGAACACAGTAGTTGCTTTTGGTAGTGTGAACAAGTCAATTCTAATGTCAGTTTTCAGTAATTTTGGAAGAAGACGATGCGAAACTGTGTACTTTGAACACATGTAGTGGCTGGCTGTCCTTGGAGTGATAAACCTTCTTTTTATCTTTTTATTTCTCTTTCTCTCTCTGTGGTATGGTAATATAATTTTCCTGCTGTGATCTCTCACCTCTTCTGTGGGTTGCGTTTCTTTATTAGTTTGGGCCTTTATTTTTGGGCTCCTATGTCTCTAAAAAAACCTTTGAGAAATCCACTTTCTTTTGAGCTGTATTGTTGCCCGTTTTCTTTAGTTCTTGAACTGAGATCTGGTTAAATGGATGGGAAAATAACATCTGTTGTATTGCAGTTCTCTACTTTAGAAATCAAACATAACAGATTCAAAAGAACCTTGCCGAAAAAAGGAGCTAAAATGAAGACAAAAAATACATTTAAAATCCAGAATGCAGCACTTCAGTAAAAAGATCTTTGTTAGTAAAGTTTACTTAAAATACACTATCAACTACTACAATAATTTACTGACATTTCAATGACATTGTAACTCTGAGTTTCCTATATATGCAGTGATGTGACTTCTCAAATCAGATGTTTTGCACAAATATACAGAACGTATCAGTTCACGCTTGATGTCACCATATCTATAATTTATAGCCTACTTCAAGTCTTTTCAGACAAATTTACAACCCAGTCCGTCAAAATGACAGACACTTTTTTTGTACATCTTACAGAACACTCTTTTCATTGATGATATAACATAACACCCTAGAGGCACTTTTAAGTATATAAACATAAATGTTATAATTATGCATTAGTAACACACACACACGCACAGTTTTTTTTTTTTTTTTTTTTTTTTTTTGCTATCTTAGTGAGGACATTCCATAAACTTTCATTGATTTTATATTAGGTCAATGATATCACCTAACCCAACCCCTACTCCTAAACCCACCACAGAAACATGTGACCATCACTAGATTTAAATAAAAACCTCTTTTTGTTGATTTATAAGCCTTTTAATCTAGTGAGGACCAGTCAAATGTCCTCACTCGTGTGTTGTCAAAGTATTTCACAATATAAGTGATGACATTTGGTCCTCACAAGTATAGCCAAAACAACTTAACACAAAGTTAAACTATAATCATAAAAAAATCCCAATTAAATTGTGTCTTACACATTTAGAGAATCAGAGCACAGAATCAGAAGTGAATTTAAAGATAATGTCGACTGTACATTTACAAACCACTGTAGCTGCTTTCATCTTGAGCCTTTCCAATGCAATTGCACCAATGTAACCAGTAGATGTCCTCAGGATATGCCATTTTGAGTGCTTACAGTTTAGAATTAGTAACTGTAATAGAGTGGTTCCTGTGATATTGTCACATGGGGTTTTATAATAGGATTTTCAATTTATGAGTAAAATAAGATCTGTGATAAATATAACTTTGCGATACTTGTATACGTTTTGTTCTACAACATAAACTGCACACGCACATCCCAAACGTTCTTATCCAGTTACTTATTAGAAACTCAAAATTCGCCTTTTCGATATGGGTGTGTGTGAACTTAAATGAACTTATTTAAACTGTGCAAAATGTTCTTTCTTTTTATTAAGTCTGTATGTAGTGAACTGAATTAAGTAAACACCTAAACAATTATGCTCAACTGAATGTCTTTCAGTTAACAAGCATTTTAAGTTAACATGCTAATTTTAAATGTATTGGATGAGCTGATAAGAATTGATTTATCTCTACACCAACATTAGCGCATCTATTGCTCCATGAGTAAAGCACCACACACCTCAGTTCATAACCTCAGCACAAGCTAAAGTCCTCAGAAACTCCAACATTAACATAAACAAACCACACAATTGATGCGATCTTAATTTACTCTCCCTATCAAGTCACCTGCAAAACTTTTCGTTGGGGACTAGAAAAAACACTGTCCAGTTGTCAATAAATATGATTCACATACTTTAAAGCCAACACTCACACACATACTGACTGGTTACAATAAGAGCATTGATACTGTGTGTTCAATAAACACACAACAACTAGACTCTTATTCACCAGTAAATGGAGAAATGCTTAATCAAACTAAAACTGGAAATATGGTGTCTTTGGTAGGGAATATTTGGGTATCATTGCAGCCCTTAAAAAACCGACATGAGGGGCTAATAGTTTCATAACTTAAAGCTTCCATCCGTCATTCTATCCACTCAGACATCCATCCATCATTCTAGCCACTAATAGGTCCATCCATCCATCCATCCATCGTTCTTGCCACTCATCCATCCATTCATCCATCCATCCATCCATCCATCCATCCATCCATTCATCCATTGATCCATCCATCCATCCACTCATCCATCCATCTTTCTATCCACTTATCCATCCATCCATCCATCATTCTATCCCCTCATACATTCATCCATACATCCATCCATCATTATATCCCCTCATACATTCATCCATCGTTCTGGACACTCATCTATCATCCCTCCATCGTTCTCTCCTCTCATCCATACATCCATCCATCATTCTATACCATCATACATTCATCCATCCATCAGTCCCTCTGTCCATATGTCCACTAATTGTTCTATCCACTCATCCATCCATCCATCCATCCATCCATCCAAAAATAAACTTATGGGCCAGTAGTTTCATAACCAAAAGCTATCCATCCGTCCGTCCATCCATATGCCCATCCATCCGTCCGTCCATCCATCCATCTATCTGTCCATCCATCCATCCATCGTTCTATCCACTCATCTATTCATTCATCCATACATCCATTCATCCATCATTCTACCCACTCATACATTCATCCATCCATTGTTCTGTCCACTCATCCATACATCCATCCATCATTCTATCCCCTCATACATTCATCCATCGTTCTGGACACTCATCTATCATCCCTCCATCGTTCTCTCCTCTCATCCATACATCCATCCATCATTCTATACCATCATACATTCATCCATCCATCAGTCCCTCTGTCCATATGTCCACTAATTGTTCTATCCGCTCATCCATCCATCCATCCAAAAATAAACTTATGGGCCAGTAGTTTCATAACCAAAAGCTATCCATCCGTCCGTCCATCCATATGCCCATCCATCCGTCCGTCCGTCCATCCATCCATCTATCTGTCCATCCATCCATCCATCGTTCTATCCACTCATCTATTCATTCATCCATAAATACATCCACTCATCCGTCCATCCATCAATCCAAACATTCATCATTCTATCTATCCATCCGTCCATCCATATGTCCATCCATCCACCCGATATGCACAGTATATGTGTTTGAAGGAGCAAATATAATTTATAAAGGAACATTTTATCACTTTTGTTGGATTCTTATAAAATTAAATGGGTATTTTATGAAAATAATGCATTGTTTTTATCATCTGGTTTGCAGAAGAATTTCAGCATTTATTTTTAATATGGGTCACATTATCTGAATTATTATCTGATGTGATCTGTACGTGTACAGGTTTTAACAAACAGTGGCCACATGATGGAGGCAGTGATTCATGTTTGAAACCGTGTGATCCAGTGCTGAGCCTGTTGAATACTCTCACCAAACCATTCTTAGCCGTCTTGTTTTATAGAAATGCAGGACACATATGATCAAATTCATTACATGATATGTTGATTAATACACTTATGTTCACAGAAAAGAATCAAAATAATGACTACAATAAAATACTACATTATTATGACAAATGGAAGAATCAACAGTACAAAATTAATAAAAAAAAATGTTTTCCCATCTTGGAAAATTCATGTGAGGCAAATAAAACCTCAATTAATCTTAATTATCATATAAGAATTATAATATATAACACATTCATTTTTTTTTTTAAGGTTTTGTAAAACTTTGTCCAGTCAGCTTTAAAGTCGCCATATCATGCATTTTTTTTAAAGGTTTTGTAAAACTTTGTCCAGTCAGCTTTAAAGTCACCATATCATGCCTTTTTAGTTTTTTTTTTTTAGTTTTAGTTTTTGGGGTCTACTTGAATATGTTGCTGAATAATATGCAGCGCTGTTTCATTCCTGTCTCTATAAAGCCCCTCATTCCGAAAAGTGCACTGTGCTCTTATTGGTCGGCTGGACCAGTGTGTTGCGATTAGTCAACTGCTATGAGCTTGTTTGGGGAAGTGTAACACCCCTTGCCGTAACTCTGTTATACAGGTTTGGAAGAACTTTAGAGTGAACTATTCCTTTAAAAAAGTTTTCCATTTTTGTTCTACCTGGGCCTTTATTTTTATATTTGCAGAACTCAAATGTTCCCTGAGTTTCAACACTCTACCAACTAATTCAACCAGTGCCTGTCCCTTTATTCTGCATTTGCCTTGGGCATGAATTATTTAATGAGGAATATTGTGACGTTTTCACTCCTAGAAGAAAACTCAGAACTACAATGGAGACGTTTCAGGGAGTTCAGAAACAGTTCGCACTGATATAGAGAATAAGTCCCACTAGAGTGACGTTCATGCTCAAACAGCAACATTATAAGAAAGTCAAGCATGTAAAAATGAGTCATAATAAATCTTCTTTAAAACGTCATCATTTCTTCGTTAATCCAAAAAAGATTTGAACAAAATAAGATCTATTAATACTACTTTCAAAAATGCGTATTCTGTAATTACAGGAGGTGTCGTTTGAAATACATTGTTCAAATGGGTGTGGAAGGGTCAAGATCCATAATTAATGATTAAATGCAACATACTGAGTATTGCTACTGTGTTCGGATCAGTGTCTCTCTGAGGGAAGGTTACTTTGCAGTGTCTATAAAGGTTCTCACTCATCCAGGTCACTGGAAAAGTCATGTAAAATTTCCATCAGCAGCATCCAGACTTGTTTATTGATTTAAGACATTTAGAGGCTTGTGACGTTGTGTGAAGAAGGTTAAATGCTGAGGAATGTGACGTGACGTTTCTTTGCAGTGACCTAGAAAGGTGCCAACAAATAAAAATGTAAAAAAGACCAGCCAAAAGAATCAATGTGGAAAAGTACTACAAAGTAGAGGTTCTCAACTGGTTTAACATATTGGTGTTCCAACACTGTACAAATATTGCTATCTTTGCACAAATGTAAAGAAATGTTTGTAGAGTTTGAACTTGACTGACTTATACAATTTCTTCATTTGAATTAATACTAGCATGAACTCAATTGTGTTTATATAGTTTTTGCATTCGATTAGACACACAGCCATTCTGCCGTGAGCATGCAAGATATGCTGCTGCTGCATAAATAGACATATTATTCACCCTTAGCAGATCTAGGCAGGTGGAGCTGGGGGAGTTGGAGGAGTTCACAGGAACTCTGATAGCACGTTGCAGGTATAAAATGTTGAGTAAACAATCTAATTGGCTGCAGGATCAGGATGATGCCATGTCACACAACCTCTTCATGTTGGAGTCTGTATACTTTGACTAGCTTCTTCCTGTTTTATGAACGAGCAGTGTTTTATAACGTAGGACTTTTTCCAACATTTTAAAAGTGTATAAGTTTTGTTTTGCTATCCTAACTATGCACAAACAGACAGTAGACACAGTTTCTATTATAATATGCTCAGAATAACACCCGAGAGGCGTCCATTTATGCCTTCAGGGAGTGAGGAACCTTTAAAAAATAATCAGGGATTTTCCAACTGAAAGCAGTGTGCTATTTGGAAGGAGCTGCGACGAGAAGGACTGAAATGCATAAAACGTCTCAAAGAGTAATCTCTTGTCTGAGGAGAGCAGCTTTGGCATTTATAGCGGAAGTTCTCCCACTCATTTTCTCAGGGGTTGAGCGGGATGTTAGATGGGTGGTTTCAGGGAGACTTTGAGAGAGAAAAAAGATGATCCGATTCATTTCTAACTGACTGTTACCCTTCAGGAGCCACCATTGGCAGATCATTCTTGGGCTGGAGTGAATTAAAACTAGGAAGGGATTGCCTGAGATGTTGGGCTATTCAAACTGACAGACATTTTCTTTTCCTTTCCTATTTATTATTTATGCTACTTGGAGGACAAGTTAAAAAATTAAAAGTCTGTTATCATTTACTCACCCTCATGTCACTCCAAACCTGTGTGATTTCTTGGGAACACAAAAAGATATTTGATTATTTTTCCATGTCCATGCAATAAAGGTCAGTAGGATCCAATGTTGTTCGAACCCCAAATTTCATTGTGTTTGTGTTTTGCAGAAAACAGAGAGTTTATGATATTAGGGTCACCAGAATGTTTAGTAACACTTTAGTATGGGGAACAATTCTCACTTTTAATTAGTTGCCCATAGAATTACACTAAATTAAAACATTAACAGTGTTTTAATGTTTCCATCCATGTATTTGAGTTGAAACATCAAAATGCAAATAAAATTTACAAAACGCACCTAAAATAACGTATATATATATATATATGTTTACTTGAGGTTATAAACCCGCATAAAAACTACATTTACAGTATAAATGTGTACATCAAAACATCCATGTAACTTTCACGCATACTGTGACTAAAGCTGTAGAGTAAATAATCCATCAAACCAATATCTTTATTTTATTTTCCATCGCTATATGTCCCTGGACGTGATGATTTGTTTCCCATGAACACGCATGGGATAGAAATGCTGCTTTATTGCTACAATATTTGTAACTTAGACAACAAAGGTAGCGACCTGGGACGAGCTCCTTTGACTTGGAGCTGTAAACAACCATCCAGAACACCCTGGCAACCACCGACAACACAAGTTTTGCACAGACCTTTTCCATTCAGAAACTCTTTGAATTTTGCTTCGCTGATGTCACCGCCTTTAGTGAACAATTACACCTGGTTTACATTTTGACATGAAGTAAATTAGACTACTGTGAATGTTCATCCGTTAAAATGATGTTCAGCCCATCAAACCCACCTACACACTAGCATGCGTCATTAAAACGCTCCCTGCGACACACGCCCAGGCACACGCCTGACTGGTATGGTATCGTCCTCCCCTGAGGAGAAAACTTTGAAGGCACGAAGGGTATTTTCCATGAAGCATGCTGATACAGTGTATTATTTGACACAGTATGCTGTTTGAGTCTGTGGCATTTTACCTGCCCCGATTGATCAAATCTCTGCTGTTTAGAGACCTCAGACTTCATATTCTGTCCCTTATCTAATATCTGCCTTTTCACTTGAGACATATTTCAAAGGTCTCGAGACATGCCACACAGAACTACCCTAAATAAGCAGAAAATGAAGGAAGCCTTTATGGATTTTGTCTTTTAAAATAAATGTTGCATGTTAGCAGAAAAAAAAAAAAAGGGCATCCTCCGCAAATACGCATTAACTCTTAATCTACCAACAGGGTCATTTTATTCACTGAGTTTTGAAACATTTTTTTTTTTTAATGTTCTATCTATTTGTCTGTCTGTCCAATTTGGTTGATGTCATTCTTTACTTATTTAAAGCCATTTTTATATTTAAACTTAGGTGCTCAAATTCCATAACGGGGCCACAAAAGCACCAACTTTCTTCCCCATATCTTTGCACGTCTCAGTGAAACCGAATACCTTCTGTGCCGTCTTTGACTCTCAATGCCATTGAAATAAGGACTTCCACCCATCTGTGCAGTGGTGTGTGTCACTGGAGACAGCCAGCCCTTCACACAGCTCCTCAGTGTAGTTGTCACATGTATGCACGTAAGAGCCTACAAAGAGTCTTTGTTCATACATGTCTAAATGTACCTGTAGGTCTCTCTGCCTGAAGGAGTTATGTATGTTATGAGAGGAGAGAGATGTGAATGTATGATACAAGACATTTTCGTGGATGTTTTTCCCATGTACTCTATATATCTGCTTGTGGCACTGTTCATGTCGTTGTGGAATTATAAGAACCTCTTTAAATGTGAGTGGTGTTTGCCAGTTCGGCACAACCATTGTAACAGTTCGTATATACGGGAAGCAGGAGGAGTTACATAAGAAGGAGGCGAGACCTGGCGAACGTTCAACAAACTTGAATAATCATTAAATAAATAAATAACAAAACGAAAGTAAAATGGCGGCAGTCCCTCATGGACGATAAACATAATGAAACATAACACATATTCCAGGCCTGGTCCTCTCTCGTCCGTCATTGTTGTCTTTCCCCCTTTTATGCTTCAGGAACTTCTCCGCTCATTATGACTCGCCCCGCCCTGCTTGTCACAACCGCGTTTGGGTGTTTTGTGGGCATTGCTAATATGGTGTTAGTGCTTTTTGGTGTATTATATGGTTGCTAGGGTGATCAAACTGGTTACTAAGGTGTTCTGAGTGGTTTAGCGTGTTGCATGTTGTTCTAGATGGATGAATACTGGCTCTAGATACTGTATGACTGTATACAGTTTGAGATCTAATTTAATAGTCCGAATTACACCACCATTCAAAAGCTTTAATATTAATTAAGAAATTAATACTACAATGATGAAATAAATTCTTGTAACATTTGTAATGTTATACAAAATATTTTAAAATAAATGCTGTTCTTTAGAACTTTCTATTCATCAAAGAATATTGAAAAAATAAATAGCATGGTTTCAACAACATATAAATCCGCACAACTGCAGCTGATGGATCATGTGACACTAAACACTGAAGTAATGAAACTGAAAATTCAGCTTTGATCACAGGAATAAATTACATTTTAAAACATATTCAAATCTAATGAATTATAATTTTAATGCATGCAGTTGCAACCAGCTAGGGTGTATATATAGAAGTGCAAAACTCAAGGCAAAAATGTTGAACTTCCCCAGTATTTGCCAAGGTATTCTCACTGGTTTCAACAGTGTTGCCAGGGTGTTACTAAGCAGTTGCTAAGGTGTTGTGAGTGGTTCCCAGGCCATTGCTTACTGCTCTCAGTAAAAAGATCCCACTCAAATGCCTCTAAGAAATCTGTCCCCTGAGTCCTCCCTTCAATGCAAGTCTATATTTGTTCACCTGTTTTATCGCCCACCAGGTGAAAATCAAGCCTGATTGCTTTAGAAAAATAATAGCACCTCACTACAGCAAACTGCACGATTGAGTATCACATGCGTGACAAATTGCGCAGGAATAGTTGCATGCTGAAGGTTAGGGTTGTTAAAGGGATAGTTCACGCTAAAATGAAAATTTTCTCAGTAACCAAACAGTTGATGGGCCCATTGACTCCCATTTTATTTATTTATTTATTTTTCTACTCTGGAAGTCAGTGGGGCCCATCAACATTTGGTTACCCATATTCTTCAAAATATCTTCATTTGTGTTCAGCAGATGAAAGAAATTCATACAGATTTATAACAATTGACCCTTCGCCGCCAGTTTGATTGGCAGGCGATCTAACCAAGTAGAGTCGATTAGTAGATTAACGTTGGGGAACTTGAACTTGATAAATTGTGTGTACTCACGTCTTTCCGCACTTGAAACAACGTTCCTTCTGATGTTCATTCATGTTTATTTGATGCTATAAATCAACTAGTATGAAGAGATGATCGGTTCACGAGGAGCTACAGCGATCTGTCACGACACATTAAAGACACACTGTACGCTTTTCATTGTTTAAACTTCTTTAAAAAATTACACTATATTAAATATGAACCTGTTTCATATCAAGAGTAACCTGCTCTGTCTTGCCTGTCGACACGTTGTCAGTGTCCTCTTTGCTCCACAATGCATTTTTCACTTCATGAGAACATGATGTGTGGCGTGAGAGCGCATGGCTTGTCGGACATAGCAACAGTAACTAAAGGTCTGTGCGAAGGGTCAATTGAGTGAATGATAGAATTTTCATTTTTGGGTGAGCTATCCCTTTAAGAATGAGTACTTTGTTTGGGCTTTTACGCCAATGCTTGAAAGTGCTAAATTAAACATTGTTTAACAGACATCTTAATTCGTCGTCATCTCGCAAATTCCCCCTGATGATTATTTTCTGGAGCAGTGGACACAGGTATTTCGACCGCTTTCAGAGCGATTAATCCCACAATGCTAATTCTGTTGAAGTAGTGCATGCGATTTTCTCTAAGACGGTGGATTAAGCACTTTAGCATCCGAGGGGAGCCGCGTCGGGGAGCGAGGCGCAGCAGATGCTTTTGTAAACAATATTACCCTCTTCTCCCTCCAAAGTGGAAATCAACAGTGTGGGGATGTCACCGGTTTGGAGATAAGCCATGAAAAATGGAGGGCTCTGTTATAGTGGTGCTCTGGCAGGCAGGCCATAATGCCATATTTCCTCTCCGCTGGTGCTCGACTTATCCAGTTCTTTTGGTGACAGATGTTCCGTGTCAGTTGGGAGAAAGAAGGGAAGACGCGTCAGCCTGGTGTAAAATCGGGCCTCTGTGTTTGTGCGCAAGTGCCCGTAAGACTTTGATAACATGCTGAGTGGTGCACGGCATACTAGAGAGTTGTTTTTATGTCTCAGAGTGGATGGAATCATCTTTGAGGACGGACTTTCGGAGATATTCTGCTTGCGTCTTTTGTATGCTTGAATTCCACGCTCGTTGAATGGGCAGCCTCGAGATCCTTTCCGACACTTTGAAGAAAGCGGCCAGTGAATTAACAGACCTTGAATTTCATATCTGCGCCTTTATGTTCCACATTCCTTTGAGCTAGTACTCGAGTGATAAAAACACACAGTGACAGTTTTGCACAATTGTGAGACTGTGGCTGTAAGAAGTGAATTATGCTTGTTTTTTTGTTTTGTTTTTTACCAAGAAATTGCACTTTTTTCATTTTTTTCGTGCTACACTGTCAAGTGTTGCATATTATTGAATGAGGTTGTATGTCTTCAGCACTATTCAGAAAGGACTCACTTTAATAAAAGTTTGAGTTGCATTTATTTATGTGGCATGTGTTTCATGTAGTGATTTGGATGGGATTGGGATCCCTGTTGTCTGTATGTGGGGAGTTGTGGAAGGTCATGTGCTCTGGATTTATTAAGTCAGATGGGATGTCAGCAGTACTTGAATCACCAACTGTTATTTCATCCATGGTAAAAGTTGGCAAAAAAGTGTTTGCCAAGGGTCAAAACAAATTTGACATGTCTGCAATACTGCAATTAGAAACCAAAGCTAATTGAGGAAAAACATGCCTGTGGCGACATTTCTGCAAAATGATATTACAACATTTTCAAAGTTAAACATCTGGTAAATTGCACTAAAAGCGTGGTCAGTTTTATCCAAAACAGATTAATGATATTTTATGAAGTTGACTGTTGTACATGTTGTGGCAGTTCGAAAATAAAATATGAGGTTAAAGGAATAGTTCACCCAAAAATGAATATTAATTTACTCAGCCTCAAGCCATCCTAACTTTTTTTTTTCTTTCAGCAGAACATAATCAGTGTCATATTAAATGGGTCCATGATTATGATTTCACTTTTTTCACTTTAGTTGGTGTGTAATGTTGTTGTTTGAGTATAAAAAACATCTGCCAAGTTACGACGCTCAAACTTAAATGCAAAGGGAGATACTTACGGACATTCCTTTTAAAGACTACAACGAAAGGCTGGTTGAGACTACAGTGAGCTTCTTCCCGAGTTGGTGACATCACAAGCCCCAAAATTTACATAAACCCCACCCCCCGAGAACATGCAACAAAGGGGCGAGGCCATGCTGGGCTGCTTTAGAGAAGAGGAAGAATTGAATTGTTTACACCAGACTGCTTCACAAACAAGGGTCGATTCAATGCTGGATTCGCACAAAAGATTAACATGATGGCACATACTAGTGATGAGTTGAATCAACTCCACAGCAACTACATACATACATTTATCCACTAACCATTCAGAAATGTCCAGATGCATTCAAAAAGTTGTAACTTCTTCCTGAGTCTCTTCATCAGAGTTGGTTTGAACTGAAAATCAACATTTTGGCTGTGTGAGATTCTCCAGCTTTGTTGTATGGTGAAATGTGCAACCGTCATGTGAGCTGTTAGAATTCCGCCCTCTTCTGGAAAGGGGGCCGGGAGCAGCAGCTCATTTAAGGCGTGTTTTTACTCACAACCAAATAGGGGTGAATTTGACAAGCTATAATAAATGATCTGTGGGGTATTTTGAGCTTAAACTTCAGATTTTGGGGGGGGGGGGGTAACAATATTACATCTTGTACAAGTTGGCATTATAGTTCCCTTTTAAACAAAAACCTGGCTCTTCCCAGCTTTGTAACTGCAATGTAATGGCACGTTTTTGAAGCTCCAAAAAGCATATCCATTCATCATAAAAGTAATCCGTGTGACTCCAGGGGCTTAATAAAATCCTTCTGAAGTGAAGCGATGGACTTTTGTAAGAAATAATTCCATATTTAAATTTTTTAATTATAAGCACTGTCTTCCGGCAAAGGCGGCGAGAAAGTTGCATGTTTTGTTGGGAGGCGTCTACTCTCACCTAAGCTTACCACTGGAACTCGACTCTCTCATGAATGCGTGTACGGCCGTTTCCGGAAGCCAGTGATTATAGTTTACAAAGTTTAAAAATATTTTTCTGATTTTTATAAACCTATCGCTTCGCTTCAAAAGGCATTTATTAACCCATTGGAATCGTATGGATTACTTTTATGATTGATGAATGAGTTTTTGGAGTTTCAAAACCTCGGACACTATTCAATGCCATTACAAAGCTGGGAGGAGCTACATTGATAACACCGATTTTGTTCGCCGGAAAGGAGAAAGTCTAAGGTCGAAGGCAGGTCGAAGGTGAGTAAATAATGCGATAATTTTCATTTTTGGGTCAACTATTTCTTTAAACTTATTTCTTATTTCTTTAAACAATTTTAGCTTGACTGTGCAAACTTCAAAGCTCTTTTATTGAGTGCCTTCTGCATCGCAAGCACAATGCTGTACCAGGTGAGCTACAAAGCAAGTTTACTACAGAAAGGTCACGGGCAGACTGTGTGTCGAATAGCCTAGACTATTCGATTCGGTGCATTTGACAGCTGCTTTAAAATGGTCCCGTGCTTATTTGTGTATGATTCATATCTCTATAAGAAGAAAATTAAAGGCTTCTTTATAGCCTTTAATGGTCTTCAGACAGTATTGCTAATTGCGCTGCATCTGATTCAAAGTTAAAGTGATTATATTAAAGGGAGTGCTTTGCTCATTTTAAGAATTTAATATAGGCTATTCTCTATTTGAATAAAAGTTTTAGAATATTATTCCCGCTGCTTCAAAGAGGACCAGCGGGTTGTGTCATGTCGGATCGGGTACAGGATAAAATCAGTGTTTCTGTCGGATATCAGGTCTGGTGGGCTGTTAATGACTATTAATCAAACAGGACTCATTATGTGAGGCAAACTTCAGAATATATTACAATCACTATTGTAAGAGTTGTTGAGGTCATGAAATGGTACTGTAATACTGATAATCTGCTCCTGTAATTATAATTTGTGTGAAAAAAAAAAAAAAAAGTTTGTGTGGAAATCAGCTTGGCAAAGCATGAAACGTCGGTTGTGATAGATAGAAACTGCAATGATTTGTATAAGTTGGTACGTTTTTGGAGTTAAAATGAAAATGCAGGTAGAGGCACATTTTCCCATTGAGTCCATGTTGGCAATTAGAGACATGATTAGATTTCTCAGCTGTCTGAAAAACACTAGGTACTTTACTCTGAAAATATCTTTTATCTGGCAATTTGGGTTCTCCCAATGAAGTACATAATACAACATTTTCAATGAAACCTGTGTTAACTTTTCTCCAGGTGACCGTTGGTTATGTGTTGTGAGGATGAAAATTCAATTGACAACTGACCACAAAGGTCTTTTCCAAAGTTCATTCAAATTATAATGCAGATCCATCATACTAATGTTGTGCATAATTTACCGATATCACACTGTTAAAGGAGAGAGAAACTAATTAGCGTCGTACTAGCGCCATCTTTTCATGCTGCTTTTCAAGTATATTAAGGAAATTAATACTGGCACTAAAATATTTCTAGTTAATAACAGCACATAACCTGCCGTGCAAAAAATGACCTCATTGTCAGAAACGTAAGTTCCCTGAATGCAAATTTTCCATAAATCTGCTTCGGTTTCTGCTATTATCCATTTAGGATAGTTCTCTGGACATTATTATGCTGAATAATGTTCACTTGTATTTCTGCTGCCTACGTATAATGCCAAATACAACATTCACTGTGACAGATGCTTCTGTTGTGCTTAGAGAAGCCGTTTTGTTACAAAACCTGTTACAATGTGTCGTTTTTTATAAGCATCAAATGCAACGAGAACTGAATTTGCATAGAGCTTTTTGTTTTAAAACCATTTGAATAATGAGTATGTAAGCAGCCGTCCATGTGCATTTAATGTACACCCATTTAAAAGTTTGTGCCCGGTAATACACACACACACACACACACACACACCTATATAATGAATATATTTGATATAATATATTCCTGTGATCAAAGCTGAATCTACTCCAATCTTCAGTGTCACATGATCCTTCATTGTAATATTCTGATTTGCTGCTCAAGAAACATTATTGTGTGTAATACTTACTGCATACTTTACATACTTAATATATGTATATATATACTGTATATATATATTTATTTATTTATTTATTTTTTTTTTGGTAACTGTTATTCATGTTATTAACTGTTTTTTTTTTCTCCAAGAATCTTTGGACAATAGAAAGTAAAAAAAACAAACAAACAAAAAAAACAATTTATCCACAATATTTTTTGGTGCAGTTAAAAATTACACCAAATGTATCCTTTTTTCTGATAATATATTTGCAGAATGCATTGCAACAGGAACATTTTGGAATATTAATGTATTTATAGTTTATTTCATATGTTTTATTTTTATTTGTGTGAGGTACATGTTTTATGCTTATTTGGGGTATGTCGTTGTTAACATAACATACTATTGACAAATTTTACAAGAACCAGTTCGAGACTTTTCAAATCATTCATTTATGAGGTCTTTTTTCACAGTATCTTAGAAGGTATAGAGATGGAACAGATTTTGGAACAGAGCCCATCATACTGATGCTTCCTCTTTTTTTTTTTTTTTTTTTTTTTTTTAAATAAAATTTTATATATATATAGTTGTTGTTTTTTTTTTTTTTTTTTTTTTTTTAGTTTACCAAACTTGAAAGGTAGCTTGGTTTGCTTCCCCAGACTTTCAAAGACACTTTCCCTTCCTCAACTCTAAGGCGAGAATGTGCTAAACAAAACTGAGTCACCACATCCCGAATTCCCTGGCTTGTTACCTCCAAGACGGAAGAGCCACAAAGACAGTACAGGGACCGCCATGCATTTTTAATGCCTCCGTGTTTCTTTTCAGTGTAGCACTGCCGGATGCATATTTCAAGGGAATAACCAGTGAATTTGTTATGTATAGTGCCACTGAAGGTGCTGGTCAGAGACATTTTTTTTTCAAAGTGAAAAACATTTTGCTTCGGAATATCCGCACACTTGCTGTGACAAAGACCACCTTAATTACAATGGTGGCAAAGAGTGGCTGCCTTGCATGAAGCTATTTCTTTATAGCAGTTAACACAAACACACACGCATGCTGTGCGCGGTGTGGCATGTCTGTGTCTTTAATGGTAATTATACATTAAAAGTGACAGAAGCGCACCACGCTGTGCAAAGTAACTCCCTACAGTGTTGTTATGATTGAATTCTCACCTTCCTTCTGCCTTGAAATGGTTTGCGTCATTAAACACATGTGGATACAGGATTCTTGACATCGTTTTTAGACAAGTTCATTTACCGCTCTAGCTCATTCTACCATAATAAATCAAATCTATTGAATTCATAGCTATTTGTGGGGGAAAAAATCCATATATTAAAAGACCAGAAAAAAAAAAAAAAACAACAGGGACCAGCAGTATGATTTATAGAGACGAACTGGGTTGTTTTTCAATATTGGTAATATGAAAATTCTGCTGCATGTCTCAATCAGAAACACAAGGGCAGTGTTGACAATCTTGCTGAATGCATTTTAAATTTTATTTCATTAAGAACTAACAAAACTTCTGCACTCACCTCATGTGTAGTTATAAGAAGTCAAAGGAGCATATTTTCCAGATGGATGGATGGATGGATAAATAGTAGAGGAGTAATGGTTCAAATTACTCACGGTTCGGTTATTGTGGTTTTAGGGTCACGGTTTTCGGTATGGTTCGGTATGTGCTGTGATCAGGGAAAAAAGACTAAAAGTAAAGGTAATAAGAACAAATAATCAAACTACAAGCGATAGCACAAATAAATAGCAATAGAGCAAAGATGAAAATACAATAAAGAGTGCTTTTCAGTTTTTTTTCAGGTACACAAATTTACAAAAAGTAATCAATACTGTCACATTGCTTATAATCCTCACTGTAGAAATTAAATAATGATTAGTCATTATTAAAGTTACAAAAACCATTGATTCGAGAGCTGTGAGTGAATTCCTTGACTTTTGTTGTTTGATTAACATTAAAAACACAGACCACAGGCATATTAGGCTGCTGTCACTTTAAGACATATTGCAAGGATCCAGTACACTGATACACTGTTCACAAATGCGTTGTCTTTCTCGACTGTTTACACCTAGCCTGCCACACGAGTCCTGAAAAGTGAAGCCAAAGCGTGTTGATCGCCCCAGGTGGCTGGAAGCTGTATAGGTTATAAACCCCACCCTCTCCATGAAATGCAATGGGTCAATTAAACAATCAAATTTCACTTTAATCATTTTTTAATTTTTTTCTGTCATTTTAGGGAGTTTTTATCAAGCTAGTGTTATTGCAAATGTTCATTCTTTAAATAAGCTTGGTTTATAGGTTTTTGATGCTATAAAAATAGGGGTTTTGATGTCATGATTGACAGCTGAGATTGACAGCTTCTCTGAGTGATGTAGTCACTGACTAAAAGACTTTTTTTTTTTTTGGATCTTTAACTTTTGGAGCTTTAACTTTAATTTCTACATTTCTATAACTGTTTATTTCACTCCGACATAATAAGTGTGGGTGGGACCTTGATATCGCGGCTCAACTTCGTGCTCATTACTGGCAGACTCGGGCTCCAAGTTCACTATTTGCAGACTCAAGATTTCAGCGCCATATTGGCACACTAGCGGCTTCAGTTACTACAATGGAAGAGAGTGAAGGTGTGTCATCCTTCTTTTTTTCAGTCTATGATTTACACACACTTAAGACATAACCTACCATGCTAGCTAGGATACTCGCCAAGATGGGCAAGTTGACATATCTTTTGTGTGAATTTGTCCGTTCAAGAAATGGCAGTGACAGGTTATTGTGTCCAGAGTGAATGTGTGTGATCCTGCTGAACATTCCTCTTATCTGTTAACACTGAGTTTGCTTTTGTTTTTCTTTATTATCTTTATTATTAGCTACATTTTTAATGTAGGTATTCAACTTTCTTGTTGCTTTATAGCACAGATATATTCACTATGTATGTTTTCACAACATTCGGTTAGCACGTCTGTTTAAAGGCCAGCATTGGGCAGGATGAGGTATAGTGTGCTTTGTCCAAAAATACAAAGAAGATTAGTATTTTTAACCAATTAATCGATTAAAGCAGCAATATGTAACATTTTTGCAGTAAAATATCGAAAAACCACTAGGTGGACCTAGTAACCACTAGGTCAGTGTTAAATATTTTGTTTAGTTGAGTGCTTACAATATATGTACTTATATACTTATATATATATACTTATATACTATACTATATGTGGGAACATAGAAAATGGAACATCTGTTTTGATACATTTCTAGACAGAAAACTAATCATTGTAATATAGCTCAGCACATTTAGTCTTATTGTTTAAATCTAATTTCCTTGATTTCTTTTTTTTTTTTTTTTTTTTTTTTTTTGTGAGTACCATGCTTTACTATGCCTCAGAGAAAAACACTAGCTAACATGGCATAATTGAATGCAGCTTTATTTGAACAGTAATACAGAATTTTCTCCATCATACAATACATTTTAAGATTAATTGCATGCCATTTATCAACACAAGCTATCCAGCATCTAATATGATATTCTAGTATCGGTCTATCTTACTGCAGTGTGAACAAGTGTCTCACAGCATCTGGCAAGCAAACACACAGAGTAACTTTATAACATCATTTTCAACCCACTCAAATGTCTCTCAAATGATAAGCAGAGATGCATTACCTCATACTCACGACCAGAAAAGTGGAAGCGATGCCAGCGACTGTGGCATAATAAAAGTCCCTCTGCTCTCGAGGCATGTGTCGCGTTCATCTCTCATTATCAATCGCTCCAGCGTCTCGTTCAGCTCCACAACACTCGCTCCTGCTCTGCTTCGTACCACAGTAACGTAAATACTCGCATCCATGAACATGATCCCATCCTGATTCTTTTCCACCAGCTGTGAGGCGAAGACCACACATCCCAAGATTCCTCGCTCAAAGTTGGCAACATCAAGCTGTGCTTTTTGTTTTGAAAAGGCGTCCTCTAGTGGATGAAAAAACTACATAGTGCACCTTTAATGGAAGAAATAATCGGCCAACTAATTGATTATCAAAATAATCGTTAATTGCAGCTCTATAGCAAATTGTGCTGTTCAAGTCTCACCTGCGCTCACATGTTATCAACACCCGAGTGATGATGGTGTAAATGATTGGTCGTATTAGAGCATGTGCAAGTGCGTCCCGAACCATGCATGGTGAATGGTATGGTATGTTTTTTTTTTTTTTTTTTTTTTTTTTTTACAGAAAACCATTACACCCCTGATGGATATACGCTGTTCTTTTGAATGTTCTATTCATCAACAATTCCTACGGAAAACAACTAAAAAATCTTGGATTTGTGGAGAAGTTCCTTTTGCACATGTGAGTTCCTTAATCACATGATTCTCCTGCCTTCCCGAACACACAATGAGCCGCATGGTGTTGCTGCTGGCGCATCATTCACTTCACGAATGCTGCTTTATTAAGACAGAGGCTGCGAGAAAGTTCACGCCCCTGGGTGAAGCTGCTCTGGTCTGTCGACTCTGGCGTGTGTTTTCAGTCTAGCGGGATGTCCGGTGCTGTCTGTTCAAATCACATTTAGTCAATGATACGTGCTTTAACATCTATCACAATTGACTTTTCTTGCTTTGCCAAGCTGATTTCCACACAAACTGAGTTTCATGTGCTGCAAGGTTTGAGTGGATGCTCTGTTACTCATTAATTTTTTTCCAGAAGATGTCGCAGGATACTGTAGATGTATCGCATTATAAACAGGGGTGCTAATTCTCTGTTTGCAAGTGTTGGTCTGAATGCAAAATAATTTCGAGCCATCATTCAGACCTTGTGAAAATAACTGGCTTCAAACTACTGTTTATTGGTGGCAATTGTCCTGCAATTCAGGAAGGTCAAGTATTTGCCTGTGGCAAGGAAATATTGCTTTTTAATTGAAGCAGTCACTTTTTCCCAGGTCAGGTGTCTGGCAGTTACCTTTTAACGCACAGAATCTCTATTTATGATATGCAGGTTCTGCTGTCGGAGAATGTTGGTTTTTAAAATGCTATCCATCTTTATCTTGACCCTTGATTAGGAACCGGCAAACTGAGCGATTTTGCAAGAGTCATTGATTTGGACAGAGTGGATGATAATGATGTATTGTTTAGAGATTGAAAGGATTTCTAATGCACGCTTGCAAGAAGTCACATTTCCCAAGAGCTTTCCTTCCACTTTATTTAAATCTTCATTATTTTTGTTTTGCTGGTAAATTTGCCACTGAACTGCATAAGCCAAATCAAAAATAGTTTTTCAGCCCTTCCAAAAACTCAGTGGCAGAATTTTTGCAGTTATGCTGTCGGCTTTATATTCATCGAAAACCCTCCAAAAAACAGCAAAAATTATTTTTATCTTTGATGATGATGATGATGATGATGATGATAGCATATTCAAATGATTTCTGTTGGATCATGTGAAACTGAAGACTGGACTAATGATGCTGAAAATTCGGTTCAATGCTGAATTTGTTGAACTGTTATTAAATTGTAGTAACACTTCACAATATGAATGTTTTTACTGTGCTTTTGGTCAAAATTCGGATAGTGAATTCTGTAATTTGCAAATAGAATGTACTGTATCTTTATTTGGAAATGCATGGCCATAAAATAGTAAAACTAACATTATAAAACTGATACTTCAATGTCTAAATTTTCATTTAATGAGCTACTGTATATTTTTGCCAAAAAGCCAGCATGTTAGTTTTTTTGGTAAGTTGGGACACTCCTTGACAACCCTAAACAACATAACTCAATTTCTCATTTTACTTAATGCCGCTTTACACGCTTTCCTCATTGTGACTGGTGGGGGACATATCCCGCTCTGTATTATTATATTACTCCATGTTTCTTTGTCACTCTCATATGAAAAGTGCAAAGCAGACATGTTTAGTTTGGAAATATAGTACATAGTATTTTGTAATTCCAAGATATTTCAAATAAATACTATGTTAGTACCATCAAACTAGTATACAAAAAACATTTTACACTTTTTTGTAAAGTTGGTCAGACTTTAGGTTGGCAAGGTCAGTGGATGTTTAGTATCAGGACTGATACCAGGATTTTTTTGTTTTTGTTTTTTTTTTCCTTCAGCTGACAGCATAGTGAAAGATTAATGAGAAGTTTAGATAAACAACAACAACAACAACAACAACAACTAAAAAAAGGGTTTCTCTGACAACAGACTCGAAACCAATTTAAAGTTCTGTGTGTATAGTAAACCTAACACTGATCTAGCTGGACAACAACCTTGCAAGCATCATTCCTTTCCGTGTACAATGACATCCTAAAGTCAAAGAATTGCCTTTTACCGTTCCACGCAGTTCAACCAAGCTGTACCCTTCTTTGTTCACCGTGCGTTGGTGGACTAACATTTAACCCGTGTTCAGCCAATGTTCATTTCCCACAAGGGGCCATTTTATTCAGGGGCATTAAAAAATCATGCTAGAGCCTTTCACAGGAGATGTCGTTTGTTAAACGAACCACAACTAAAACTGAGGGGGGAGATTCACTTATGCACTATCTGTGCTGTTTTAATACTTGGTTCACTAAAGATGGAGAAATCGAATGGAGAAATTCCATTTGAAAAAATTGCATGTGTGTAATGAAACCTGTCTGTCTGTCATCTACCTACCTACCTACCTACCTACCTTGTGCAACTGAAAACAATTGGGCTACACTTTGTTACAAGGACACCTTAAAGTAGTGTAATTATACATGAAGGACTGAGTAATAACAACATGTCATTACTAAAGGGTTAGAATTATGGTTTGGTTTTGGGTTGATTGTAATCATAGCAAGAAATCAAAGACATCAAAAGCAAATGTACCAAGGGCCATGTAGGTCTGGGAGTAAAGTGGTCAAAAGAGGTATAGTGTGTAACATTTTAATTGCAGTTTTATGAATAAGGCATGCAGTTTTCGCCTTAATCAGTGGTAGTGAGTTCATTTAAATACACATATTGTTTTTCATTGCATGGCTCGACTGCATTGCAGGTGGTTAGTGAACTGTTTTCAGGTTATATATCGCCAAAGTAGCTTCACTTTAGTGAATTCCCCCTTGGATCCTGCTTTCCAGCCTATATCTGTTGCAGAAGTCAGCTTTCAGCTGTAGTTCATAGGGTTGGGTGGTCAAAGGCACTCAATCTCCCTACTACACGCAATTAGCTTTGTGGTTGAATCGCCTGGGGCTTTACCCAGGTCAAGCTGAGCTTCCCAATACGACTAAATGAAAGCTCACATCCAGAGGCAAACCTTCTGCAGGAATCGAGCTTGCTTTGTGATTACCACAGGACTGAAACATTTATTTTGTGTATCTTTGATGAGATGTTTGCCCTCCAAAGTCGATTCCCCAGGTCAGGTTTTTGGTTTTAAATTTAGCCCGAGGAATGTTTCTCTCCTTCAGACTCTTCTTTAAACAGAATGAGACCACAGCGAGTATCATGGGATATTGCATTATGATCACATCATTCTCGGGTACAGAAGCATCACATGAGTGTCAAGGACACTCTAAAGCTGTGGTTCTCAACCAGTCTGTCCTGCAAAGGTCACAGATATTGTTTGATGCAAATAATAAAGTGCTGAAATAATCGTGTGTAGATGAAGGGATAGTTCACCCAAAAATGAAAATTATCCCATGATTTATTCTCCCTCAAGCCATTTTGTCTTCTTTCAGAAGAACACAGTCAGGATTATATTGTAAAATATCCTGGCTCTTCTAAGCTTTTTAAAGTCGATTCTAAAGTCCAATAAAGTGCATCCATCCATCATAAAAAATATCTACACGGCTCCAGGGGGTTAATAAGGGCCTTCTGAATTGAGGTGGTTGTTTTTTGTAAGAAAAATGGCCATATTCAAATGTTTATAAACTAAACTAGCTTCCGGGAGGCGTCCTGCACAAACCGAAAAACAAAACACAGGTCACAAATCAGAAGGTTGAAATCCGAATTTTCTCCTTCGGTTTAAATTCACTTGTATTGGCCCTCTGCGGAAGGTAGTTATTTTAGTTCATTAAGATTTAAATATGAATGTTTTTGTTGTTTGTTTTTTTTTAAAAACCCATTGCTTCGCTTCAGAATGCCTTTATTAACCCCCTGGAGCATATGGATTACTTTTATGATGAATGGATGGATGCACTTTTTTGGACTTCAAAATTAAGAGGGCCATTCACTACCATTATAAAGCTTGGAAGAGACCGGATATTTTTAAATATATCTCCGATTGTGTTCGTTTGAACGAAGAGAGACGTATACACCTCGGATGGCTTGAGGGTGAGTAAATCATGGGATAATTTTCATTTTTGGGTGAACTATCCCTTTAAGTTTGCTTATCACTTACTAAAAGGAAAGACAAAGTGTCCGTGTCTTTGTTGTTAATGTCACAGGCTGGACATCTAATCCAATCAGATTTTTCTGCAAATTCATCAAGCACTTGGTAGAAGCTCAGATTAGTTAGATCGGGCTACACGATATGGAGGAAAAATGAGATATGCGATAAACTTGTGGTGATAAACCTAAGATTAATGTTCCTAATCAATCAGAGTTATTTTCAAGTGCAGATAAAGCTATAAAGTAAGGTTTGTGCAGAGCACTATTTGTTGTGTGGTCAGTTATTGGTGGCTGAGAGCATGAAACCAAAAGGCATTTAGAAGACAAAGTTGTCAGTTTTTCTATGCATAATAATACTTTTAATCATTTTTACAATATTTGATTATAAGGATTTTTTTCTCTAATTATATGATTTAAATAACATTTCTTTATAGGATTTTTTTGTTTGTTAGCATAAAAATATTTCCATGAAAATATCTATTTATTCTGATGTGGCAAATGAAATGTATTAACTAGCCATTCTAAAGCATGTTTTAATTTGTTTGTTTAATACTATGATAGCCCTTAATGCTGATATGGTGACAGACAAGACAGACTGACTGACTGACTGGTCTCACTGACTGACTGACTGACTGACTGACTTACTGACTGGTCTTACTGACTGACTGACTGGTCTGACTGGTCTCACTGACTGATTGACTTACTGACTGGTCTCACTGACTAATTGGTCTGTCTGACTGGTCGACTGACTGACTGTATGACTGACTGGTCTGACTGACTGACTGACTGACTGGTCTCACTGGTCTCACTGACTGACTGACTGGTCTCACTGACTGACTGACTGTATGACTGGTCTCACTGACTGACTGACTGACTGACTGACTTACTGACTGGTCTCACTGACTGATTGACTTACTGACTGGTCTCACTGACTAATTGGTCTGTCTGACTGGTCGACTGACTGACTGTATGACTGACTGGTCTGACTGACTGTCTGACTGGTCGACTGACTGACTGTATGACTGACTGGTCTGACTGACTGACTGACTGGTCTCACTGACTGACTGACTGACTGACTGGTCTCACTGGTCTCACTGACTGACTGACTGGTCTCACTGACTGACTGACTGGTCTCACTGACTGACTGACTTACTGACTGGTCTCACTGACTAATTGGTCTGTCTGACTGGTCGACTGACTGACTGTATGACTGACTGGTCTGACTGACTGACTGACTGACTGGTCTCACTGACTGACTGACCGGTCTCACTGACTGACTGACTGGTCTCACTGACTGACTGACTGACTGACTGGTCTCACTGGTCTCACTGACTGGTCTCACTGACTAATTAGTCTGTCTGACTGGTCGACTGACTGACTGGTCTCACAGACTGACTGGTCGACTGACTGTATGACTGACTGGTCTGACTAACTGACTTACTGGTCTCACTAACTGACTGGTCTGACTGATTGACTGGTCTGACTAACTGACTGACTGGTTTCACTGACTGACTGGTCTCACTGACTGGTCTCTCGTTGTAGGATGCATTAGCAGCTTTATTAAATGGTAAACAGGGTCAGACAGGCAATAGTCAGATACTGGCAGACAGGAACAGCAGAGGGAAAACTTAAACGGCTTTACAGATACTTATCGGGGCAGTCAGAAATAGTTCATGAACAAAGTCCATGCAAACAATACAAAGGGCAGGCAGCAAGAATCGCAAACAGTAGTCCAAAAGGTCGATAACAGATAGCTAAACACAGGAAAATATCGCTCAGTAATGCACCAATTGGAAACAAGACCTTGCGATGCATGAATGGTGACCAGTCTCTTTAAAGGTCCACATAAGTGTCTACAGGTGGGGAAGCGATTAGTACCAAGGTACGGTAATGGATCACTGAGTTTGCTTCTGTGACACTTACTTATTTATTTATTTATTAATTAATTGATGACAGGTCAATTAATTGATTAATTGATTTTGCTTATTAATTTATTTGCTTATTTATTTATTTACTTATTTATTTACTTACTATGTATATATATATTATATATATATTTAAAATAAATATGCAGTTCAAAGTCCAAAGTTTAATATATGTAGAACTCTGCTACTCTGCTTCAACAAAAGTGTGTTTGAAAGTCAGCTAGGATTTGCATGTTTAACTATAGAATATAAAAGCATTAGTGAACCTTGCAAGGGAGGTCATTGCTTCTCATTATATCATTAATAAACAACACATAAGTAATACAATGAACTCAAAAAGGCAAAAGACCATACAATCACATCATTGCACATTTATGTCTGTAAATAATGCAAGTACCCACAATCCCCTGAACAAAATACATGTGACCTCTCCAAATAACTCTCTGCATTGCTCTGGTCTCTGCTTTAAATTGTTAGCTTGCCTTGGGAAACTAGCCAAATCTCATCATATGGAATAAGTTGCGAGCACCACAACAAAACGACCACCACATACCGTTTTTAATGAGAAAAGAACTAAATGGAGCAGTCACATGACCTCCGTCGGTTTGTTTGTGCCAATACCACTACCGCTCACATGAGAATGTGCATCAAATATTGATGTTAAAGGAATAGTTCACTTAAAAAATTAAACTTCTGTCATCATTTACTCACTTTCTGTCCATAACCATAAGTTTTTTTTTCAAACTCTGTGGGACACAAAAGAAGAAATTTTGAGCAGTTGATCTGGTCGTTTTTCATGCTATTAGTTTCCATGGGGACTGAGGCTTTCAAAGCACCAAGGAAATTATAATAAATGGTTCATATGTTTTTTACTGTAGTGTTCTGAATTGATTTAATAGTTTTGTATGAGGAACAGACTGACATTTACTAAGATTTTCATTATCTTTCACTTCAAGTGAACTGTTAATAACTGTGTAATTGAGTTGACAAGTTATACTTGAGAACTGGATGAGTCTGATTCATGAACAGATCATGAATTTTTGTTAACTGAATCAAATGATTCATTGTAAAATCAGATGTTGCTACTTCTCTCATGAATACACCAACTATTTTGGTGAATGACAACTGGTTTTTTTTTTGTTACATAAAGCTACTGAATGATTTCAGGTCATGCATATATGTTGCTTCTGTGCCCTTTTTAACTTGAAAGCCTCAGTTTCACTGACTTGCACAAATAATAATGACAGTAAAGAATGACAATTTTCATATTTGAGGGAAGTCATGTTTTAAAGTGTTTGCTGTATTTACTGTGTCCTTTCAAACCTGAATAATAAATAAATTAAAAAAAAAAACAGCATGTCTCTGAAAGCAATTTTAGGTGCCATTACACTAATTATCTCAGGTAATTAACCTGAATCATCTCCGAAAATGAATGTCAAGTGAAAATACACCACATTATGACCATATTGCTGTGATTACACAGAATGCTGTGAAGTGAAAGCAAGTCAATGAAATTATTTTGGGAATGTTTATAGTAAATGTGGCATCCAGCTGGCGCTGAATAACTACACATTTGAGACTTTGCAGCAGAACAGATGCTACAGTCAGAAAGACAAGATACTCACAGGTTGATTTACTTGCAGTGCATTGTCTGTGCCAAGCGGCATGGGGGCATTCAAGCTGTTGTGTCAGTAAGTTTTAGTCTTATTTAAAATAAAACCTGTTCTTGTTCAAAGTGTTGGTAATTGACAAAAGCACAACGAACAAAATATATTCTAATAAACCAGGCCATATCCATATTTATGATTTGCTGTTCTATGTACATGTTTTGGTAAATCTCACAAGAACATGCCTTTGTCATTTTCCAACTCAGAATAAAATAACAGAAAAATAAGAAATTGTATTTTGCTTATAGAAAATGAAGCCTATATACACTATAAAATCCTGGGTTAAAAACAACCCAAGTTGGGTTAAAAATAGATAAATCATGTGATTGGATTGCTTTAACCCAGTGGTTGGGTTAATTGTTTGCCCAACCTGCTGGACAGTTTTGTTTAACCCAACTATTGTTTAAAAATTACTATATGGCTAGCTTACAATGAACCAAAAATAGGTTGGAAATTAAAAATCAGACACATAATTACTAATTACTTCCATTTAACCTGTTCACTGGGTTTGTTTTTCATCCAGAGTTTACCTTATTAATATTTGCATTATGACAGTATTTTTATGACATTTATATACACTTTCATTCCCAATAATAATTTAAACTGTTAATGTTACACGTACCTTTCAAAAGAGACCAAAACTAAAAATAAAAAAGAAAAATGATATGGGTATGCCTTTTTTAGGTGTTTTAGGCAAATGTTACAGGAATGCTTAGGGGTTAAAGTAATAGTTTAGTTAAATGTTCATATCTGGTCATAGCTTTAAGCAAATATAATTTTTAGATAAAAATACACTATAAAAAATGCTGGGTTAAAAACAACCCAAATTGGGTTGAAAAGGGACAAACTTGGCGATTGGGTTGTTTAAACCTAACTGTTGGGTTAAATGTTTGCCCAATCTGCTGAGTAGTTTTATTTAACTCAACTATTGTTTAAAAATTACCCAAAATATGTTTAATAAATGGACATTTTATTAATAAGTTTAATGAATAATAGTAAAACAATAAACATTTATTTAATTGTTTGTTCACTTTTTCATTATTATTGTTGTCTCTATGAATTATGTGTCTATTTTTTTTAATTTTCAACATATTTTGAGTTAATTTTAAGTCGGCTGTATAGTAATTTTTAAACAATAGTTGAGTTAAATAAAATGTCCAGCATGTTGGGCAAACATTAAACCCAACCGCTGGGTTAAAACAACCTAATCTGATTTTCAACCCAGTTGGGTTATTTTTAAGCCATTTTTTTTTTTTTTTTTGTGTAATATTGAAATATGTATACACAGTGTATGATGTATAAATACTTGAAACAAATACAATTAAATGGACTACATTTCTATGGTTAAGATAACATAAGAGGCTATAAGTCATTTTTGGTAGATGGTGGTTATGCAAACATGTTTCTCTGTGCCTCTGTTGTCGCCTCTGCTGCGAAAAACATTTCCTTTTAAAATAGTTGAAATAGCACATCAAGTCATCCACCTCATTCCTTTCTTCATGAGAAGATGTCTAAATTGAGCACGATGACATAATTTGGAATTATGTGCAAACAGTTCATGAGCAACATTCGCATATTGGTAGTTTGCTACGAATGCTGTGCTGCTGAGCTCTGGTTTCTGAGATAAC
The DNA here is from genome assembly GCA_037194245.1 of Opsariichthys bidens. Classification (NCBI taxonomy): domain Eukaryota; kingdom Metazoa; phylum Chordata; class Actinopteri; order Cypriniformes; family Xenocyprididae; genus Opsariichthys; species Opsariichthys bidens. Next base: position 5,036,496 of record CM074293.1, read on the forward strand.
GTTTAGGATGCAAATAAAATACTGAATTTTAAAAAGCCAGCTGGCACATGCTCAGGCCTTATATTGCATGTGAAGGTATGCGTACACATATTTTGTGTTTGGTTGCAAAACATAAATTGCACACATACAGCATTATTTAATGGTGTTTGCTAAGGCAAGCATCACTTATTGCTCACATTTGCGGTTAGGGGGGTTTAAAACACCCCGCACAGTTGTTCTACTGCCAGTTATACCTCAAACTGTGTGGCATTTTATAAGTGCTCAGAGTTATGGTCAGTGTTGGGAAAAGTTACTTTTAAAAATAATGCATTATGACTATATTTTGAGCAAAAAGCTGAGAAAATTGAGCTTTGGTCAAAGACTACATCTGGATCGGATTCAGAACGATGATCAAAACACATATGGAGTAGATCGGGTGCATCAACACCCTCAAAACTTGCACAGTCCAATACCTCATCACCGTTCGACAGTTGGCAGTTTTGATTTATATGCTGTTTAATGTTGATGATTGCGTAACTTTACATATGCATCCGCTTACATATGCTATCACTTGTTTCTGCTTCCTCTTCTCCTGTGTTTTGATCAGGAGATTCTCTATTCTTTCTGAAGATGTGTAATAGCGCCCCCTACCGTGTAACAGAGAAAACATGGAAAGTTGGGAAATTCTGTCAGGAAAGGGGTTGATTAAAAAAAAAGTTTTATTTTTGACAAATCTAAAGGCCCTTTTACACCAAAAGTGAAATTAATGAGGCTCAGGCAAACGTAAATGAGGATTCACTTTATTAACTCATTTTATTATAAACAATTTCTTTCAACATGGGGACAGGAGAGGTGTCAGTCAGTACATGCAAAAGTATATATATATATAATATATATATACACACACATACTTTTAAAAGTATATGCGAGCGAGGACTCAACTTGGGTCGCCCAAAGTGCACAATGGTGATATATGTCGTCATGCTGCCCACGAGGCTATCGGGGTAAATTATTTAATTATTTTTAAATTATGTTTTCGGTTATATTTTTAGCTGGATATAAGTAGCTAATTCCTGCTTTAAACTAATTAACACAATGCTTTGATAACATTTGCAAAGCATAGCAATTGCTGAAAGAGTACGGCAATAAAGAGCATTTATGAAATACCTGTTCTCAAACTAAGCCCATACTCCACTCGTCACCATTATGGTGTACTGTTTCAGGTAAATTTAAGTTTGTCTAAATGAAAAGAAACAGCTTCGTAAAACTCAAAACAATGAGACAATTCAGATTACTTAAAATGTGTCATTTCCGTGCTCTCAGAAGAAAAAGAAAGTTCTAAATACTCATAAAAGTTCATTTGACTCATTTGTTTAATTTAGTTTGTTCTACACTGCTAAAATTATTTTATGGAGAAGTAAATACTAGAGAAAAAAAAATAAACAAATTTAATATCTGCATGAAAAAGTTTGTTCAGCTTTTCTGATTCGTGTGCTCCCATCATGCACTGGGACTTGAATAATTAATGTGGTTGATTTTTTGCTGTGTTCCAGCTGTATTTATACAGTTTTATCATTACTTTTGTGGTTAGATTTAGTAACTTGCATTTTTTTGTGACATTTTGGAGTTCATTTTATACTCAAAATGGCAAATTCATCGAATGTTACCGTCATGTTACCGAGGTTTCTGTGTTCAAATGCCGCGTTTCTTCCAATATGTAAACATGGTGACTGCGCAATGTTTATTGTACCATTTACTTAGATCTTTCTAAGAAAAGCATTCATTTTAAAAATGTGGTTTAATTCAGTTTTGCATTGTTTGAGTAAAATGTAAAGGAAACTTCAATTAAGTAGAAAGAACTCAGCCTTTTAGTCTAGTTGTTTATTTTCATTTATTTTACTTAACTTAGCTAAGTAGCGTTTACTTAATGTCATATGAGAAATTACTCAAAATATGCATGCAAAAGATTGCAAAAGAAATAAGTACATTGTACTTGTTTTTTTCAGTGTACTCAAACCAATTGTTTTGACCGTTCGGATTTACAGTGTACCAGTAATGTGGAAAAGTAATCCGATTACGTTACTTTGCTTTGCTTCCAATGCGTTACATCCAACCCCGGCCATGGTTTTACTCAGATAAACAATAAAACGTGCAACAGATGCCCTTGACATCCACCTGATCCATCTTGGCATATTTTGTGCTGTTTGAATGCATTATTTTGGTGACAATATAACCGCAAGTAGAAAGATTATGCTAGTTGTGCTGAATGTGACATATACGAATGTTAAAAATTTATGAAGAAAACTACTTGTAAACAACTCAAAAAATTAATTCGGCTTCAAATCATTCAAAGAGACAATATTACAGCATCAAAGGCAGCAGAACTGGGCTGACAGGAAGAGGAAGACATTGCTTGACAAATGAATGCCATGTGTGACGGTTTGCTTGAGTACAAAATAAGACTCCAAGACGTCTCCCAGCTGGTGGGAAACACTGAGAAGAAAGAATATAGCAGGCCCAACAACAACAAAATTGTGAGAAATGGCCGATTACGCCCTTTCAAGTCACCTAAAATACTATCATTACTCATAATTACATCTGTTAAACATGTACACCCTCACAGATGACCAAACACCTCCACAGAGATACAATTATCGCATTGTACAGCGAGAACGGCATTATTAGAATACCGCCATAACACAACAATGCAAACAAGCTGAGACATACTCAGAAATAATGGGATTCCATCATGTTTAATGCTTTTGTACTGGGCATGACCTCTTGCTTTCTCACTGATCATAAATCTGGGTCTTCTCATCCTACCAAAAATCAGCTGTCTGTTCCCATGCTGCAGCCAGTCATGCTTGAGAACCTCAGGCTGTGAACCGTTCTGGAATAAAATGACTCCGCATGATCATATCTGCACTTGGAGTATGATGCTGAAATACAAATATCTCAAGATGAATCCTGCGTAATGATGTAAGAGCACAAAATGCACTTTGCTGTTTTGAATAAATCAGAAGCATCATAGTGATATCTTAAAACGTAACATAATACACTTATACACGCAACTCTTTTAAACATGTTTTGTATGTTTGTATGAGAGACTATACGAAGAAATTCATTAGTTGCATTACAAAACTATTACAGTAAGCTGTAAAAGGCTAAGCATTTATTTTAGGGATTTGTATTTTTTTTTTTTTAAGAGAAAATGAAGGATGATAAAAATGATTATTTATTTATATTTCAATTCATTTATTTAAATATATTTGTGTTCATACACTACAGTTTAAAAGTTAGGAGTCAGCAGGTTTTTTTTAAGAAATACATATTTTGATTCAGTGAGAATACTTTAAATTGATCGAAATTGAGACATTTATAAAATTACAAAAGATTTCTATTTCAAATAAATGTTATTTATTCTATTCATCAAAGAATCCTTTGCACAACTGTTCTCAACATTGAACATAATAAGAAATATTTGCATACTGTAAAAAAAAAATATTTCCATGATTTGTTTTAACAGCTTTTTTGTGTTGTTGTTTTTATGAGCTCAATTAATAGGCAACCAGGTAACTTACTTTAAGCGAAACCAACCATGAATTTTTTTTTTTTTTTTTTTTTACAGCGCAGCAGACCATCATATCAGAATGATTTCTGATGGATCATGTGACACTAAAGACTGGAGTAATGATGCTGAAAATGCAGCTTTGATCACAAGAATAAATTATATTACCGTTTTTTAAATTCTGTTTCACAGCCTTGCTAAGCATAAAAATTTTCTAAAAAAAATGAACACGCTTATTTGTCGCAAATAAAACACCTAAATCACTAACACAACACGAAAGCATTGATTTTATGTTCGCTTCATAATTCCATATAATTGGAAATGCCATTGAAAAAGTATTTCAGCACCCACACGTTCACACTTGCAGTCTGATTAGCTCCCAAGTTCTCTTGACACTTTCAAGCACAAGATTTCAGGGAGATTTTCTCAGTGAAATGCAAATATCAGTATTCTCACAGTAGATGCTTTTTTGCAGTTTTTAGGATGATTGTGGCTCTTGGGAACTCCGCAAGCCTTGCTTTTCGTTTTAAAGCAATACCACATACATCAGAATGTAATTATGCAGCAGCCCCTCAGTGCATTATGGGAACTTTCCTCCCACATTATTAAGGCTTTGTTCGCAGTCGGTCAGTTTTAATCTTAATGCATGGTAAGTGCTATAATTATCCGTAAACCAAGGGTGAACTGAGGTCACTGTCAGGCTTAACAAGGAGATTATAATGCATATGGGCATTGTTCTTTTAGCTTCAGATTCAATATAGATCTGCGTCTTATTTTTAGGGGAATGGAGTCTCTGAAGGTCTCTGGAAGAAGATCAGGCTTGGCATACTCTGAAACGAAAGCACTTGAGCTTGTAATGACCTCAATCCCTAAATAGGTGCTTTGTGAGTTGAATAAGCAAATTTGTACGCAGATGGTGAAAGAAAAATAGTGCAACCCATTTATCCATCTAATACTCGTTCATGGGCCGGTGCCCCGCACTTGACAAGGTTTGTGTTTTGCAGGTTAGCTTCTTCAAAAAGCAATTACCAAGCACTACGGACAAAGTTTATTTGGGAGTAAGGTTAACTACTTAGACTTGTGCAAAAGCAACTATGGGAAAAGACATATTGAATACCTATGACTTTATCAGAGAAGAAAATTCTATTTTCGAAAGCCAATTTCTCCAGTGATGCAAATGAGAATTATTAGCTGCTCCAGGGCGAGGAACAATTTCTTTAGAATTTAAAGGGAGGGAAGTATCCAACCCAAGGCATAATTAAAGAGCTGGGTTGTTGTAATTGAGCAATTTATCCCTGTGCGTTAGATAATTTGTCTCACGCTACTGGCATAACTTCTATATCCAGTCAGACGGTGTGCTTTTTTAAAAATGCTGCTCGAATGCTTTTTCAGAACACACCCAAAGCTGATTATAATTTGGCAAAGTGCTGACTCGAATATGCAATTGTCATATCAAGGTGATGAAAGTGCTCTTGTGCTTGTGTGTCTGTGTTTTGATATGTCAATTTATTATGTGGCACCCTGGAACAGGGTTGTTATTTTTAACAAAAAACGGAAAAACATGTAATTGAAATAAAGCTGAAGTAAAATGAAAAATATATATATTTTTCCGTGTTAGATGGAAAAACTTAGTTTAAAACGTATAAATGGCAATTAGAAATATTGCATTGGCAACTAAAAGAAAAAAAAAAAGTTTTTTTTTTGTAGAAGTACTAAAATTGCCAAAGCTAAAACTAAAAAAAAAAAAAAAAAACTAAATAGAAAAAAAGACAAAAATGAAGGAAAATGCTAAAAGAAACCCCCTACACATACTAATATATAGGCTATATATATATATATATATATAGTTTATTAGAAGTTTAATATTATTATATTTCTTTTTGCATCTTAATGTATTTTGATATGTGTTTTGGCTTTAAGACCAACTCAAGGTCATGAAAGTGCTTTGAGCAGCTGAAATTTCTGTCCTGTATCAATAATGATTACTTTAATGCTCTTTCAATCATTCCATGTTTTATACTAGGCCAGGCTAAAATGCAGCTCAGTTTTTTACAGTATTTTTCTTAGCAGCGGGTTTCTGCCTTGTCTCCATCCACCAGCCGTAAGTGGTGTTTCATCTATTCAGGTGTGCGTTTAAACCTCATTTTGGGCCATGTCAGATTTTCGTCTTGTGTTTCTCAGATTGAGCTCTCTGCTGGAAACTGGAACAGTCTTTATATGAGGGCGTCGCTCTAAATGTGGGCCGATTGTGCTAAAAGCACCATTGTGCTTCCTTTCGCTGGGCTTATGCTTTCCGCGCATAATCTTAAAACAGCCAGGCAAGCAAGCGACACATCTCCTTTCATCTCAATCTTCCCACTTTCTTTTGCGTAAGCCACTTTGTCTCCGTGAGTCGCGTTCCTTTGCTGAGACAAGCTGTCAGCCTCGTCTCATGCATAAGCGCTACTATAATTGATTAAGGGAGCTGTCTATCTCTGCACCGATGTGTGTGGCATAATCAAGACCATCCGATGCTGTATCACATCACTGGGGGACTGTGATGCAATTTTGGCTTGAATTTTCAAACAGGCCAATTACAGTGAGGTTATTTATGAGCATGAGAAGCCATTCTTGGTAAACTTCCTCCACTATTAAGAGAAAAACTCTGGAAGCTTCTTTCCGCCACTGAATGTAAAATAAAAAAGGTAATTGCGACTATTTTTACCTCACAATTTTTTTTTCTTCTAAAAAGTCTTTTTTCCTTAGAATTGGACTTTATAACTTGCATTTGTGAGTTTTTCCTCTCAATATTCTCGCTATTGCGAGAAAGTCAAAATTGCGAGATATAAACACACTATTGCAAGAAAAACAGTCAGTATTGTGAGTAAAAAGTCAGAATTGCGAGATATAAGCTCACTATTCTGATATAAGTCAATCTTGTTTACCCTTAGAATTGGACTAACTCGCAATTGTGAGTTTTTATCTCATAGTTCTGAGGAAAGAAGTCAGAATGGCGAGATATAAACACACTATTGCAAGAAAAAAAGTCAGTATTGTGAGTAAAAAGTCAGAATTGCGAGATATAAGCTCACTATTCTGATATAAGTCAATCTTGTTTACCCTTAAAATTGGACTAACTCGCAATTGTGAGTTTTTATCTCATAGTTCTGAGAAAAGAAGTCAGAATTGCAAGATTTAGTCTTGCAATTGCAAGTTCTACAGTCAGAATTGTGAGATATAATTTTTCTTTCTTCAGGAATGCATGTTATAACTTGCAATTCTGAGCAATAAACTCGCTATTGTGAGAAAAAGCAGAATTACGAGTTATAAAGTCAGAATTGCAAGATATCGGTATTGCAAGAAAAAAGTCAGAATTATAAGATATAAACTCGCAGATAAAAGTCAATCTTTTCCCCCCCTCAGAATTGGACTTTTTAACTCGCGATTGTGAGTTTATCTCACGGTTCTGAGAAAATAAGTTAGAATTGCAAAATGTAAACTCACAATTGCAAGAAAAAAAATCAGAATTGTAATATATAAACTCGCTATATTGCGAGAAAAAGCAGAATTGGGAGTTATAAAGTCCAAATTGCAAGATATAAACTCGCTATTGTGAGTAAAAAGTCAGAAATGCGACCTATAAAGTCGTAATTGTAAGTTATAAAGTCAGAATTGAGATATAAACTGCACTTGTGAGAAAAAAAGTTTTTTTGTTTTATTCCATGGCAGAAACAAACTTCTAAACAAAATACTTTGTACTTATGGAATAAAAAAGGGAAACCGCTTTAAAATTGATTGATTTTAAAGATTGAGGAAAACAATTAAATCCCAAAGTTTGAGATCATGAGTGACAAGGCTTCTGCATTTCTAATTTTAATACTATTTCTTTGCCGCCAATTATATTGTCAGCATGACAGTTTGAGTGAAAAGTAGTGAAAAGTAAGTGAAAATCAGTATTTTGTTGACAGCAGTTCTTCAGCTGCAGAAGCAGAAACTTCCAAAGAGCATCTCGTGCTTCAGTGGAAGCAGTAAATCTGACCTTTTGCACAAAGGACTTCACATAGTGTCACAAGCTTTCTTATTTGATTACCTGTCTAGAAATAGCAGAACCTTTTATTTATTTATCTGGTTCACATCATAACGTTCACATCTAAAACAGATTTAATTTTCATTTTAATCTAAAATAGATTTCCAGATTTAATTTGGGTTTTAAATACCAGCTTTTCAGTGTAACCTTAGACGTCAGGTAAACTCAGGAACAAAAGTTTGACCAAAGTCGTTTAAGCTCCATCTGTTCACCTTTTAATGCTACAATACTGTCTTAAATAATAAGGTAACACTTTATTTTACATATGTTACATATATTTACTGTAGTAATAATTAGAAATTATGCATAATTACATGCAATTAACCCTAAACCCTATGGTTAACATGTAGTTAATTGTCATTACTCAGTACTTAAATGTATAATTGCACTGTAATACTGACACCTTAAAATGAAGTGTAACCAATAACAATAATAAACTCTGATATCAATTTAATAAGTTCTTAGGGGTCATGTATGGTAGAACTGGGAAAGTGCTAGCAGCTTCCATATTTTATTGTCTTATTATGTGTGTGAAATGAAGTGAAACTTGTTAAACATAAGGGCTATACTCATGAGTGCACCATTAATGCAGTCAGGTTATCAACACCACTTCTCTTTTCCTTTTATTATTCATCTGCTCTCATGACACTCGCTGACCAGTTCATTAGCATAAGCAAATTGTTCATGTGAGAACATGTCTATATACATATTTATAGAGCTAAATGACATTTATGTAAGGTTGAATGGTGCTTCAAGCTGATATTGAATGGCAGTGTAATATGGTATGTACGAAAGGGCTATATTTAGATAATTGGATTCAGGTCATCAGTGTGTCTGATGTAATTATATTATGTGCTGATAACTTGCCCGGTCTTAGTGTTGATACTAGACGTAACTGACGTGACCTTGTGTGCCGCTTGACACCTGAAGGCGTTAATGTCTCATCACATATTCGACTGGAGGAAATGTGTGTTCGAGAGTTTGAAATATCAGGATTTTTATGTTCAAATCATGAGCGTGATTTTTTTTTTTTTTTTTTTTTACCCATTGCCTTGTGTTTGCCTTTTCACATCCTCTACTAACTTCATGGCTTTTAATTTTACAGATCTTAACCCAGGGAAATAAGCCCTGATTTAACACCCTTCAGGCAGCCTAGCAGGTGTTCTGTTGAAGCATGCCAAAGATGTCTTTGAAGCATGCTCTGTCAGTTATCTATCAGTCAGTGGACGCAGCAGGAGATGTGCACGATGCCATAAGCGAATCTGCGCATCCTTTTGTCCTGCTGTTGCATCAGGAATTTTGTCGTATTATTGCATGGCTTTTTGGAATCCTCGATCCTAATTGGTCGGTTGCGGCATTCTGTTCTAACAAGTGAGACAATGACCAATGATCAGCAGATCATCAGATCATCAAGACCACAAACCTGAAGGGGTTTATTTTGTTACGACAGTACAGTACCAGAACTGATTAAAATAAATAAATAAATAAATAATGGCAGATGGTTGTTGTAATTGTTGTAATAGAAAACATAAAACAGTTTTATCAGTCTCTTCTTCTTCATATCAATTTAAGTAGAATATTTAATTTTAATAATTTAATTTTTTTGCAATTAGTCAATTAAGATTTTAATAGCAATAATAATAATAAACAAAATGTAATTATTATCATTATTATTGCATATTTACATTTTATTACATTATTAATGTATTATGCATTTATTATATGTATTGTAAAGTATTATTTTAATATTTAAATAATAAAAGTGAGAAACTAAAACTTTCAATAAATAATAATAATAATAATAATAGTTAAATTAAAATCAGTAAATAAATAAATGGACGATTTATTATCGGTTTAATATTTAAAAAGTAATAAAAATAAGAGAAAGTGAACGTTCTAACAAATAATAATAATAACAATGCGAGTAAACATTTATAATTGTATTAATTATGATAATTTATTTTACTATGTTCATATATATATATATATATATATATATATATATATATATATAATATATATATATATATATTGTGTGTGTGTGTGTGTGTGTGTGTGTGTGTTTATGTGTATTTGTATGACAGACCTGTATTCTAAATTGGCTTTATATATCGGGGATCGGCCACTCATCTCGTTTGACCACTAAAACGTACATTTTCCCTTGTTTATCCTTCTGAATTCCTGACTACTTTTTATCCATTGTGGCATCCACTGTAATTTGTCTTTTCTTCCATATATAGTTTATATTCTCTATCCATCTCATCATGCTGGTCCCCTGAGTCCAGCCTTTGGATATCTCTACAACTCTTTGATCAGTTTAATGAAGGGTCTCTCTCGATCTCGATCTCAATCTCTATCTCTCTATCTCTCTCGCTCTCTCTCTCGCGCTTTTAAAGTGGACACACGCGTGCGACAATTGTCTGTAAATCAGACTGCATTTCACCCCAGCTGTGCTCTCATAGTCTCACGCTGGCACTGCCATATGCAGCCTTCTAATCTGAATTAATTATACCCACTTGTAAAGCAACTACATGCTAAAAATGTGGGGGGAAAAAGTTGCTACAGGTCTCTCATAATCATAGCAGACACAGCCACATTGTTGAGAGATACATTAGTGTCTCAGATAGTCATTATGCAGACAGAAGCTGTGTTCCAAAAACCTAGGCAGCTCCCTTCTAAGGGGCCTTTCACATTCTTGCTTTTTTTTTTTTTTTTTTTTTAGCTAGACAGAGTGTAATGGAATGGAACAAAGCACAGGTGTCTCAGATGCATTTTTAAAACTTGAATTGACTGGCTTGACATGTCACCTTGAAAATGCCGAAAAAAGCCAGCAGCATTGCATCAGTTGAAGATGTCCGTCTAGCACGTTTAGACGTTTCTAGTGCAGACAGATGCTAACACAGGATAATAACTGATAAGGTAGCTCATCGCTGACTGATTTAGAATACTGTTGCTAAATTTAATATAATAGCATGAACACTCAATGGTGTAGAGTAAGTTTGACAGTTTTTAATCACATTACACTCTTTTTATCAATACTTTTCACTTTTGAATTGAATATCCAGTAAATGAGCATATATAAGATATATTTCTCTCATTTTGTCTGCTATCTTGGACATGTTTTTGCAATGCATTCTGGGAATGACTTACTCTGAAGGATATGCAATAGTGTATAATGGTGTATAGTATTAAATTTGCTCAATGTTTATTTTAAAACACACATTTCCAACCAGCCAACCAACACACGCACACACATACATACACACACACACACACACACACACACACTCTCTCTCTCTCACACACACACACACACAAACACCAAACAACCAACACAACCCATACCAACTAACTAACAAACGCACACCAACACCAACCAACAAACAAACACATATCAATCAACCAACAAAAACCAACCAACACACACCAACCAAACACACACCAACACAAACCAACTAACAACAACCAACCAACACACACCAACTGACCAAACACACACCAACACAAACAAACTAACAAACGCACACCAACATCAACCAACAAACATACACCAACCAACACATATCAATCAACCAACCAACACACACACCAACTGACCAAACACACATCAACACAAACCAACTAACAAACGCACACCAACACCAACCAACAAACACACACCAACCAACACTTATCAATCAACCAACCAACACACACCAACTGACCAAACACACACCAACACCAACCAATAAACAAACACACACCAACCAACACACACCAACCGACCAAACACACACCGGCACAAACCAACTAACAAACGCACACCAACACCAACCAACAAACAAACACACACAAACCAACACATATCAATCAACCAACCAACACACAGCAACTGACCAAACACACACCAACACAAATCAACCAACCAACCAATTCACACCAACACAAATCAACCAACCAACCAATTCACACCAACACAAGCCACCCAATCAACACACATCAACACCAACCAACCAACAAACACACACCAACCAACAAATGCACACCAACCAACCAAGCAACACACATTTACTCCAAACAACCAACCAACACACACTAACACCAACTTTTTGTCAATTGCTAACAAGCATTGTTCAATACTGAAACCCCGTTTTCAAAACTCTTAATACAGTCTGCATTACCAAGATTAATTTTGGCCAAACAGTTAATCGAACCTCCAAAACTCCCTCAGACCAACAAACTTCATACATGTCTCAAAATAAGCTCATTCCACCAATCACTGACAACAAATTCTCATTCAGAAAACATGGATGTCACTCACTACACACTGACCTAAAAATCACTAGCAACAGGGAGCATTACATAAATTATGACCTTTTATTTTTAAAGTCGGAATGAATTTTCACATGAACAATATTTCATTATAGAATAACCGATTTTTAATTCATTGAATGTACTAAAACAAGAATGAATCAGAAATAATTTTTAATAATTTTCTTTGAATACTCTATTTGTGAAAATACTGTAAATAGGTGAAAAAAGAAAAAAGTCAACACATCAACAACGTGCAGTCTAATCACTCATTGTAAAGTCCTAAAGTCAAGGTTCGAGTCCTCCCTCTCTCTTGCATAAGGCCACACGTTCTCATCAACATCACATCTGATGTGTTCTCCGGCAATGCATCTTGGAAAGTATCTTCAGGAATGTCTAATCCAACCCTGGCAGTCTTCAGGAGAAATGTCTCCGCATTCATTGCCTCCAGTAAAGTCATCTGGCCATGTGGATGGTGGTCATAAACCTTCCACCTCCATGCACAGAAAAACTCCTCTATGGGGTTTAAGAAGTATGGAGGCAGGAACAATCCTGACGTCCTGGGATGTGCTGCAAATCAGTCTGTGACTGTTGCAGAGTGGTGGAATGCCACATTATCCCACACAACAACGAAGGTAGGGCAGTTTGATGCCCCTCGCCTTCTGTTCTCTGCTGGCACATGTTGATTATGCAGGTCATTCAGAAAAGAAATAAACCTCTCTCTATTGTAGGGGCCAATGAGTGGTTTGAGTAACAGCAAACCATCATTGGACAGTGCTGCACAAATGGTGATGTTAGCTCCTCTCTGGCCTGGGACATCCACGGTTGCTCGCTGTCCAATCACATTTCTTCCTCTGCGTCGTGTTTTTGCCAAGTTGAATCCAGCTTCATCCACAAAGATAAAAGTATGTGGAGTTTGGCTGGCTTCCATCTCCATTTCCCTCTAAATTACAGGTAGTTTTACAGTAATTTACACTATGCATAACTTCATGTGTATGTACCCTGTTTGGTCACTGAACAGACATCTTACCTGGACATACTGATACCAGACTTCTTTCACTTGTTCAACGTTTCTCTCAAAGGGTACAGTGTACAATTGCTTCATCCTTATTTTATGTTTCTCCAGGACTCTGGCGACTGTCGTTGTGCTGACCATATTCACGTTACTAAAAGTGATATTGTCTGCCAGCACTCTATTCCGTATTTCCCACAGTTTTATTGCATTGTTGGCAGTTAACATGTTAACGATGGCAATTTCCTGCACATCTGAAAAGATTCTGCCTCTCCCTCCTCTCTAAGGCAACCTTTTGGATCCTAAAACACAAAAATTACTGTATTGAAATAGGTTTCAAAATTTTGACATATTGTATTATACTATAATATGTATTATCTCACCTGTTATTTTGCTGGAAAATTTGTACTATTGACGCAACTGTTGAGCGGTGCCAATTTGGTTGCATCCTTAGACTGGCCTCTCTCAAAGTGAGACCATGGTTCACAACATGGTCAATAATTGTGGCCCTTATTTCATGAGATATCATTGCTCTTGGTCTTCCTCTCCTTTGTCCTCCACAAACTCCCCCTCGTACCACTCCTCTTCCCCCACCAACCTGTCTTCTGTGATCCATATTTCCAAACAAAATCAGTTCCAAGCCATCCCCTTTTACTAAAGCATGGTTGTAACGATCGCCAGCTGAAGTGCCCGTTAGATCCCCTAGAGGGCACTTCAGCAAGGACTATGTACCACACACTCACTCATAAACACAGACTACATTTCCCAGAATCCCCGCACCTGTCACTGATCGCTGCTCCAGCTGATACTCATTATCCCACCATATTTAAGTCCAGCACATACACACTTATGTGCGAAGTCTTGTTATTTCCTAGAGTGTAACATTTCTGAGCGTGTCTATATTCTTGTCTTGTCTGCCTGTTTCTTAATCCTGCCTGTTTCATCGTTTTTGTTGTTTACCTGCCTGCCTTCTGAACTATTGCCTGGACCATTACGACAAGCCTGCCTGTTCCCTGCCATTACTGTTTGCTGTTTCATTGACCATTTTCATTGAATAAAGCTCACAATTGGATCTCCTCCGCTGACTCGCCAGTCATCACAATGCTAATGAGACTAAAGCAGGACACCTGGTTTGGCTTTAAGCTGAAATTGCAATTAGCTTGGAATGATCATTTCATTTTCTCCTAATTTCATTTTCTATATTTCAAAATAATTACAGTAGAAATCCTTTAAATTTGCCATCATTCTGATTTGAATGTGCTTTTATCAGTTTTGAAAGCAGTGTGTTAGCATATGAAAAATATCCTGCAAATATATTGTTTTTTGCAGTTTGTGGAATATGAATGACAAAAGTGTTTGTGGATTTTGAAAAAAGTGGTAATTGAATCCATTTTGTCTGAAAGCAATGAAAAATTATTCACAATTTGGTCTGTGTCGCTGATTGTGTGAAGAGTTTTGAAAATGTGGTTTCAGTATTGAACAATCCTTGTTAGCAATTGAAAAACAATGTGAGTCTTAATGTTGAGAGTGTGCCAATAAAAATGCTGTCTTAGAAGACAGCTAACTAGGTTTTAGAATAGACCTGGATTGTTCCTCAGTGATGCTGCCTAAATGCTCCGAGAGTATTTAAGGAGATGACGGGAGTATCTTGGGATTACCATTTCAAATGTGAGTTGACCCGTGTTAACACTCTGACATGATGTCTGGCCTTGAGCTAATTGAAAGAATACAAGCAATTTTAGAGCCTTGATTTAGGTTGCACAACAGACCCTGTCCTCATGATGGGTTTTGCCCTGATTCATTGTTCATTGTGTCAAATTGAGGTTATTTCAAAGCTGGTAAGAGGGTGTCATGTTTGCCCATGTCCTTCCATAACCTTAAGTCTCTGCAAATTTGAAAATCTGAATAGGAATAAAAGTAGGTTGCTTGATCTCCAAATAAACTGTTTGTTCTCTCAGTCTATTTATGGGGAGCTGCTATAAACTTTGCTTCAGTGGGGCACAGCCATGAAACTTTACTTGTCACAACTTGACATTGATTTACATTGGATCGTGGCCATTAGTAGAGTGTTCACAAAAGAAGATCGTGTTGTCCTTAGAGGCGTAATGAGTAGTGCTTAGTGCCTAGTAAATCAAAAACATATCAAAAAACTTGTCTGCGATCCAGACAACTACTGCAATATTACTGTATATGTGTTATTAACATAACTGGGAATAAAAAAGGCAAATTTGGCATTAAGTATTACTGAACACTGGGTATCATTATCGGACTGAGAAGTTTCATCTGCGTGGCACTCTGCTTCGAGTCGACAGAAAGTACATCACAGTGGTGGGATTCTGGCACTTGTGGATGTGGTGTATTAAATATTAAGAGTCCTTGGAGATAAAATTGGAATAAATTGGACACGTCCTGTATTTTAAATAATTCAAGGGAGGTATTCCATAGATGATAAAAAGGCCTATATTATTAACGCCATGAATTTTCTCTCAAAATGCATGTTTAACCCTACTGCAGTAAAAACATTACTGCTACAGCAAAGGGGAGGCAAATGGTGTGACAGATAAAATAGACGTTTGCTGTTTTTGAGTGTTGATATGCAATTGCTATGAGGTTTATGGGTTGCCAGGGTGTTGCTAAGCAAATGTTCTGCATCATTTTTAGAGTGTTGCTATGTAGATGCTAAGATATTTTGGGGTTGCCAAGGTGTTGCTATGTGAATGCTAAGGTGTTCTAATTAGCTTTTACAGTCTTGCTATGCAGTTGCTTTTATGTTATGGGGGTTACCAAGGTGTTGCTATGCAAATGTCAAGGTGTTCTTACTAGTTTTTAGAGGGTTGCTATGCCGTAGCTATGATATTTTGGGGTTGCCAAGGTGCTGCTATGGGAATGCTAAGGTGTTTTGACTAGTTTTTAGAGTGTCGATATGCAGTTAATATGATGTTATGGAGGTTGCCAAATGTGTTGCTATGCAAACACTAAGGTGTTCTGACTGGCTTTTACGGTCTTACTATATTTTGGGGTTGCCAGGGTGTTGTTATATGAATGCTATGGTGTTCTGAATAATTTGTAGAGTGTCAATATGCAGTCACTGTGATGTTATAGAGGTTACCGGTGTGTTGATATGCAAATACTAAGGTGTTCTTACTAGTTTTTAAAGTGTCAATATGCAGTTGCTGTGATGCTAAGGAGTTGCCGAGATGTTGCTATGTAAAAACTAAGGTGTTCTGACTGGTGTTTAGAGTGTCAATTTGTAGTTGCTAAGATGTTATGGGAGTTGCCAGGATGCTACTGTTCTGACTAGTTTTTAGAGTGTTGCTATGCAGTTGCTATGATGTTTGAGGTTGCCAAGGTGTAGCTGTGCAAATGCATATGTGTTATGAATAGCTTTTACAGTCTTGCTGTGCAGTTGCATGATGGTATGGGGTTGTCAATGGGGTTGTCAAGGTGTTGCTATGCAAATATAAAGGTGTTCTGACTAGTTTTAGAGCATTAATGTGCCATTGCTATGATGTGTTGAGGTAGGCAATGTGGTGCTATGTGAATGGTAAAGCGTTCTGACTAGTTTTCAGTGCATTTGCTAATTTTGGCATTATGTTGTGGGGGTTGCGATAATGTTGCTATGTGTTGCCAATGTTTCATGGGGGGATGCCAAGGTATTGCTATGTGAATGCTAAATTTTGGACTAGTTTTTACAATGGTGCCATGGTGTTGAAGCGGGTAGCCATACTGTTGCTCTGTGAATACCAAGGTTCTGACAAATTTTTAGTGTGTTGCTGTGCAGTTGCTACAATGTTGTTCTTGCTTACTAGGGCATTGCTGTTCTGACTGGTTTTTAGTGAGTTATTAGGATGTACTGGGTCATTATCAGGGTTTTGTTTGGCAGTTACTACAGTGTTGAGTTGTCAGGGGATTTTGTCTTTTTCGTTTTTCATCTCATTTGTTGAAAATCACAATTCTGATAGTTTAGAAAAGTAATTGCACACATATCCTCAACCTTAATTAAACGCAACATTGAACAGTGATGCTTGACTTACCACTAATATATTTAAAAGAATATTTTCTTGTTAAAAATGAAAATACTATTTAAAATTATTTCTTTTAATTAAGAAAATGAATTGCTATTGCACATTTGAGGCTATGGATGAAAAAGACTCATTCATTCATTTGTTCGTTCATTCATTTTTGAAGTAGCGTAGTGCGTACCTCCAGGCCCATGGCTGAATAAATGAATTTAATTGTAGGAAATATCCACACCACTGAACACTCATTCTTGTTAATGTGACAACTGTTCTGTGACACAAGAGAAAAATTCTCCTGGTGTTACAAGACATTGTTTGCCTTGTCAAACAAATTATGCCACATTTCCTTGCAATTCACAGAGCAGCAGTCTTGTGATGCTCACAAAAGAGTAAATTTTCTGGAGGAAAGGAATACATCATGCTTGTAAAATGAAATCTTTCAACTTTGTTTTACTTTTTTTTTTCTTTTTTTTTTCTCTAGTTATTGGCTCCCCCAACACACACACACACGTGCACACACGCACATGGAGCAGTTGGCCACCCTTTTTCTGTGGCGCTCGGGGAGTGATTGGGGGTTAGATGCCTAGCTCAAGGGCACCTTAGCCATTTCCTGCTGGTATTGAGAATCAAACCCACAACCTTTTTAAAATTTAAAAAGAAAATTCATTGATATGCACAGTATACATTTTACTTGTATCATGCTTTATTTATTGAAAATCTGATGATTTTAGAATGTAGTTTTTCTACACGATGCCTCTTAGTGTAATAACTTGGGGCAAATTTAAGAATTGATTGCAAGTGCTTCAAACATGTGGGAAGAAAATCCATATTTGAGCATTCAGATAGAGCCACGTGCTGTGCAAAGCCTGATCTCAATTTTCAGTTGTGACTGGCCTCTTCTTCCATAAACTGTTTTAGGTTATAAAACACCATAACCACGGACTGGATGTGCTGTGTGCATATGTGGTTTGTCTCTGATGTTAAGATGGAATTTCAGGCTTTATTATACAGTATAAATTATTTAAGAATGATCTACAGTAAAATTAAATTATGCACATAATTACCGTATACAGTTACATTTTTAAACGCATACATTTACAAAGAACTACAAGGGTGTTTTTTTTTTTTTTTTTTTTTTTTTTTACAACTGCTTTACAGCCGAATTCTGTTGGCATCATTGATCATTGTTTCCCATGTAAATTGTATAAAGTGCTATTTAAATAAAGGTGCCTTGACTACAGTAGTTAAGCCCACCATGATTTCCATAATGCATTTTAAAAGATATTGTATGGAAATTTTTGAGACACATACATAAACTCTCTTGCTCTCAAAGGACTAAAAATCCCATCAAGACCATTATTTTGAAATTAAATTAATCCTTCTCATTTAATGCTTCACTGCAAAGAGAAAATTCATTATAACAGCCACACTGATTTTTTTAGAAAAAAAGAAATGACTTGCAGGTTAACAGTCATATTGCGGAGTCACAGCCCGTAAAAAGTGTTTCTCCCTTGGTGGGATGGTTCTGTAGGCAACAAATTCAGTGAAAGGTATTTTGTTTTAACCTTTTATTCAGAAATTAGCTCCTGCCTGACACTACAGCTTCAATGTCGCAGAGTTAATATGATTACAGCAGCGAAAACAATAACATGAGTTACTTGAACGCTAATGCAAAATATGACACACTTTTAGTATGTTTACCTACAAGCCTTATGTTTACACACAGAATTGTTTACATACACAGATGATACAAAAAATTGCAGGTGAACAGCGACAGATGGCATTTCCCAAGAGTGAATGTGTTGCTTTCATTAAAAGGTGGAAGATGGCAAGTGTGTTTGTGTGTGTGTGTGTGTGTGTGTGGTAGTGCGCACTGGCATGAAAATGAGAATGTAGCCCCTCTCAGATGTGGCTCACCTTTGGTTCATCAGCAAAACCTTGTAAATGAGAACTGTTTGATCTGTCTGATGGGCCAGTGGGGGTTGGAGATGAGAGGTTTGCTGTGTGGTAATCTGCTTTGATTTAAACTAATTAGCTTGTATAATAACTGCAGCGAATCTTTTGGCACTGCTGTGAAGAGTCGTCAAAAGTTATATGACAGGTTAGGTTATGAGGTCAAAGTCAGTTTACTGGGGGAGTGTAACGGTACACGTTTATACCAAAAATTATTTGCATTTGTGGAAAGTAATTTCAAACTCCGAATTCCTCCTCTAGAATGGGACAATATCGTTGATATATATATACACTCACCTTAAGGATTATTAGGAACACCATACTAATACTGTGTTTGACCCCCTTTCGCCTTCACAACTGCCTTAATTCTACGTGGCATTGATTCAACAAGGTGCTGATAGCATTCTTTTGAAATGTTGGCCCATATTGATAGGTTAGCATCTTGCAGTTGGTGGAGATTTGTGGGATGCACATCCAGGGCACGAAGCTCCTGTTCCACCACATCCCAAAGATGCTCTATTGACTGTGGGGGCCATTTTAGTACAGTGAACTCATTGTCATGTTCAAGAAACCAATTTAAAAAGATTCGAGCTTTGTGACATGGTGCATTATCCTGCTGGAAGTAGCCATCAGAGGATGGGTACATGGTGGTCATGAAGGGATGGACATGGTCAGAAACAATGCTCAGGTAGGCCGTGGCATTTAAACAATGCCAAATTGACACTAAGGGGCCTAAAGCATGCCAAAAAAACATGCCCCACACCATTACACCACCATCACCAGCCTGCACACTGGTAACAAGGCATGATGGATCCATGTTCTCATTCTATTTACGCCAAATTCTGACTCTACCATCTGAATGTCTCAACAGAAATCGAGACTCATCAGACCAGGCAACATTTTTGCCAGTCTTCGTGCAAATTGTAGCCTCTTTTTCCTATTTGTAGTGGAGATGAGTGGTACCCGGTGGGGTCTTCTGCTGTTGTAGCCCATCCGCCTCAAGGTTGTGCGTGTTGTGGCTTCACAAATGCTTTGCTGCAGACCTCGGTTGTAACGAGTGGTTATTTCAGTCAAAGTTGCTCTTCTATCAGCTTGAATCAGTCGGCCCATTCTCCTCTGACCTCTAGCATCAACAAGGAATTTTCGCCCACAGGACTGCCGCATACTGGATGTTTTTCCCTTTTCACACCATTCTTTGTAAACCCTAGAAATGGTTGTGCATGAAAAACTCAGTAACTGAAAAGATTGTGAAATACTCAGACCGGCCTGTCTGGCACCAACAACCATACCGCGCTCAAAATTACTTAAATCACATTTCTTTCCCATTCTGACATTCAGTTTGGAGTTCAGGAGATTGTCTTGACCAGGACCACACCCCTAAATGCATTGAAGCAACTGCCATGTGATTGGTTGATTAGATAATTGCATTAATGAGACATTGAACAGGTGTTCCTAATAATCCTTTAGGTGAGTGTATTTTGATGTTGTGAACATAAACAAAGACAAATAATGAAGGATATTTCACGAGTTCACAATTACAATATCTTCCATGATTGATGGCTTCTCGGAGCGAAAAAGTCACTGAGGTACCAACAGACTTTTTTGGGAGGAGATTTACTTAAATTTTTTACATTTTCATAACTTTATTTCACACTGACATAAAGAGTTGTTCTGCAGTAAACTATACTAACCGATTCTGGACTAGTGTGGGCATATTTGGACAAATGCGGCTTCCTTTCTGTACAATGGACGGGAGTGAAGGTATGTCGTCCATTTTATTTTTACAGTCTATTGTCTATAGCTATGTTCCAATTCAGAGGCTTCATCCATCGAAGGCTGTGAAGGTTATACCGATTGTTGTTAAATGGAACAGTCAGAGTACAGAGGATTGTTCGCCTGTGACAGCTGCCATTAATGAGCAGCAGTAATGTTTGTATTGGACTTTTTTGCAATTTATATTCAACTGTCTAAAAAACAAAATAGAGTCCAAATAATGTCTAAATCTGTTCACCTTGGTCCCTTTTTTGTGCACAATGAAGAGTACAAATTTTATAAAATCACATCTTGGTAAGATATGTCAACGTTTGAAAGAAGGACGCATTACGAGGCCATGTTTGAAGGAACCTTCAAATTGGGACAGCCTTTGTCAAGCCATGGTGGCCTTCGAAAAATGCAGCCTCAGATTTGGGACGGAGCTTATATCTTGCCAGCAGACTATAGTACGTGAAATTGATTTGAATGTGAGCACAATAATTCTATCCTTATTCTAAAATTATTTTGCTAACATATTGTGCATCCAAAAGTGTAAGCACTATAAATGTCTTCCAATTTCAACAGTACAATTAACGACAGTGTATTTTGAGACATAGTTTGTTTAGTAAGCCAGATAAAAAAATAAAAATAAAAAAAAGACAAAACCGAGGTACTGAACCATAACCATATATATATATATATATATATATATATACATTTACTGTGTTGTTATGTGAGTAAGCGACTGAGTAAACTAACACTGTCTAGAGAGTGTTTTGCTCATTAACTATGAATCCATTCATCTTATAGCATAACCGGTTAAAGTCACCACTCGCGCTGTTTTACTACTACTATTATATTACTACATTGTATGGTATAATGTATGTGTTACGAATGAGGCTCCCTCTTCGCATCCTCCGGATCAGCAGAGGGAGCTCTCACCCGAATATTAACTGATTTTGGACTTCATTTCCTCATACCTGGGACTGATTACTCTTCCACATGATACATATCACTTCGCTATATAAGCACTACACGCACAGCACTATAACGCAAAGTATTGATTGACATTTCTGAGCATTAATGGACTGTCTTGTGGACTGTTATTCTGTTTTGACCTTGGACTGTTCACTCGTTTCTGAACCTTTGCTGCCTGCCTGACCTTTGCCTGTTATCTGGATTGTGTATGTTTGCCGCCTACCCCAACTTGACAGCCATACGCATTCGACTTGCGTATAAAAACGAATGACATGGCATTATGGTGTAGCGCAAGTCAAATGCCTATGGCTTTCGTTTCGGATGCATTTTGTTTTACTTTATAAAGTTTTAAAAGGCCTTTATTAATCCCCTGGGTGGAGTATGTTTTATGATCAATGGATGCACTTATTTGGGCTTCAAAATCTCATCCTCCATTAACTACCATTATAAAGCTTGGACGGGGATGTATTTAATATAACCCTGATTTTATTTGACTGAAAGATGAAGGTCAATAAAGTCAACCTAAAATCAGAATTCACCATATTTATTTGCCTTAGCCTTTGCATATATATATATATGCAAACGTGCTAGTAAGTACACAGTGACATAGTTCTCACATCTTTGGACTTTATGGAGTTAATAGTAAAGATTCACCAAAGCTCTTTCTTGGAATACGTTTGGTACTTATAAATACCTTTACTTTAAAAAAAAAAAAAATCAAATAAATACTCGATGACTAAAACCATGTTTTATTGCACATTTTGTTTCCTCAGTGAATGTCCAGCTTCATTTGGAAGTAAAATGGGCGTTAAACAAAGAATTTAATGTTGGCCGCCATTATTTGCCACATGTTGTGTATCAGATGAGGCAGTCTTTCAAAAAGAGCACTTAATGGCTTTTTTTTTTTTATGTATGGTACATAAATGGTACATTTGCTACTTATGGGTAAAAGTGTGTGTGTGTGTGTGTGTGTGTGTGTGTGTGTGTGTGTGTGTGGTGCACAGCTGAGTGCTGAATTGTAATCCCCAGTCAATCCATTAGCATTCAACCAATGCCAAATGAAGCAACCATTACCCTTTAACCTGTTTTGTTCATGTTTTATACAACATAGTTGTCTACACAGAAGTCTTCTTGAAGTCCGTGGTGCTAATTTTAGATGCACAATGTGTATAATTTTCAAAAAGTACTCTAGGCGATCTGGGACCATAAGTCTGTGTCAGAAACTCCAGTATCCCCTGTTCTTCTACTAATTACCAAGAGCCTCATAAATTTTCAATCCGTCATGTCTGGGTGAGTATAAGTCCCAGTACAATTTTAGATCTTTTTGAACATCCATCTGGCCAAGGAAACCTGCCTACACAATTCTGAAATCTGCTGATAAGATAAGATGCTCCAAATTGTCTGTTTATTCATTCAAGTGTGACTGTATGCATATTAATGCACAAAATTACCGTTTTATACTTGCCCCCTCAACTTCTAAAGTTACAGTTTATTTCGGTAGTCCTCTATAGACATATTCTACTAACTATAAGTAACTTTGCAACTACACTCAGCTTTTCATTTGGTCGGACAATTAGCCAAGTTTAAGCAAATTATCTAAACCATCAAAGATGGTAGGAAGTTTTTGTATGGGAAGTTGTGAATGGAGTGATGAATCACAATGAAACATGGTGATTTTCCAGGACGGTGTCTTTGAAAATCCGGTGAGAAATGTAATCATAAATGCATCTCTACCAGAGTGAAGTATGGAGGAAGAGTGTCATTGTCTCGGGAGCCGTTTTAGCTGCTGGTATTGGTGAGCTACTTCACTGTGAAAAGTCATTTAATGCTTTGGAGTACAGGATAATATTGCAGAATGACTTGCTTCCCACAGTTGAAAAGTTGTTATCTGAAGAGGAACGATCAGATGTTATTTTCCAAAGGGGTAATGCTCCTGCCCAAATTGCAAAGACAACCAAGAAGTGGCTTGAGAACAGGTCCATCAGGCCTGGTCAGAGTCCAGATTTGAACCATAATACATACACATTTCTCCAAACGCGACAAACAAATCGCAGGAGGCGCGACTGGATGTACATGATTTGAAATAAAATAACCCGTTTTATTCAGTGTTATGGTTTTAACGAAGCTAATTAAAAACATTCCATTTGTTAAGATAAAATAACTAGGTAGTTATGATAACCTATGAATCTTAGATGTTAGAAAAAAAAAATGAAAGGCAATTTTCTTGCCTTTAAGCAGACGGTCTAACACTATAATCACTGTTAGTTGATATCTAGGTATATAGTTACTTATAGACTAATAGTGTTATAAGACATACACTCACCTAAAGGATTATTAGGAACACCTGTTCAATTTCTAATTAATCCAATTATCTAATCAACCAATCGCATGGCAGTTGCTTCAATGCATTTAGGGGTGTGGTCCTGGTCAAGACAATCTCCTGAACTCCAAATTAAATGTCAGAATGGGAAAGAAATGTGATTTAAGCAATTTTGAGTGTGGCATGGTTGTTGGTGCCAGACGGGCCGGTCTGAGTATTTCACAATCTTTTCAGTTACTGGGATTTTCACACGCAACTATTTCTAGGGTTTACAAAGAATGGTGTGAAAAGGAAAAAACATCCAGTATGCGGCAGTCCTGTGGGCGAAAATGCCTTGTTGATGCTAGAGGTCAGAGGAGAATGGGCCGACTGATTCAAGCTGATAGAAGAGCAACTTTGACTGAAATAACCACTCGTTACAAGCGAGGTCTGCAGCAAAGCATTTGTGAAGCCACAACACGCACAACCTTGAGGCGGATGGGCTACAACAGCAGAAGACCTCACCGGGTACCACTCATCTCCACTACAAATATGAAAAAGAGGCTACAATTTGCATGAGCTCACAAAAAAAGGGACAGTTGAAGACTGGAAAAATGTTGCCTGGTCTGATGAGTCTCGATGAGTTCTCGAGACATTCAGATGGTAGAGTCAGAATTTTGCGTAAACAGAATGAGAACATGGATCCATCATGCCTTGTTACCACTGTGCAGGCTGGTGGTGGTGGTGTAATGGTGAGGGGACTGTTTTCTTGGCATGCTTTAGGCCCCTTAGTGCCAATTTGGCATTGTTTAAATGCCACGGCCTACCTGAGCATTGTTTCTGACCATGTACCCATCCTCTGATGGCTACTTCCAGCAGAATAATGCACCATGTCACAAAGCTCGAATCATTTCAAATTGGTTTCTTGAACATGACAATGAGTTCACTGTACTAAAATGGCCCCCACAGTCAATAGAGCATCTTTGGGATGTGTTGGAACGGGAGCTTCGTGTCCTGGATGTGCATCCCACAAATCTCCATCAACTGCAAGATGCTATCCTTTCAATATGGGCCAACATTTCTAAAGAATGCTTTCAGCACCTTGTTGAATCAATGCCACATAGAATTAAGGCAGTTCTGAAGGCAAAAGTGGGTCTAACACAATATTAGTTTAGTGTTCCTAATATGAATTATAGGTGTATATATTATGTATTATAGTGTATGCATATACACTCATCCTAAAGGATAAAGTATATAAAACAAAAAAGCATGTTGTTAATTTATGTCCAGTAATTCAGTTTGCTTTTACATTTATGCGCTTAGCAGACAAAAACGACATTTATCCAAAATTATTCCAAAAATGACTTATTTGTCATGGAGCCAATATTCACAATATCATAACACAATAAACAGTCTGCTAGAATGCATTTTACATTATTGCTATAACACATTTACCTGATAGATTAGTCACAGCAGATTTTGGTACAGCCAGTTTTGCCAGTAGTTGTTGGGAGTGTTCCCTTTTTTTTTCTTTTTTTTTTGGTCAACAACAATAGAACAATTCATAGTAGCTACACATTCAACAACAGTCACCTCTGACCTCTGCTGCAGGTCAATATGGTCTCTGCAGAAGCTCTTAATTATTATACTGTAGTGGAAAGAACTATCGGAACTTTGTGCTATTTTAAAATGACCCCATGTTTGTTTTCCAGAGCGGTATGTGTCCTGAACTTATGTGTGTTGTTAGAAACAACTCAAAGCAGAGTTCCTGCTGTTTTTTGGTTGGTAAGTAATATGATCAGAGGTGTGCATAGCGTCAGCTATTTTACTGTGGCTTCAAATGTGCCTTATTTAATCAGTCTAAACTATCCGTTACATATTCTATTATCCCACAAATAGGTGTCCCAAAAGGAAGACCTGAAAGTTTCCTTTGTTCTAATTTAAAACCGTAACATTTAGATACCTGCATGAATGCTCTAAAATAAACTAATAGATGTCTGCAATGCAGTAGAAACTTTAATCAAGGCCATTATAACCAAGTGGTTCTTTTCGAAACTGGACTGAATAAAGTTTCTGTTCAATTATATCCAAATTATATTTATAAAATGGACAGCTGTGGCCTTCAAATCTGAGTGAGCCACGTTTGATGGCATTTATAACATTTCTGAAATACACACTGTGACCAATGGTGCAACTAGAACTAAATCTATTAAAGAAAATGAAATAAAGCTGAAATGAAATAAAAATATTAGATAAACTTAAACTATAATAGTATATAAAAAAAAAAAAAAATGAATTGCCTGACGCACACCAGTTTAATTTCCCCGTATTGCCTGGTTTGCGTAATGAACTATAACAAAACCTGATGGACATCATAGCTACAACATCCCTTGAAGCTTGTTGAAAATACTGTAACGGCTTATTGCTTCATAACCACCAAATTGGGCAGTTTCGAACTACTCTATGAGCTGGCAATGAGCCAATTCTTTCCAAAGGCTATAGGCAGATTTATTAAAGCAAAATGCTATAGGCAACCACTATGACATTTCCCATGATTCAGCAGTAAGCTGTCACTTCTCCGCTGTTGTAGCATCCATGCAGATGCCATCTGCAACTACTCTGATGAGTCCTACCTGAAAGAGCTTCATTTTTTTTATTTTTTTTTGCAATACTTTTTTCTCCAAGCTCTTCTTCTTTCTGAGAATGTACCATCCAGTATTTTTAAAGAAAGTTTCTTTTATTGGGATTGTGCTGAAATACAAGCTTACTGCATACTGCACAGTCTGCACTACCATTTGTTTATATTAAGGTTGTTTTTTTTTTGAAAGATTTCTCTTATTCTCACCAACTGTATTTGATTAGAAAACAGCAATAATGTGAAATATTATTACAATTTTTTCTATTGTAATATATGTGATGCAAAGATGAATTTCCAGCATCATTACTCCAGTCTTCAATCACATGATCCTTCAGAAATCGTTTTAATATGTTGATTTGCTGCTTCATAATTTTGTGTATACAGTGACGATTTTTTTTTTTTTTTGAGGAATCTTTAACAAATAGAAAGTTCAAAAGAACAGCATTTACTTTTGTAACTTTATAAATATCCTCAATGTCATTTTTGACCAATCTAATGTGTTCCAGCTGAGTAAAAGTAGTAAAACACAAGGACAAACATTTTAAATGACATAATGCTACATCGTCACTTTGTTTAATTTAGCATGCAGCGTCCAATTAGCGTTACAGAAGTATATTTGCAGTGTTTTTAGTCAATTTATTACTTCTGGTGCATTTGCCACATTGGAAATGGAGGATCAAATTGAACATGTTGCATTGTGGGATACAGAAATTTGACATAATTTGATTAATAATCATGCAATATCAATCCAATTTGAAGTATTATGTTAGTATGCTGTTCCAAGCCCTTATTTGTCAGATCCTGTGTGAGACAGCAGTGAATTAGTTCTCCTTGTCATGTTATATCCTCTGGGAATTCTCTGAACTCACTAACTGGAAGCTCCTATTTGAAGAGCTTCATTAATTCATTCATTCATCATTTCATTTGCTCTGTAGACCGATTTTACTGGAACTAAAATGGCATTTTACATGTCTACCCTCAGGATATGCCAGAAGGGTAAATCGTAGCAGACGTGTTGTTGTTTTTCTGTTGTTTTGGAATAATTATGAAGCATCTCATATTGGGTCTTAGCAGTGTATTTGTGCTAGCGCTTGCATGCTCATCTGGCTAATGTAGAATGTGGTGTCAATCAATCGGTTTGTGGTGTCAATCAATGTCAGTAAGTCATTCATCATTACCTTCAAACCTTCAAATACCTTCAGTGTCACATGATTCTTCGGAAATCATTCTTGCTGCTCAAGAAACATTTCTGAGTATTATTAATGTTCGAAACAACTGCTTCATATTAATGTGGAAACTGATACATCCATTCAAACGTGCAATAAAATCGATCGATAGTGAGGGTAAACAAATTTATAATGACACAAAATGATTACATTTCAAATAAATGCTGTTCATCATCGAATCCTGAAAAGAATCCACAAAAATATTAAGGAGCAAAAACCTGTTGTCAATATTTATAACAATAAGAACCATTATTACAGTTTTTCAAAATTGCTTACGTAGTAAAAGTGGTACTTAAGGCCCACTCAGTGAAACCATTTACTCTTGATCCAAATCTTCAGGCCAAGTCTGCAAAACATTTTGGAAACGCTGGCATTTAAATGGCACACTAATTTACGGATTACCTGCACGCAGTGATGTGTGAAAACACATCATTAGTACCCTTGGAAATCAAAACTCATTGTTTTGAGAAAAAAAGAATTTACCTCCTGCATTTCTGTTTATTGTATAAATCATTTAATCACTTAGAAATCGAAACTCACGGCCGTATTTTAACAATCCAAGCTCATGGTCTGAAGCCCATGCACTTAGGACGTGTCTGAATCCTCTTTTGCTAGTTTAACGATGGAAAAAAAAAAAGTATGGCGGTCCAAATCGTCCAAAAGGGTTGTGCCTAGTCTCTTAATGAGTCGTGGGTGTGTTTTGGGCGTAACGTGCAATAAACCAATCAGAGTCTAATCTTGAGGGCTTGCACCATAGATTGCTGTGGAATATAAACACCCTCAACCTGACAAGTCAGTTTAAATACATGTGTGGGTTGGTCAAATAATTGTCCAATTTCATTCGTTAATTACTGCAAATAGGTAATTCTGAAACGTGCAATGGCATTGTAATCCTTTTTTCTTTTATATTTGGCATGTTTGTGTGCAGCAGCACCCGACTATTGGCGCATATGACTAACACTCCCTTTAAATAACAAATAAATACTGCGCCTTTCACTTTAGTCCACGTTTTTGTTGGTCAATGGAGCCGTCACAATATACTGTAGTAGTGTTTTATATTTTCACATTTGTTTGACGTGTTTATGGCTAATTATTTGATGTTTGTGTGTAGAGTTACTATGCGAAAACACCATTTTTAGAAGAGTTGAAATAGTTTTGCATGCTGTGTGCATGTTTTGTGTGTAGAGTTTCGAGAAATAAAGCCAACGTTTTAGTAATTGTAAAAGTAATTAAAAAAACAAAAGCAACAAATAATTGTGTTCTAGTATTAATTGATAATACATAAACATCAAATCAGAATGGAGGATCATTTGACACTGAAGACTGCAGTAACGAAGCTGAAATGTTTTTAATGTACACTGTAGTGCAAATTTTGGCCGTTTGTTTTTTTTTTTATTTCATTGAGTATTGCCTTCTACTAAACATCTTTGTGTGTGTGTGTGTGCGCCTGTTTTCATGATTTATGAGGACATCATTTGTATAATGACATGGGTATTACACTGGTATTATGACGCAAACGTTTTATGAGGACATTTCATGACATTTCATTCATATATAAAATGGCTTTAAAAACATACTAAACAATGTTTTATAAAAAATGTTTTTTGTGATGCATGGGTAGATTTAGGAGTAGAGTTAGTGTAGGGAAATAAAATGTACAGTTTGTGCAGTTTAAAAACAAACCTCTCTCTCTCTCTCTCTCTCTCTCTGTTTGTCAAACAAACAAACAAAAAAGTCTTATGGGTTTGGAATGACATGAATAGCAAAATGTCAAGTTTTGGGTATTCCTTTGCAAATATCTATGCCAACAACATCACTTCTGTGTCAGTTGCACCTAATATTCATCATCACCATGTAAGTAAAATCATCACGTTTCACCTTAAAGAGCCACTCAAGGGCCTAAACATCTTTTGAACATTCACTCCAGGGAGTTTGGTTATCTGATCCATCTATTTTCTGTCAGTTTAGCTACCACTCGTCTGACCTCTCTCTCATACCGTGAAATACCCAGACCAAGCCATCATGTTAACTGAAACCCATCAGTGTGGAGAATTCAATCGCTTCCTCATGCTTAAAGTTGCTTGGTTAAAGAAGTGGTTCACCCAAAAATGATTGTCGTAACATACTCGCCCTCATGTTGTTCTTTCTTTTTCTCAACCGCAGCCAAATGTCATAATGCTAAATGACTGTTCTCTTTGTCATGCAAAGGTGTCATATGACAATTCATGTTGACTACTTTGTGATATGCTTTCATTTTCACAGAATTAAAAAAAAAAAAAAAACATGTATTTGGAATGACATGATGGTGACAGAGAGTTTTGAGTGGACTATTCCTTTGAGATGAACACAAGGGTAATGCATGTACACATCTTCAAATTGAAATGGTTATTTTCGGCTGTTGAAATCAGCTGATGTCGTTCTAGATGACTAAATGAGTAAGTGTGATATTTTCTCAATCTTAGGCCAAATAAAGCTTTCAAAACATAAAATGTAAAAATAACTCCTCATTTGTGTTCTGATAAATGCGTCTTTGTAGTTATTTTAATGTTTTGGTTCTTTGCAATCAGAAAATGCAAGCCAGATGACAAACTCTTTCTCTCTCTCCGTTTGGAGTGATTAAAACATGTGCGCCTCATATCCGTTCATTGTTTGCTCGGTTGAAATAAACGCTGCTTTCATCTGCCTTCCAGGCCAATAGCCAAGAATACACTGTAATTTTTCACACTCTTTGAATTATTTTGGTCCCAAATGTCCTAAAAGTTTCAAAGATTCAGGTTATTTTTTTATACATAATGAAGGTGAATTGGTGGCCACAACTGTCAAGATATTCAGTGAATAACAAACTTAAATTGGTCTTGGAATATATATGAGTTATATTAACATCATGCTGGTGTTTTTATTAAGCTCGTCTGCCCCATGTCTCATTCACTTTCATTATATAGGGAAAAAAGCACCTTGGATATTCTTCAAAACGTTGTTTTTCAGAGAAGAATGAAAGCCATTGTTTTTTTTGTTTTTTTTTATTTCTTCTGTGAGCATTACCTCATGATATTTTTATTCTCTGTTTTTATTAATTGATGAATTGTGGAAAGTCTGCTGCAA
Organism: Opsariichthys bidens; assembly: GCA_037194245.1. NCBI lineage: Eukaryota > Metazoa > Chordata > Actinopteri > Cypriniformes > Xenocyprididae > Opsariichthys > Opsariichthys bidens. The sequence continues at coordinate 5,067,378 of CM074293.1, forward strand.
ATATAATTACCATACACCCGTGAGGAAATAATTATGTGATTTTATAAAAGAAAAGAACACGAAATTAATAAAACAACAGAAGCGGGCATGTGTTTTCAAGAATGCTTAAAATAGCAGAGTAATCTGAATGGCATGCGTTTGGAAAAAAATACACTGTCGTTCAAAAGTTTGGTGTCAATAAAAGAAAATAATATTTTTGTTTTCAGCAAGGATGTATTGAATCGATCAAAATAGATCAAAATTTATAATGTGCATCTCAAATAAAGCATAAGGAAAAATATTGGAGGACTGTTTTCAACATTTATAATAAGAAATATTTACCTTTTCTTTTTTTAAAAAGCACTTTTAACACAACTCATCGTTGACCCAAAGTGTTGTAAAATACAACTACAATCTATGAAAATAGAAAATCAATACAAAAGAGCACAAAACAGCACAACGCAAATATCATACCTGGTTGAAAGTGATTGATAATAGGATTTTTTTTTTTTTTTTTTTTTTTTTTTTTTTTTTAAGTAGGTATTTATAACTTGGTAAAGAGGGAGCAGTTCTAACTGAAATTGGTAAGGAACAGAAAAGAGACCAAGATTACAGGATCTCAAGTGCCTATTTGATTTATGGATGGAAATTGCTTCTGTGAGATAAGATGGTGCGTGATTTAGTATTATAAGTGATTTAAGAACAAAGATTTGAGTTTTAAAAGCAATTGGTTGCCAATTTAACAAGACGAGAATGGGTGTAATGTGATCGAACCTTCATCTGCCTGTCAACAACCTTGAGGCAGCGCTTTGAACCATCTGTAGACGCATTAAAAAGGACTGGCTTACGCCATAGAATAACCAATTACAGTAGTCCAGACGAGATAGAATAAATAGATGAATGATCTGTTCAAAATGTTTTGCCGAGAGAAAAGACTTTTTGCTAGACATCGTAGATGGAAAAAGCTTTGACCTCAGCATCCATATACATCCATCTGACCTTTTAAATAACTTATTACAGTTATTTATCAGTCTTTCTATCATGTGACTGCAGTAATTATGCTGAGAATTCTTTTTTTTTCCAGTATTTGAGAATAATAATTAAAAAAAAATAGCATTGGTGAGTATAAGTGACTTTTTCTTACAAAGCCCACACTTTTGAATAGTAGTATATTAGATTTTTGGTACTATATTTGATTTGATTTATGCCACTGCTGCCAATGTTTATTGTTTTTCAGATGCAATTGTTATGACTGACTTTCTGCACTGTCATTTTGCAAGTAATGAAATAAGATATTTTTGTTCATGCAGTATAGCCAGTCTTCAGTGTATCTTGATGGGTTGTCATAGTAATGACAAGTGTCAGCAGGATGTTAAGAGACATAAGTAAGTGTGCTTGTAATGAGTTTTATATGGTTATATGGCAAGCCTTACCAAAATTTTGATTTGCAATAGGTACTACTTTTTGTTTAGGACTTCATGAATTAACACCAGGTGTAAACGGGGCCTAAGATCCGTTTTGATTGATCGGTGGACGACGCTAAATACAGGTGTAGAGGGTCTAAATCGCTTTGAGCTTGTCCTCTTTCGACCACTTCCAGAGGTAGCCGAAAACACATTTAACCGGATTGCTTTCGTAGCGTAAACGCTCATGTGGTCGAATGTGTTGAAACAGCCACAAAAGATCGCCTATACTGACTTAGTTGACACTTGTAGTTTTTTTTTAATCGCACCTGGCTTGAGCGCTTCCCATAATGGGTGCATTAAGGGTGCGTTCACACTTGCCATGTTTGAAAATTTTTTTTTAATTTAAAAATTTAAAAATTTTTAATCTAGTTGACACTTGTAGTTCGGTTGGTTTGGTTTGTTTGGTCCAGACCAAAAAACAAGACAAAACATATTGTCCTGGTCCGTTTAACATTCACACAGGCATTTTTAACAGCGAACCTAAAGTTACCGAACCAAAGGGATAACGATATGGTCACAACCTGATTGGTCGGCTTTTATATTTCGTAAAGGAGCTTTTCTCGAACATTCAAAACAATGTTGTGTGCTGGATTAAACAATCATTTTATGCTTGTATATATGCTTTATTTTTACTAGCTGAGAACTCACGAAGAGCTCATAAAATGTTCAAAACATTCAAAACAGCACCAGGATTTCTTCCGTTGTTTGCAGAAACAAATATTGATGACACACTTTTCCTCCTCGTTGCTCCACGTTTGCCCTCGACTCATTTTGGATACACTGATCTTTCCGTGTCGTCAAATCAGCTGACTTGTAGCGTCGCATCTTGTGACATCACGTCCTGTTTTTGGTTCGTTTACGTGTCTTTGGTCCGTGTTGCGTTCATATATCAATCGAACCGCACCAGAGTTCATTTGGAAGCGGACCGAGACCCATCTTTTTAGCGGTCTTGGTCCGCACCAGGGTTCGGATGGCACCGTTCACATATGTTCAAACGAACCGCACTAACTGAGCAATCGCACCAGGGTTCGTTTTAATCCAACCAAACATGGCAAGTGTGAACGCACCCTTAATGCACCCATTATGGGAAGCGCTCAAGCCAGGTGCGATTAAAAAAAAATTTTCAGCTGAAAACCCAAGTTTTTTGGTTTGAAGGCAAAAAATGTGCCAAGCACAATGTTCTCTCGCCATTCCTGATTTCTAACATGCATTCAAAGCGTTTGTAGTGAAAGCTGATTCTTTGTGTTTGTCCATTGGCTCTGGCCACATTCAAATGTAAATTGCACAAACTTATTTTGTTCATCAGATCGAAAGATCGGAAAAAGCACATACATTCACCAGCCCATAAACCCTCCCCTCAGAGAAATCAGGACAGAAGTGGTTGGAAGTGGACAAAATAGACAGATTAAAACACCAGGTGTAAACAGGAATGTGTCTCGTTCGTCTACTTGTGATCAGATTGAAAGGGCCTTAGATCTAACTTCAAAAGTGCCTTGCTTTATATGGTCGGTGATTAGTATCTATCTTTAGTGTTGTTTTTATCTGATCATATTTCTGTCTTCTAAATGCAATCTCGATTAGTGTTCTTCATTTAGGTCATCAGCTCTTTATCGGACTGGTTGTGATGCAGAAAAAAGTGACATGCATCACCTCTGGGGAACGTGTGAGGTCTAATTCGCGCACTAGCACAACCTTATGTGACATAGGATCATATAACTGTGTAGTCATGAACACACGTTGGATATATCAAGTTGACACACCATCTATTAGCATTAGCTCATGTTAACCCGTGAAATAACACCTAGGGCTACTCAGTGTGTTGACTTTTGAGATTAATTAAGTTAACACTACTAATTGTGTTTACACATTTACCTAATCTGACATGAAAAAAGGCTGCATTATTCCTCAAAGAAGGCTTAAGCACGCTTTATTCTATAAAGCCTTCTGAACAGCATCTAATCCAAATGAAACTTTTGACAGATGTAGTCATTTGAAGTCATTGTATGGATAATTTAATTATCATTAAAGCTCAACAAGTAAGAACTCCTGAGTCGTGCACAGTGAAAAAGGGGTGTGTGTGTGTGTGTGTGTGTTAGCAGTAAATAGGGTCAGTTTTGATTCAATGTTGATTTGCAGTTACTCACTAGCCACTTTTGCTGGTTGAATTTTATATACTATATATAGTAGTGTTGTCAAAAAGTGTTGTCAATATAGTTTTCTCAAAAATATTGATACATACTGATACGGAAATATTTGAAACTCTTTCAATACTCATTTTACGAAAAATAAATTCATGATACCAGCTGCTATCTCTCATCTCTCCAACAGCGACTATCCTCCCCTCACTCACTCGTTTCATTTGCATGAATGAATATTGTTGGTGTTACAGGACTCAAATTTCATGGGATTGTGCACATTACACACAATTTTACTCATTCCTGCAGATTTTGTTCTCACACCCAGAGTACGCACACATAAAGCCGCCTCTCAGTACAAAATTGAGTTCTTTGAAGCCCCGATCAGATAAAACGAATGGAGAGACGGGCCTTCCATTGTACTGAGGAATGTTTACAGTTCTTTGGACACTGTTCTGTTTCTGCTAATATAACAGTTTAACAGCAAACCAAAGAGCAGCTCGAGCTACACTGACAGGACAGCTGATTTAGAGGTTGTCTAGCAACATAAAGAAAAAAAAAAGGCAGTGTGGTCAAAAAAGCGCCTTGTGTTTTCAGAACTGAAAAACGCATTCTGTCTGATCAGGGATCTGCTTATTGTGCTTATTGAACAGTCAAACACTCACGAAATAATGTCAAAATGCCGGTCTTGGCGAGTATTCACGTAAACGCAGTCCGTTATGTTTTAAGTGAACGTAAACAGTTGAGAAAGAAAACACATGTGTAACAGTATAATGGATCCGTGTGTCAGGTCTTAAAGTGACAGCAGCCTAATAAACCTGCTGCCAAATTATGAGATAATATTATAGATATCTATGTGGCAGTTTTTCCCCACGGTATCAATATCAAAATTGTGGCCAGTGTAAATACTGATCTAGTAACTTTCTGTGGCTGGATGTATATGCAGTACATACACTCAGATTTCGTCAAAAAGATCTTTAAAATGTTAAGATAAGTGAAAGTCTTACGGGTTTGGAACGACATGTGGGTGAGTATTAAATAGCATAATTTTCAGGTGTCAGTAAATGGAAAATAGTAATTGGAAATAATACCTAGACTTTGTCCAGTTAAACTGTAGCATGAACTGTCTACTGCTCTCATTATGTTTGTAATAAACAGTGCGTTTCATAAAACAGAGGTCTCTTCACTGTTCTAATGAGGTCTAGTCCAGATGCGACAGCAGTAAATTGCTCCAGGATAGCACCGGGGTACAGCCACGTGCCCCTCTGTTGCCGGGCGACAGTGTCAGACAAAGAGAAGTGCACTGTGAGGACTCCACTGGAGCACACGCAGGGATGTCAGCTACAATATCCTGTTGTGAAAGATACGGAGTTGGATGTTTTAGCGCGCCACCTCCTCCCACTTTCACAGGAACATCACAGATTTTAAATGACCTATTACTGTTATTTATCAGCACCCTCTACTTCATACCACCTGCTTCTTTTGTCTGTCTATCTATCTATCTATCTATCTATCTATCTATCTATCTATCTATCTATCTATCTATCTATCGTTCTATCTATCTGTCTGTCTGTCTGTCTGTCTGTCTGTCTGTCTGTCTGTCTGTCTGTCTGTCTGTCTATAATTTTGTCTTTTGTTCTATCTATCTATCTATCTATCTATCTATCTATCTATCTATCTATCTATCTATCTATCTATCTATCTATCTATCTATCTATCTATCTATCTATCTATCTATCTATCTATCTATCTATCTATCTGTCTGTCTGTCTGTCTGTCTGTCTGTCTATAATTTTGTCTGTTCTATCTATCTATCTATCTATCTATCTATCTATCTATCTATCTATCTATCTATCTATCTATCTATCTATCTGTCTGTCTGTCTGTCTGTCTGTCTGTCTATAATTTTGTCTGTTCTATCTATCTATCTATCTATCTATCTATCTATCTATCTATCTATCTATCTATCTATCTATCTATCTATCTATCTATCTATCTATCTATCTATCTATCTGTCTGTCTGTCTGTCTGTCTGTCTGTCTGTCTGTCTGTCTATAATTTTGTCTGTTGTTCTATCTATCTATCTATCTATCTATCTATCTATCTATCTATCTATCTATCTATCTATCTATCTATCTATCTATCTGTCTGTCTGTCTGTCTGTCTGTCTGTCTGTCTGTCTGTCTGTCTGTCTGTCTATAATTTTGTCTGTTGTTCTATCTATCTATCTATCTATCTATCTGTCTGTCTGTCTGTCTGTCTGTCTGTCTGTCTATAATTTTGTCTGTTCTATCTATCTATCTATCTATCTATCTATCTATCTATCTATCTATCTATCTATCTATCTATCTATCTATCTATCTATCTATCTATCTGTCTGTCTGTCTGTCTGTCTGTCTGTCTATAATTTTGTCTGTTGTTCTATCTATCTATCTATCTATCTATCTATCTATCTATCTATCTATCTATCTATCTATCTATCTATCTATCTATCTATCTATCTGTCTATCTGTCTGTCTGTCTGTCTGTCTGTCTGTCTGTCTATAATTTTGTCTGTTCTATCTATCTATCTATCTATCTATCTATCTATCTATCTGTCTGTCTGTCTGTCTGTCTGTCTGTCTGTCGTTCTATCTATCTATCGTTCTATCTCTCTATTTCTCTATCTCTCTATCGATCGATCGATCGTTATATAAGAGTCTAGTTGCTAATATTAACTATTAAAAAAAAAAAAAGTCAACCATTCCAGCTGACAAATGGCATTGCAGTTGTTTTAATGAAGCCTCGGTGTGTTGTGTATGTTCAGGAACACAGAAAGTTGCCAGTGCACAGGCAGGAAGTCCATGAAAGTGGTGCTCTCTGTGACCTCTGTCACTCTTTCACAGGTGTTTCTCATTCTGTGAAATGAGAGAAGAGGAGAGGGAGCGAAAATAAGGTCATGCAAGCTAAGCTAAAATCCTGGCGATAGTTTATGTAATCACCTTCAACTTCAAAGTGTCTTCAAAATGTCACGCTGCTAACACCTATTTTACTTTCCTCTGCCTCAAATGCTCTGAATTTTTTTTTTAAATTGTTTATTTTTCTGTTTTCTATCTGGTGGATAAATACAAACACACACTGACTGATGGGATCTGTCTATAATGCTCATTCACTGAAGGACACGATCAAACAAGTCAAGCCTTTCAGATATGAAATCGTTTTGATGAGCCTTCTCGGCCTTTAACGTGGAGGTTTGGCAGACACACCTATTTTTCTCTTCAATTTTCATGAGAAAATGAAGTCGGTTTGACCTTCTGGTATATTGTTCAGTTCATATGTTCTCCATCTCCAGCCTGACCCTGATCTAAGATATATATAGCAGCTTTTCATTTGCATTACATTCCTGAAGCCCTGAATACAGTCGTTGCCTCTCATGGTGAGGAAAAGGTCTCACCATTGAGGAGGCTATTCATCTCAGTTCATTTGATTTTTCCTCCATCTCAGCTGAAGAATATTATGGATTCTGGACTCATAAGCGATGCAGAGAGGATGAATATATCGGATAGGAGTCGGATTTATTTGACTGATCCTCCCAGCAGAATATTTTACATGTTTCTTGGAGATCATTGAGATAATTAAAGGGTTAGTTTACCCAAAAATGAAAATTCTGTCATTAATTCATCACCCTCATGTGGTCCTACACCCATAAGCCCTTCGTTCATCTTCAGAACACAAATTAAGATATGTTTGATGAAAAGAGAGTCTCTATTGACAGGAAGACGCTTTCAGATGTCCAGAAAGACACTAAAACATATTTAAAACAGTTCATGTGAGTACAGTGGTTCAACTTTAATATTATAAAGCAATGAGAATACTTTCTGTGCGCCAAAAAAAACAAAACAATGACTTTTAAACAATATCTAGTGACGGACGATTTCAAAACACTGATTCATGAAGCTTTACGAATCTTTTGTTTTGAATCAGTGGTTTGAAACGTCTCGTGATTTCAGTAAACGAGGCTTCGGTACATCATAAGTTATCATTTCAATAGTTCACGTGACTTTGGCAGTCTGGCACACAAACCGAACCACTGATTCGAAACAAATGATTCGTAAAGCTTCATGAAGCAGTTTTTGAAATCGGCCATCACTAGATATTGTTGATATTAGATTTATCTAAAACTATTGACCACAATACACACTCAAAAAAAATATTTCAGTAATTTGATTACAAAGCAATTTTCCATCCATTTGGATTACATAGTTTTAACATAAGCAAACTAATAAACTTAATGTGATTCATATTTGTCAGTCATATGTAAATGCAATAGGTAAGATTCATGTAATAGTTGAGTATATAAATAGTGAAAGATTAAATGTCTTTTATCTTCAGTTGATTTCATCAGTTGTAGTTCTTGTGTTTCTCTGTCCTTCAGTGATTCTGCTTGTTAACAGCAGGCGTTCATCATTAATGCCGAATCATCACTTAATGATCTCATTAAGAGTGACACTGCTTCAATGGTACTTTAACTCAGTAGTGCGCACACACATGACCACTAAACAGTGTTAATTAACCTGGGCATTTTTCTGTGAACTATTTCATGAATTTCATTTACGAATGACAAATATGAATCACATTAAGTTTATTAGATTGTTTATGCTAAAACTATGTAACCCAAATGGATGGAAAATTGCTATGTAATTAAATTACGCAAAACTTATGTTTAGACTGAAATATTTTTTTGAGCGCAGAAAGTGTGTGTAGACTTTGTGATCAGGTTATTTATCCATCCAAGTACTGATTATTTCACAGATGTTGCTCTCGAAATGAAGCAAAAGCTTCTTCTTGATATATAGTTGACGGATTTACAAGAGTTGTTCCAAATCCAGTGTTTTTCCTCAGAAGTGCCGTTGTATCAACCGGCACCTTGTAAACACAACTCGAATTTAAGATGTAAAAAAAGTGTGATTTAACTCTCAGAAGTTGCAGAAAGCCAGCCAATTGAAGTTCTCTTCAAGTTTATGTGCAATATGCACCAAGTGGTCAGTGACCAGACTGTGGGCGGTCTGTGTGTGCGACGTCTGAGACTGAGACTAATGTGTGCTTGAACAACTAAGCTGTATGGAGATTTTACTCTCTCTGGACCTGTAAGGAGCACAACTGTGGGAGTAAAAGCTCAAAGCAAGAATAGAGTGCATTATAGCGACGGGAGAGCATTGTCTGATGTGCACAAGATTTCAAAAAGTGGATTGGATGCATTTCATTGTGGTCGAAGAAATCGCTGTAACAATAAGTGACTGATATATTCCAACAGATTTCTTTTGTATAATGCATGAAAGCATGAAGAAATTTTCAGTGTGATGTAATGTGCAATTAAACAAACTGTATCTTGTTAACAATGGACAATCATAATCATAATCTCTTACAAGTTCTAAAGCCTTACTTTTTTCCTCTTTTTTGGGAGTAAATGCTGACCATAGCATATGTGCGGAACAATTTATTGTAGAGCAGATGTAGTGTGTTGTTTATGGGCTGGGATTCACCCTTTGGGCTCCAATTAGAATATTCGACGACTTCTTATTTAGAGGCACAGAAAGGGCACCATTATTGGACAAAAAGGAAAGAACATTGCGTCCTAACTGCTAATAGACATGGTCCCAATTAGTTTTCAAGCTATAGATGTTTGAGTGAGGGGTACATTTTAATTGCTATGCTAATGCTTTGAAAAAAGCAAGCGTAAAGTGTTTTTGAGTCGAAACGTACATTTTTTTATACCTTGTCGTCTGACTGTGATGACACACAGGTGACCTTTTAGAATAAGCCACTGTAGCTTTAAAGGCAAAATAGTGCAACAAACTTGGTTTCTCTTCACCCTAAAGACCCTCTTGAAATTAAAACAGGAGTTTTGTGGCTGTTAGCCCGTGTCTGTTTACATTGGGTTGTGTATTGTGTATTCTGGCGCAATACTACATGTGGACAAAATTGATTGACTCTTCTTGGAAAACAGAACAAAATTATTGATGTTGCACATCTTTTACGAGTGAGTATACACAACAAACAAGAATGAGATTCTGACTTGGACTAGCAAACTTACATACTACTTTTACTGCAATAGTATATATATATATATATTATTGCAGTAAAAGTATATGTAATACATGTATGTAATGTGTGTGTGTGTAGTGCATAATTATTTATTTACCACAGCCATTAATTTAAATTGGATGTCACTCACAAGCAATGGAATGACAATAGTGCAGTTTTTTTTTTTTTTTACTTGTCATTATAAGTATGTGTTGACTAGTACTCAGAAATAAACAAGCAAAGATTCTGAGCAGACATAGTTCTGACTGTGATATACGATTATTGGCTAAATGTTTGAGTTCTTTGATATCTACTACATCTTCCAGTTTCAGTAGTCGATGTGAAGCGAACTGACATTGTGAACATAAAAATAAAAATACCATCTGTAATGTCCATAAGACAATCCACTAAGCTGAGTATTTGCAGTTATTACACTGCAGATTAAAAAAAAAATGTGAATTTTTAAAATCGGTAACACTTTACAATAAGGTTCATTAGTTAAACATTAGTTAATGTATTAGTTACCATGAACTAACCATGAGCAATACATTTGTTACTGTATTTACTAATCAACGTTAAGATTAGTTAATGAAAATACAGTTCTTCATTGTTTGTTCATGTTAGATTTTAATAAACATTAGCATTAATAAATGCTGTATAAGTGCAGTTGACTATTATTTCCCGTTAACTAATAAACCTTATTGTAAAGTGTTACCTTAAAATCAAAATACAGTCTGTATATGTCTGTAAAGCAAAAAACAGTAATAATTTGAAATATTATTACAATTTAAATAACTTATGATTTTCAGCATCATTACTCCAGTCTTCAGTGTTCAACATCTTACTGACCACAAATCTTTGAACGGTAGTGTATGCAAAAGCAAAGCAGCCAAAATGGACGCTTAAACATGTATGTAGTAACGTAATGATTTATTTATGGCTTCCTTTAGTTCTTTTAAATAAAACATTCTGTGACATTCATGTGAACTGCCATTTTTCTGAGTCAACCTGATGCTGATACTGGTCTTCAGATGTTGATGTCTGCTCAGCCACATGTAATGTTCACTTACAGCAGATACTCGGAAACGCTGCGTTGCTGGCCACTTTGGAAACTAAGAAAAAACACGGTAACAATAAGGTTCATTAGTTAACATGAACTAATAATGAACTGCACTTCCACGGTCTGTATTAATGTTTGTTAATGTTAACTTCAACATTTACTAATACATTATTAAAATCAAGAGTCACTGTGAACTAACATGAAGAAACAATGAACTGCTGAATTTTTTATTAGCTAACGTTAACAAAGATTAACAAACGCAGTGACAAATGCATTGCTCATGGTTAGTTCATATTAGTTAATACAGTACAACGAGGTTCATTTGTTAACATTGGTTAAAGTGTTACCAAAAACAAAAATTAGATCTCTTTAATATCTAACCTTTTTCTGTGGTTCCCCAATTAACCATTCAGTGACCGGTTCTATTCTGAACATGAAGAACATTTTAATGATCTAAAGAGACGATGACCTCTTGTATACCAAAATCAATTCACGTCTAGGCATCAATGAGAATATATGTTGAAACATTGTCCAACTTCTGTGATGTTTCGTATTTGTTTTATTGAATATTGTTCAGTAATGAATCAAGAACAGGAACATGTATAAGGAAATGAACTGATTTTCATGTTTATCTGAGCTCTCATGTTTCTCAGATTGTTGGCATCTCTTCTGGTAAATCAGAGGAAGAAAAAAAAAATAAAATCTCTCAAATTGTGCTCATATTTGCCAAGTCAGCAACTTGGAGATGTCGATAAAAACTCAAATTCCTCCAAGAGCAAATCATCCGAGCTGCAATCCACAGTATTTCTTTGTACTCTTACAGTATGTCGTGTATTGACTCATTTGGGTCTATTTTTATTCCTCCTCAGGGCTTGTAGGAGAAACACCTGAAACAAAGCCTTCTGAACAACCTCTGTGCAAAATAAAATACTGAATGAAATTTCACACTTAATCCGTTCTCAGCAAATATCCCTTGATTAACATGTGAGCATCTCAGATTTTACTCACCATTTCTCCACATTTAATCTGTTTCCTCCCCAGCTCTCTAGAGCCAGTGCTGTGCCAAGATCGCCCATTATGGTTGTCAATCTGCTCTGGTACAACTGCACAGAACACATCTACAGGGAGGATGAAATGTGGGAGTGAAAAGAAATGGAAGGATGTGTGTAGAGGCGGGTAAGGAGAAACCTGAGTGATAGCAGAATGCCAAGCGGCTGGAATCAACTGTGAAGGGCAAGTTGGAAGTGTGAGGGATCTATATTTTACCTCTCATGCTCTTCTTCCTGTCCCTGTAGTCCTGCCGTGGCCCCTGCATCCTGCAGCTTCAGGATCTGCTGAACATCTGCACAGAATTCCACGCTCAGTCTCTGTCTGGGATGCATGCACATGTTCCCAGGGTAATTTGGTCTATTTGCCACACTGCACTTCCTACCCTGTATTTTTTTTTTCGTCTTGTTTTACGGTGAAAATACAGTATCGAAGCATTCTTAAATCATCATAAATGTATTTGAAATGCTAAATGACAAGATAGCAACTCTCTCTCTCTATATATATATATACACACACACACATATATATATATATATACACACACACACACACACACATATATATATATATACATATATATACACACACACGCACACACACACACACACATATATATATATATATATATATATATGATACATTATATGTATATGTAAAAATACAAAGAATTTTTTTGTCTTTTCTCTCTCTCTCTCTCTCTCTTCTTTTGTGGGATACACCCCAGGCTAACAATATGTTCTAAGAACATTTTGCGACTATTGCCATTAATTTATGAAAACATTATTTCCGAATGTTCTCACAAAGTTCGAAATGTTCAGTTTTTTTTTTATTATTTTTTTTTTTTATCGTTTTATAAAACATTAGTGGAAGAATCTAATCAGAACGTTCTGAAAGTTCTGAAAATGTTCCTTGTTAGCCTGGTCCTCTCTGTGTCTCAAACACTTTCTTCCCAGATACAAAGGGTTTGTGATGCCTGGGAAGGTCAACAAGAAAGTATTAGAGGGTCTCAAGGTGAATTGTAGCACCCCATAAAGCTGACGAAAGGCCATTTATATACAGGAAGATGAAAGAAAATGTGCTGAGGGGAACTGGAGCAGTGCATCACCAAATCAGACACCCTGTATGGCATTTTATCTGTGCATAGCATCTGTTTTTCTTCCCCTTACCTGTAAAATAACCTTTCCTTTCAGAAGTCTAGAACTGTCAGTGAAAGGAAAATAAATTTGGACTAGATACACTAGAGCAGTGGTCCTCAAAAGTGGGTCACGGGTCTATTGTGATAGGTTTGCAGACTGCTCGGAACAGTTATTCTAATTGGAAAAAAAAATAAAATGCAGCCAACCATACAGGTATGGATACAGTAGTTAGGATATAAAGCATAAAGTGGTTAATGTAGTATTATTTATCGATTATTATAGTATTTAACACTTTAATCACTTGTTATTTGCTATTTTATTTATTTATTTGTAGTTTTAGCATTTTAACTGCAACTTGTTTCCATTAGTTGCCAAATGGCAACTTTTTATTTTTCATCTGATATTTATTTTATTTCAGCTAGATTTTAACCAAAAAAAAAAACAGTTAAATAGTTTCATTGTAGAAGTAATAACAATATATAGCACATCATTCACAACGGTAATTCAAAAAGCTTTATAATAAATAATCATAAGAGATGCTTAAGAAAAGTAACAAAAAAGTTGAAAAAAAAATAATTTAATACTAACAAATGTATTTTTTATTACATTTGAATGTTTTTGTATTGCATTCATTAATGGTGCTTGCTTAGGTAACAACTTTTGCCTTTTGTTTGGAAAAAAAAAAAAAAAAAATCCCAGAAATTTAGAAGAAATTTGATTTAATTTGCATCAAAACACCCCAGCTATTGCACGTCAACATTCTAAAATCTTTTTGAACACTTTAGCAACATACAGAGGACACTTGGAACAAACTAATAATGTCATTGCAACCACCAAGAATACCATAGCAACCGCATAATAACGTTCTAAAATCTTTTAGAACACATTAACAACTACATAGCAACACCCTGGCAACCAGTAGAACACTAAAGCAACTGCATAGCAACATGCAGATGACACCTAAAACAGACTAATGATGCCACCGCAGCCACCAGGAATATCCTTGCAACTGTATGGCAACATTATAAAATCTTTTTGAACACCTTAGCAACTATATAGCAACACCCTGGCAACTACTAGAACACAAAATGAACTGCATAACAACATACAGAGGACACTAAAACAGACTGATAATGTCATTGCATCTACGAGGAATACCCTAGCAACCAAATGACAACATTCTAAAATCTTTCAAAACACATTAGCAACTACATAGCAACACCCTGGTAACCACTAGAACACAATAGCAACCGCATAGTAACATGCAGAGGACAAATTGACTGGATTAATACCATTGTAGCCACCGAGAATACTTTTAGCATCTGCAAGGCAACATACTAAAATTGAGTAGTCCTTAGCAACTACATAGCAACACCCTGGCAACCACAAAAAGATCATAACAGCTGCATACCAATGCAGAGAACACTTAAAACAGACTAATAAGGCCATTGCAACCACCAAAAATACCTTAGCAACCTCTTACAACATCCTATTTGTGACTTAGATTTATATGCACAAACATCACTTATTACTTCTAAAAATGCAATTATTGAATAAGAATGATGGTTGCACTTTATTTTACAGTAAATGCACTTAAGTGTACTTACACTATACTTACCTAAGAAAGTACTGGTTAATATAAGGTAACTACATGGGTTAAGGTTAGGATTGGGCTAGTACGAAGTTATTACCCAGCTATTGTAATTACTATAGTAAGTTCATAGTATGTACACAGGGAAATGGAGTGCTACCAGAATCATTCCTTCAACATTCTTCCGTGGATAACAATGCCTGTCTTTTTGTGTGTACCTCCAGCACTGGATGGTCATGTGATTGCTTCCGGTTGAAAAGCGGCGCCTTGTTGATCATTTGATCCCTTTTGTTATTGTGGGAGTGAATAGAGGGTCTGACAACAATATGGAGAGAGCGAAGGATACCTTACACTGGAATGGGGGCCAGGCCTTTAAAATTGGAGAAGGGGGACTCTTACTGACAATAATAGAGGGGGAATGAAAGAATAGCTGGATAATTGAAAGGGAGGTCATGGTGGGTGGATTTATTGTATGCATCAGCCCACAACACAAACTCTAAGGAAAGTCCATGAAAATAGGACACGATGTACTGTGGCAATATGAGGGAATTTTCCGTATGGATTTTTCACAGGTGTTTTACCTGTCGTTTGATTTACGCATTGTGTTGTGTTGTGTTTTAGGAATGAAGGAAATGTCGTAATAAATTAGATTGCATTTGTATTTTTTATTCAATTAAATTCAATTTTATTTAGTCAAATCGATTAATAGCTTTATATATATATATATATATATATATGTGTGTGTGGTGTGTGTGTGTGTGTGTGTGTGTGTGTGTGTATTTCCTACGTTATGGGGACCAAATGTCCCCACAGGTATAGTAATACTAGTAAATGTTGATCTTGTGGGGACATTTTTTTTGGTCCCCATGAGGAAAGAAGCTTATAAATCATACAGAATGATCTTTTTTGAAAATCTAAAATAGCAGAACATTTTGTGTGATGGGTAGGTTTAGGGGTAGTGTAGGGGGACAGAATATACAGTTTGTACAGTATAAAAACCATTACGCCTATGGAATGTCCCCATAAAACATGAAAACACAACGTTTATTTTTCTTAATTCAGTTTATAACTTGCAATTCTGACATTTTTTCTTCTCAGAATTGTGAGGTATAAACTCAGAATTTCAGGAAAATTGTGAGATTAATAAATCACAAATACCTCCTTTATTTATTTATTTATTTATTTATAGAAACAAGCATCCATAGTATTTATAAGGACTGTCAATTTAATACATTACTTTAGTGTGATTTAATTATAATTATTAATTTATCATTATTTAATTATTAATTATTAACACATATATACATACATACATATTCTACATATACGTATGCTTTGCGCATCCATCACAATAAGTTTTATGTTTCAATTATTATACTTTGGGGATTTTTAATCTGCAATTATTATGCATCATTTTTGCATAAATCAATTGACAGCTCGGTTTAATTTCTCTAGAGGAGAAACATCTTAAGTGGATGCTTATATAAAACAAAGTGAGAACTCTGAAAGAGGACATTTCCTCTGGGAACTGTCTGTGAAAAAAAATTGCAAAAATGTTTACACATTCTCAAGATCCCTCTCTCAATCACTCGCTTTTCCCCTTGTCTTGCTTGCTTTTTCCCCCCTCCATCCTCTTTTGTCGGTGGCATAATACATTCTGCAGCTCGTAAACTTGAATGTGAATGTCACGTCTCTGTGCACTTTGATCAGATGCGGGCATTGTTTGGCGGCGAGACACAGACTGGTGATAGCTCTTACGCTGGAAAAATGAGCTGCGAGCCCCCCTCAAACACAAAACACTGAGCTCTTTTGTGTCTGCTGTAGCGTTTGAGGAAGAAATGGCTTCTCCCAGAACGCCTGCTCTTTTGACACTCACGGGCGAATATGTCCATCTAGACTGGGGGGCCAGAGGCACAACTATCCCTCTAACCATCTCCCTTACGTCCCTTTTCCTCCCACGCAAAGCTGGCTAAAATTCTATACATTCATGTTAGGGACGGGAAAAGATCGCAGAGAACGATTAGGCTTTCCTCAGCTGTATGTCTGTCCCTCGAAATGAATGGCCTCCGTATCTCTTTCTCGTTGTCCACAAGAATGCCTTATAATAAGAGTCATACAACAGGGCCTATCTCATCACCGGCCAATTAAATTAATGAATGGAGGTTTTTGATGCATCCCGATAGAGTTCCAATGTTTTACTGTGACAACAGACCCCTAATTATTTTCTCCTCACTGTGTACAGTGGCCATCAAAAGAAATGGCTTTTTGCTGTTGAGAAAATGGACGTTTCTCTGCTCATTATGAGCTTCTCCCTCTCTGAACGGTTTGCTTTCTTCTTTGCTTTTTATGCGTCCTAACTTTAGCAAAAGCATATTGAATCTGATTTACTGGAGTGAAACGCAAAGTGGGTGAAATATTGTTGTTGAAAGTGTACTTGGCATCGGCTTTGGGATCGGTGAGGGAGGTTCATATTCTTGCGGACGCAGCTTCATTTTGCAGTTGAGGCTTGAGCCAATCGATATCCAAAAATTAATTCAGTTCACATGTGCTCCAGTATTCAGATTTCCTCACACGGCAGGGACTATAAAAGAGAATACATGTATAATATGTACTCATTGTTTTTTGTTTTTTTTCCTGAACTTATGCTGCGTCAATGTTGGTTCTGTCTGTCTTAATTGAGATTGGCATGGTAATGGATATGACAATGTTAATGTATTTGGTCTTGGCGGAATAGATCTGCTATGCTGCTGCTGCAGAGCAAGAACCGAGACTTGCTACCACCAATACATTCACAGAAATCGCTGTGAACATGTGAGACATGCTGCTGCTGCTGCACATGTGACATACATGATTTAGCAGATCTATACAGGTGGAGCTGGGGATGGAGAAGGGTTGAAAGTGCGCTGCACACTGCCAACAGCAAAAAATGCCAAATATTTGCATGTTTGAGGCTCATTGAGGCTCATTGGCCACTGATGCAATAGCAACCAATCGGCTGTTTTGTGTAGATACTGGTGCAGTCGTTACCAAAAGAGTTAGACTCATCAGCCTGCATCTTCAGAGCTTCAAGCCAGAACTCGGTAATTAATGCAATAACTAATATGAGATCAAATTATCTTGTTTTAAATGAATGAAAAAAAAAATACAGCAAAATTTTAAAGCATTTAAAAGCATTCTAACTTCCATTCTAAAGTTTGGAGTTGGTAAGAAATTTTAAATGTTTTTGAATCAAGCCTCTTATACTTGTATAAGAGCCGACAGGATGTATGTATATATACTTTATATAGTATTTAAGTCTATATATATATATATATGTATATATGTATATATGTATATGTATATGTATATATGTGTGTGTGTGTATGTATGTATGTAGTATGTATGTATGTATATATATATATATATATATATATATATATATATATATATAATGAATAGATTGTTTTCACTTGTTCATGACAACTAATGCTTCAACTAATGAATAAATGCTTATCAACACAAGTCTACAATCAAATTTTGTATCTTTTTTCCTAATTAATTCCAATAATGATCCATGCCTTGGAGAGAGCTATACGTGAAAACCTATACGTGACTAGCTTAGTTTCAGCCTGTTCTTTTCAAACAAAGAGGATACTTTTCAGAAACCTCCTCTAGCGTAAAGGTGAAATCTGAATGTTATCTGTTCAGGCCAAAGCTGTGGTCAGTGCATCTCTGATGATTCATGCACTGACCCAGAACACTAGATTTGTAGTAGTTGGTAAAAACCTGGATTCTTTTCAACCTCCGGGACAAAGATCGTTTTGGACTGAGTTACCACACGTCACAGGGGACCCGCATTGTCTGTTTCCTTCACACACCCTCAACAACCAATTGTTTGTTGCGGGACAAAAATTGTCTGGGGAAAATATTTTGGTGCATTCCGCACTGCGGCGAAACTGCTTAATTGCTGTAATTAACTTTCGTGTTTACCTCCACAGCTAGTGCTGACTTGAACTTTTTAATGGAGAGTTCTAACAATGTCAACAGCATCACTGTGCACAACATTGTAACCAGGCTTGTTTTGTAACTGGTGGCACACCTGCTCTCTTTATTATGCTAATTCATGTGTCGGGAGGAAGGATTTCATGAAGGTCTGGATACCTTATCTCAGTTCTATTGTGTCAAGTTTTTCACTGAAAAAGAATATGCAATTAAGAATCATGACAAACATGGCGAAGAGGTTCAATTTAAAACGTTTAGTCCCATTGTTATGATTTAAAAAACCGTTTGGTGTTTTGCCAAGTTTTCAATTGTGCATATAACTTTCGTGATTCCACATGTTTTTGAATGTCAACTTCTGAGTAGGTTTAGATTAAAGTACAGCTTAAAAATGTTATTGCCCAGGCCATTGTCTGCTATCAAGGCATGTTGTCACTCTAAAAGGGCTTTCACACTGTGCTTAATCCTGGGATATTGCTGTTCTAAACACTGCTTTTAGCCCTGGGTAAAGCAGCGTTTCACACTCTTAGTTTAGATGCGGGGTTAGCGGCACTTTTTACCCTCGGTTATGAAACCCTGTAAAGTGTGAAAAGATGCGATGTTAGAATGTTACAACAAGATGCTTTACAACCAACAACCGATCCTGTGCCTTATTAGCACACGCTTTGGGCATTCACGATACACCGTCACTCTTACGTTCATAATTCGAAAAGTTGTCTCCGATATAAAAAAAACTTTTATATTCTATTTACAGTCAGCAATGTGTAATATGAGTTGGTGCAATGCGAGAGCCTTCGTGTAAACAGGTCACATGCTGTGTTTGTCCAATCCGTGACACTGACATCACAGATATGCAGATAAGGACTTTAACCCGGGGTTTATGAACGTGCAGTGTGAAATGGTAGTTTATGAATACCCAGGATTAACTGTTAACCCAGGGGTATCATATGAGCTGTGTGAAACCCTGGAATAACCCTGGATTCCATTTAACAGGGGTTTAGAGTGACCCAGGGTTAACTATGTCAAGTGTGAAAAACCCTATGGGGTAAGTTGTCACGATAGGAAACTATACATTATAGATAATTGAATGGCTTTTCAGCAAACTTTAGAATGAAATGGACTTTTATGATCATGAATGAAAAATTATTGCTTGCCATGTGGTTGACTTTCATCTGAAATATTGGAGCTCAACATTAATACCTGTCACTTCATTTTTTTACTTTGCCTACACTGCTCCAAGAAATATTGCTAGATTTAGCATGTACGTGTATCAAATCATAGTAGTTTTATCACTGCACTGACAAATGCCATCTTTATTACTTTTTGAAAATTGCACAAATGAAGCGTTCTACTTTTCTTTCTTTCTTTTTTGTAACATTGTTTCATCAGTTTGTAACAGCTGTTTGCATAAGTATAAATTTAGCCTATTTGAGTAGCACTGATATTAATTTGTAGATCCTCTAAAACTCAACAAGTGTTACATTTTCCTAGATTATAAATGCCATCTCTAAAGTGACATAAACAACTGTGGATGGGTGGTTCATGGAAACATAGAATTTATAAAAGTTTTACCTAAAATACTGCAATTGTTTTCATGACAGAATTTATCATGTGCTTCAGGCTAATTGGTTCCTCCTGAAGACATTTCTTCTGTTAAATCTCAAATGAGGTAGTACATCTGACTGATTTTTTTAATATCTCAAATATAACCACTAGTTTCCAGGCAACCATACATCCCATCCAACCCATAATTACATAAAATTAATTAGTCACAGGCCCTTCATGCATGCAAAGTTTGGCGAGTATTTACCATAGGGATAAAAAGTTACAGCTGTTCAAAGTATTTTATTTATTTATTTATTTATTTAACACCCCCCCCCCCCCCCCCCCCCTTCTGCATGACAAGTTGTATATAATTGTATATTATATTTTTTATATTTATGTTTGTATATTATTATTATTATTGTTGTTGTTGTTGTTGTCACTATTTTTTATTATTACCCACCCCCTCCCTCCCTCTCTCCCTCCCTCAATATTTTTTTTAATTTTTTTATTTAATTTTTTTCCCGCTCAACCTCTACACTGAGTTAAACCTTTCAACAGTTTCAGACATTGTTCATAACGGATACATCTAGCTGAGTTTTATTTAGAACTGACAAAGCACTCAGGTCTGCACTCAGGAGTCATTAAAGGGAATCATAAAACAGTTCTTTGCGTCTCTGAATGTATATGTAAGTGTATGTGTGGAGCCAGCCGAGGTAGACGTGGGTATATCTTGTTATCAGCTCCAGATGTCAGGCTTTGTAATCCCAACCTTGGTTTCTCTCTGCTCCCACCTCCTCCAACACATCTGCCATGGTTTCCCTCAGCAGCTGAAGCTCAGCCCTCCCATTGTGAATCTGAGACAGGATTGAAGAGAAATGAAAGAAACTTGGAGTCCCGCATGCGGGAATAGGAGGGGAGATTAACCTAATTCGCAGAGCATGTGAAATATTAATACGGTCTCCTTTTAAACCCTCCCAATAATCTGAGCTGTGAAGTGTCGTTGAAGATGCAATTTGTGCAGTTTGTTCTGTTTCAAAAACAAGCACAGTTTAAAATCTAGTTAGCTGACGTGCTGCCTACGGCCCACATAGATTGGCCTTTTAAAGGAACCATCCAAACTGAAACGGGACCGCATAAGTGGCTCATTTGGAACACGCAATCTCTGTCTGTCTGTCTATTTGTCTGTTTATCTATACATCCGTTCAGGCCAAAACTGTGGTCAGTACATTCATCCATCTTTCCATCCATCCATCCGTCCGTCATCCATCCATCCGTCATCCTTCCATCCATCTGTCTATCCGTTCGCCTGCCTGTCTGTCTGTCTTTCCATCCATCCATCCTTCCATCCATCCGTCCGTCATCCTTCCATCCGTCCGTCATCCATCCATCAGTCCATATGTCTGTCTGGCTTTCCATCGATCCGTCTATCCGTTTGTCTGTCTGTCTGTTTGTCTTTCCTTCCATCCATCCGTGCATCCATCCATTCATCCATCCATATGTCTGTCTGGCTTTCCATCCATCCATCCATCCACCCATCCGTCATCCATCCATCCATCCATATGTCTGTCTGTCTTTCCATCCATCCATCCATCCATCCGTCCGTCATCCATCCATCCGTCCATATGTCTGTCTGGCTTTCCATCCATCCATCCATCCATCCATCCATATGTCTGTCTGTCTTTCCATCCATCCATCCATCCATCCGTCCGTCATCCATCCATCCGTCCATTTGTCTGTCTGGCTTTCCATCCATCCGTCTAACCGTTCGTCTGCCTGTCTGTCTGTCTTTCCATCCATCCATCCATCCATCCATCCATCCGTCCGTCATCCTTCCATCCGTCCGTCCGTCATCCATCCATCAGTCCATATGTCTGTCTGGCTTTCCATCCATCCATCCGTCCGTCCAAATGTCTGTCTGGCTTTCCATTGATCCGTCTATCCGTTTGTCTGTCTGTCTGTCTGTCTTTCCTTCCATCCATCCGTGCATCCATCCATTCATCCATCCATATGTCTGTCTGGCTTTCCATCCATCCATCCATCCATCCACCCATCCGTCATCCATTTATCCATCCATCCATCCATCCATATGTCTGTCTGTCTTTCCATCCATCCATCCATCCATCTGTCCGTCATCCATCCATCCGTCCATATGTCTGTCTGGCTTTCCATCCATCCATCCATCCGTCATCCATCCATCCATCCATCCATCCATCCATCCATCCATCCATCCATCCATCCATCCATATGTCTGTCTGTCTTTCCATCCATCCATCCATCCGTCCGTCCGTCCGTCCGTCATCCATCCATCCGTCCATTTGTCTGTCTGGCTTTCCATCCATCCATCTATCCATTTGTCTGCCTGTCTGTCTGTCTTTCCATGATGGCAGCCCATATTTCACAAACAGCATGTCCACAAACCACCTTTTAAAGCAGTGGACTGTTTTACGTGACATTGGAATTGTTTACTTACAGGAACACAATGTTGATGTGAGGGCTCTTGTTAGCTTTATCTCAAACAACATTTATTACTCCAGATAAAGAGCAGGCTGTGGTTAATTGTAGTTTTAATACATGAATAATTAAAGAATGTTTGTTCCAACATTTTCCATAGCATCTAATCAATGATCAAAGATCTGTGTCTAGATCATGATTTCTAAGCAGGTAATGGATTTTATTCACATGAAGCTAAGCCAGATGCTAGGCGAGCACTCATATTGTTAGATGCTTTGATACAGATCCAGGAATAAATACTGTTATTTCATCCATCCATATGTCTGCCTGGCTTTCCATCCATCCATCCATCCATCCGTCTTTCATCCATCTATATGTCTGCCTGGCTTTCCATCCATCCATCCATCCATCCATCCGTCCATATGTCTGTCTGGCTTTCCATCCATCCATCCATCCATCCATCCATTCGTCATCCATCCATCCATCCATCCATATGTCTGTCTGTCTTTCCATCCATCCATCCATCCGTCCGTCATCCATCCATCCATCCATATGTCTGTCTGTCTTTCCATCCATCCATCCATCCATCCATCCATCCATCCATCCGTCCGTCATCCATCCATCCGTCCATATGTCTGTCTGGCTTTCCATCCATCCATCCATCTGTTATCCATCCATCCTTCCATCCATCCGTCATCCATCTATCCGTCAATATGTCTGCCTGGCTTTCCATCCATCCATCCATCCATCCGTTTGTCTGCCTATCTGTCTGTCTGTCTTTCCATCCATCCATCCGTGCATCCATCCATCCATCCATCTGTCATCCATCCATCCATCCATCCATATGTCTGTCTGTCTTTCCATCCGTCCATCCATATGTCTATCTGGCTTTCCATCCATCCGTCCATATGTCTTTCTGGCTTTCCATCCATCCGTCCATATGTCTGTCTGGCTTTCCATCCATCTGTCCATATGTCTGTCTGGCTTTCCATCCATCCGTCCATATGTCTGTCTGGCTTTCCATCCATCCATCCATCCATCCATCCATATGTCTGTCTGTCTTTCCATTCATCCATCCATCCATCCATCCATCCATCCATCCATCCGTCATCCATCCATCCGTCATCCATCCATATGTCTGTCTGGCTTTCCATCCATCCATCCATCCGTCATCCATCCATCCGTCCATATATCTGCCTGTCTTTCCATCCACCCATCCATCCGTTTGTATGTCTGTCTGTCTGTCTTTCCATCCATCCATCCATCCATCCATATGTCTGTCTGGCTTTCAATCCATCCGTCCATCCGTTTGTCTGTCCTTCTTTCCATCCATCCGTCCATCCGTTTGTCTGTCTGTCTTCCCGTCCGTCCATCCATCCATCCAAAGCCTTTTAAACTTTTTTCTGTATGCTTTCACATGTCCAAACACAACCTGCTAGCATTTCTGAGGAAAAAGCCTCAGAGTTATATTGTTTGTGTTTGCTTTCATTGAGTTTTTGTCCTTTTTTGAGCTTGACAGAAATGGTCACTTTGATTCATTTTGTGGAAAGACAGACGCAAAAGTGCCTTATTCTATCTTTCAAAGAAAACAAAATAACAGCAGAAGGGTTTGGAACAACATGGGGTGAGTAAATAAAGGATGGAAACTATTCTATTAAAATAAATCTTTATTTTAGGATGAGGGGGATAAAAATCAGTTTTTATATTAATAGAGCCCAGGCATTAATTAAAAGACATCTTTAACAGCAGCATAAATTAATTGACTCCAGGGATCTACAAAAAGATATGGAAATGGCCAAACGAGCCAGTCACGCCTGGTTTATTATCAGCAGGCAATAGGCTCTGTGAACAAATGTGTGTAGTTCTGCTTCTGAGAGCTGCGATGTACTGAACTTTTATAAGAGTAAATTGGTACAAGCCAAAAGCCTGTTCTGAGGCTCTTTAATCATGTGCAGATCAATTGTCTGCTGATCCATAGCTTCTAAAACAAAGGGATCGTTGGCATGTGTTTTAAACGCCACCAGAGTAAACACTTACAGAAGTTACTTTAATGTTCTTTGCTAAGGAAAGAATCTCTATTACTATACCAAATACCTGAATTTTGAAAGTCTTTTTTTTTAAAGTATAAATCTTCAGTTCATAAATCATTGACTTTGAGGAAATGTATGCTTAGAATTTTTGGACAATAAAACATTAGCCGCATCTAGATATCATAATTTTCATATTAGACATGGAGATAAGCCCTTCTGATTGGGGCTGGTAATCAATCACATACAGTAGCAACAGCCCAGAATACACTAGCAACCGCATAACAAAGCCTTAGCAACCCTTGGCTGCTGATTTTGCACAACTTGTAACTTTCATTTTCTTCAGAAGTCAAGTTTTTCATTGTTTTTTTAATACCATTTTTGAGTTCTGAAATGAAACCTTGTGGCCATTATTACAGTATTAGTTATGGTGTAAGGCCAGTTTGTTGATAACATATCTCCTTTCTCATCTCAACTGAGGAAAAGCAGAAAGATAGACAAAATTATTATTCATCACCATGGGAGATGTGCATAGAATTGACGAATTTCCATTGCTTTCAGCCAAAATTACAGCTCGCAATTCAGACAGAGATAATAGCATTGAGCTAATGTGTGCCAGGTTGTTATATGCAGTTAGGAATGATACTTTTACAGATTGGGTGAGAGAGGCATAAAAGAGTGAAATAGAATTATTACGAGAAATTTAGAGTAATGAGAATCTGTTACAGCCATCTCGACATCTTGAAAGCTTCTGTCTTAGGGCGATCATTTAACTAATTTTAACCTCAAACATCCTTTTTTTTCTTTTAATAAAATACCAGAAACAATGCTCATGGAGTGTCAGGTTCAACAACATGTGAGTATGCAGGAGGCCGTGTTTGGTGCTTGTCTGACAGCAGAATTGATTTACAATTGTGACAGCTGTCATGGAAATTTGAAAGCTGCCCATATTTACAGTAGGGGCGAAAAATAAACATCCAACCAGATGTTATAAAGAGGTCATGGATTAAAATATGATTTTGGATCAGTAATCAGCTTTACCATTAAAAATTCAAGACATATTTGTATGTCCATAGGCGTGATGCTAAGGGTATTAAGTTTTTGATTGATTTTTTGCCTAAACCCAAAAGCCAAGTGTTCACATTTAAAATTAAGAGGTGTTGCATCTGTCGCAATCATTAAAGGACACAAATGGCTTGGAACAAGGACATTGCGTAAACAACTTCATTTACAACCCAACCATATGCCTGCATACAGCATGTTAGTGGGGAAAACAAAGTGCACTAATTTAACAAACGTGAATGGGCCGGCAACCTCAGTTACCGTGGAACAATTTCAAGTGCATGATTAGTTTGGAGTGACTATAGATAACAATTGGTTAGGCACATCTCTACACAATTCTGAAAGCCTTGAGGTATCCTTTTTTTTCTGAAATCCATTTGCACTCAAGAGCCCTAAGTGGGTCGGCAGCTCTTTTGGCAAAATGTTTTACTGCAATCTGAGCCACACATTTAGTATGTGTGAAGCTTTGCCAATGACCAGTGCAAGAAACCTGGCAGGCTGACACAACCTCCTTTTGTGTTTTACTGAATGTTTTACTGAATGCATGTTTGTGCATTCAAATTTCATGTTTGTGCATTTCAAAATTTGTCTCAAATTTTGGAGCAAGATTTTGTGATTGTTTGAACTAGTATTGACCAATAACCAATCCATTCATTTTGATGGATCCATCAAAACAGTGCCAGCCTGCCGAGACATTGATTCCACAAGACCCCATCTGTCCATAGTATCTATCAGTCTGTCCATCCAGCGATCCATCCATCCATCTATCCACCCACCCAACCATCCATCCATCCATCCACCCAACCATCCATCCATCCATCCATCCATCCATCCATCCATCCACAGTATTCACCCAACCATCCATCCATCCTTCCATCCACAGTATTCACCCAACCATCCATCCATCCATCCATTCATCCACAGTATTCACCCAACCATCCATCCATCCATCCATCCATCAATCCATCCACAGTATTCACCCAACCATCCATCCACAGTATCCATCCATCCATCCATCCATCCATCCATCCACAGTATTCACCCAACCATCCATCCACAGTATCCATCCATCCATCCATCCATCCATCCACAGTGTCTATTTCTCCATCCGTTCATCCATCCATTCACAGTATTCACCCAACCATTCATCCACAGTATCTATCTCTCCATCCGTTCATCCATCCATCCATCTATTCACTGATGGATGGATAGATGGATCCATCAAAACATTGAGAGCCTGCCGAGGCATGGACTCTACAAAACCTTCAACTTGTTACTCCAGCTCATCCCTTAAATGCTCAATTGTATTGAGATCTGGGGAATTTTGGGTCCAGGGCAATGCCTTGAACTCTTCATTAAGTTTCTCAAACCATTACAGATCAATGTGTGCAGTGTGGCAGTGTGCATTATCCTGCTGAAAGAGGATACCAGGGAATACCATTGTCATGAAGGGGTGTACCTGGTCTGCAACAATGTTTAGGCAGGTGGCACGCATCAAATTTATACCCACACGAATGGTCGGATTCCCAGCAGAATATTGCTCAGAGCATCACACTCCCTCCACCGGCTTATCGTCATCCCACAATGCATCCTGCTGCCATCACATCTCCGGGTAAACGGCACACATGTATATGGCCATCTGTGTGATGTAAAAGAAAACAGGACTCATCAGACTAGGCTACCTTCTTCCACTGCTCCAAGGTCCAGTTCCTACGATTACATGCCCATTGTAGGTGCTTTCAATGGTGGACAGGCATCATCATAGACACTCTGAGGCCTATGAGAGCATCACACTCTGCGTGTTGTGACACATTCCTCTCATAACCATCATTAAAATTTAGCATGCCTTGTGCCACGGTAGACCTTCTGTTGGACCAGACCAAACAGGATAGTGTCCATTGTCCTCGTGCATCGATGAGCCTTAGGCGCCCAACACCCTGTACCCGGTTTGTGGTTTCTTCCTCCTTGGACCACAAATTCTCACCACTGCAGAGGAGCAAAACACAAGCCTTGCCATTTCAGCCATTTCAAATTCTCTGACCAGTCGGAGACCCAGATTTATTTCCATTTCTCCTGCATCCAACACGATTACGAGAACTGATTTGTTGCTCATCCAGAGCTTAATATGTTAGAAGATGATCAACGATAATTGACTGGTCACTTTTATTCCTTTTATGGTGACATTTAAGTACATATTTCCAATGCATGCTTTGTGTTTATTTGGAGTTAGTTGTTTGTGTTGCAGTTCTCTATAAGCTCTGTTTGAGGTTGTGTGGAAGACTTTGTTGTCCTGGACAGATTGTTTAGACACTTTTGATATGGTGCAAGGCTGATATAAACATGCTCGTTGAAATGGTGGTCGTGCCCGGTGGTCTGCGTGTCACTAATTAAGTGTTGAGTTCTGTTGCTGAGGGCAGCCCATATTTCACAAACAGCATGTCCACAAACCACCTTTTAAAGCAGTGGACTGTTTTACGTGACATTGGAATTGTTTACTTACAGGAACACAATGTTGATGTGAGGGCTCTTGTTAGCTTTATCTCAAACAACATTTATTCCTCCAGATAAAGAGCAGGCTGTGGTTAATTGTAGTTTTAATACATGAATAATTAAAGAATGTTTGTTCCAACATTTTCCATATTATCTAATCAATGATCAAAGATCTGTGTCTAGATCATGATTTCTAAGCAGGTAATGGATTTTATTGTAATCACATGAAGCTAAGCCAGATGCTAGGCGAGCACTCATATTGTTAGATGCTTTGATACAGATCCAGGAATAAATACTGTTATTCTACAAGATAATAAATGTTTACAAAGCACTGCAGGCTGTGTTTTTGTCCTTAATCCACAATGTATACTGTTTAACCGTAAGTTAAACCACATTGGGAGCATCTTTCCAGCACGCACTGTCTGTCTGTCTTCAAAGAATTGGATTGCTTTAGATTCATTACAACACGGAGGTATGATAAGATTTGATTTGCTAAACAGTAGAATTAACTTTAACATCCAAAGACAATTACAATGTAAAGAATATCTAATTATTAATCCATTACATTCAATAAGATATGTATGTACTTGTATATAAGATACTGATATAAAAGCAATGCACAATGAAGCAATAAAGATTTGCATTAAATTTTGACACGCACTCTATCTAATATTTTGACATGCTGTCTCTCTAATACATGTGAAGTCTTCAGATTCTCAGCCACATTCACACATAAAATAACATTCTGGAAGAATATGCGAGATGGTTTCCTTGATCCAAAGAGGAAAGGTTCAAATTTTTGGCGAAACATTCAAGCTAATCTCCTCACAGTGAATTGTGCTTGAGCCGTCCAATGAATCTGCTTAGCTCAGGGTTTTGCCGTGGGTGGTAAGGTTTTGTCCATATGGAGCGAACCGGCATCAAAGCATTTGCACTCAGATTATCTCTAAGCTTTTAAAAGAGAGGAAAACAAGTCATTTAGACTTCCAAAGAGTGCACTTGGTCAGCACTGTTCCCAATAACAGCATAAACACGGCTAAATACAAAACCGCTTAATATGGATGTGCACTAAATCAGCTTGTGAAAATCTATTGACAATGATAGGCAATCTAACCATAAGATAAGTGATACTGATGCATTCATTGTGCCGTTTGAAAAAACAAAAAACAAGAACCAGCGGTGACCTTCATGTTTACTTAATGAGGTCAATCCCGTTGGTCTTAGGCCAGAGATTTCACTGGGTCCTAAGTAAAATGTAAGGAGTTTATATTCTTATATATTTTTGAGTGCCCTCCAAAAGTGTGCGACTGGAAGATCTAAAATGAAGCAATAACTCTGGAGTCATTTTTCTATACTAGATGAATAAATCAAAACCCTGACAGCATATTGTACCCATGCCTAGTGCCCTTCCTGAGGGGCCGCAGGTTGAGCTGTACTCTGTGATTGTCTTTTATTATGGTGTCTGCCGTGGCAAATGTTTGTAGAAAACCCCTAACCCTAAGTATTAAATTATAGCACGAGCTGAAGCTCGTACCTCACCGTTTGTGTTGCAGACATGAATGATGCCTCAAATCATGCAGGTCATTTAGGAGAGTCATGCTTATTACTTTGCGTAATAAGCATGAAAGTGATTAATTTTTTTTATTTTTTTTTTTATGCTGCACGATAAAAAGATGAATTTTCAGCATCATTAATCCAGTTTTTATTGATCCTTTAAAAAATCAATCTAATATGTTGGTTTGCTGCTCAACAATTATTAATTATTATTATCAGCAGTTGTGCTGCTTAGCATTTTCGTGGGAAAAAAGGATGCTTTGAATGTTCAAAGGATGTAATATTTTCATAACTTAATGGGAACATTCATTTGCCCCTCACTGCAGTACACATGAGATCTAGAGGGTGGAGACGGGTAGGTTTAGGGATATGTAAAGTGGGAAGAGTTGGATCCAGATCCAGGGGGTGGAGACAGGTAGGTTTAGGGATACGTTAAGTGGGAGGAGTTGGATCCAGATCCAGATCCAGACAGTGGAGACGGGTAAGTTTAGATCCAGGGGGTGGAGACAGGTAGGTTTAGGGATACTTTAAGTGGAAGGAGTTGGATCCAGATCCAGGCAGTGGAGACGGGTAAGTTTAGATCCAGGGGGTGGAGACGGGTAGGTTTAGCTCTATGTAAAGTGGGCAGAGTTGGATCTAGATCTAGGGAGTGGAGATGGGCAGGTTTACATCCAGGGAGTGGAGACGGGTAGGTTTAGGGATATGTAAGGTGGGAGGGGTTGGATCCAGATCCAGGGGGTGGAGATAGGTAGATTTGGGGATATGTAAAGTGGAAGGAGTTGGATCCAGATCCAGGGAGTGGAGACGGGTAGGTTTAGCTCTATGTAAAGTGGGCAGAGTTGGATCTAGATCTAGTGGGTGGAGATGGGCAGGTTTACATCCAGGGAGTGGAGACGGGTAGGTTTAGGGATATGTAAAGTGAGAGGAGTTGGATCCTGATCCAGAGGGTGGAGATGGGTAGATTTAGGGATATGTAAAGTGGGAGGGGTTGGATCCAGATCCAGGGAGTGGAGATGTGTAGATTTAGGGATATGTAAAGTGGGAGGAGTTGGATCCAGATCCAGGGAGTGGAGATGGGCAGGTTTACATCCAGGGAGTGGAGACGGGTAGGTTTAGGGATATGTAAGGTGGGAGGGGTTGGATCCAGATCCTAGGGGTGGAGATAGGTAGATTTAGGGATATGTAAAGTGGAAGGAGTTGGATCCAGATCCAGGGAGTGGAGACGGGTAGGTTTAGATCCAGCGGGTGGAGATGGGCAGGTTTAGATCCAGGGGGTGGAGACGGGTAGGTTTAGGATTATGTAAAGTGGGCGGAGTTGGATGTAGATGTGTTCTGCAGCGAGGACCATCTCGGAACATTAACAAATCATACTAAGAACATATTTTTTATTATTATTTACAGTTGTATACCTTGAAGCTAGAATGTAAGAGGTGGGCTTTTCATTCTTGTTTTCAGAACATCCTAACAATGTGCTAAAAATCACTTAAAATACCTTAGCAATCACATAGCAACACTGTATAATCACAGCGATGGAATTTGCATGCAGTCATTCTTTAGAATTTGTAAAAATCAAGTTTTGTAATGTATTCTGAGGCACAATTTTCAACAGTATCCTCAACTATTAATGGTGCACCCAGCAGTTCTCTTAACATACTTGATTCTTTTGGTTATTTAATTGATTTTATTGTTTTTTTTTTTTGTTTGTTTGTTTTTTTTGGTTATGCATTTAATTGATTTAATTCACTTTGTAATGAAATGCAACGTAATGTGTATCGACATTGTATTTTTCTGGCATGCACTGCTGCAGAATATGAAATGATCAACTGCTGTGTTTTTTTTTTTTTTTTTTTTGGCCCTGTCAGGCAGGGGGGGTATTTCTTTGATTTGTATCTTCAAAATAACAGACTGTGTGCACCTTGAGCCCTTTACAGTCGTTCTTTCATGCTAATTGTATTCAAAGTTTCACGGTGCTGAAGAGGGGGAACCAAGAGATTACTGAACACTGTTAAATTATTAGTGTTCGGTTTGCTTACTGTGTGTAGTGTGGAGGAAAGTAAATAAACCTAACAAAGGAATCACTTTTGAAAGTTTTTCTACCTTTGAGGTCCTCAAATCAGTTGAATGTATAAAAGACTTTATTTTGTAGATTTTGACAGTTCTAGCTGTGCTTTTGGACTCTTTTGCTCATGGGAGATCAATTGTTTGAATTATTAAATAAGGAAGAAGTCAGCCTACTCTATTATTTTTGTTATAAGACAAAACACTTTTTTTCTTTTATGAAAGGAATTTAAATATTAATGTTAATGTATTAAATATAAATGCTTGAATAAAACATCTTTAGAAATGCAGCTTGTTTAATTTGGCCATAGCTGATAATCGCATTAAAATCAAGAAATAAATATCAAAGAAATTTATTTGTGAATCTACAAAGCACTTTAGTGGTTTACTTTATCTTTGGGGTATTAAAAGAACAGAGTTAGAGTCTCATCTTCTTTTAGAATTATAGAATTGAGTTGTATTACATTACAAGCGAGCCCTCAAGGCTTGAACCAGAATAGCCCTGCTTCTCTTTCTATTCCAGCCGTACATTGCATCACCTTCTCTTCGGCCAGATCTATCCTTTTTTATGAGGCAGACTGTTTGTGTTCAATGGTGTGGACAAATAAAACGTGCAATAATGAACACAGCCCCACTGCTATACTGCAGAACATATTGCAACACATAAAAATGGTCACGCACCCAGAAAATGGTCATTTTTTATGGGGACATTCCATAGGCATAATGGTTTTTATACTGTACAAACTGTACATTCTGTCCCCCTACACTACCTCTACCCCTAAACCTACCCATCACACAAAATGTTCTGATATTTTAGATTTTCAAAAAAGATAATTCTGTATTATTTATAAGCTTCTTTCCTCATGGGGACCAAAAAAATGTCCCCACAAGATCAAAATTTACTAGTATTACTATACCTGTGGGGACATTTGGTCCCCATAACGTAGGGAATACACACACACACACACACACACACACACACACACACCTAGTAAAATACCACCAGAGCTGTAGACTTGTTAAGATTAATTAACTATATGTAAACATGTATGTATTTGGGTCACTCTGTAGTGGCATTGCCATCTGAATTTTTTGTTTTGTTTTGTTTTTTTTCAAACATAAAGCTCATTGTGAGTGGTCCTGATAAACCCTACATTGTGGGGGCTAAATGTTTCCACAAAGATATTAATTTTTGACCCTCTGGGGACGTTTTTATTGAGGAAAACTGCTTATAAATCATACAGAATGATCTTTTTTTTTTTTTTTTTCAGAAACTGAAAAAAAGTTTTCTGTGATGGTAGGTTTGTACAGTGTAAAAATCAGTGTGCCTATAGAAAATCCATTGTGTGTGTGTGTGTGTGTGTGTGTGTTTGAAGGATGTCTATTATGCTCACCCAGGCTGCATTTTAGCAAAGTAATGCATTTAAAATAACCGTTTTGTTTTGTAAATATAAAACAATGCAATTTATTCCTGTGATGTCAAATCTGAATTTCCGCATCACTATTGCAATCACATGATCCTTCAGAAATCTTGCTGATTTAGTGTTCGATAAATATTTCTTGTCATTACTCATGTTGAAAACAGTTTTGCTATGGTCATTTACAGGGTTCTTTGATTAATAGAAAATTTATATATATATATATATATATATATATATATATATATATATATATATATAAATATATATATATATCATACATAAAATATAATGTAATATTTAATATTATATAAAAGGATATATAAATAAAATATTTTACTGTCCCTTTATTTAAATTTAAAGTGTCCTTGATGAATAAAAATATTAATTTCTTTCCAAAAAAGGAATTTTCCCCAAATTTCTGAATAGCTGTGTTTTCATAGCTGCTTGTTTTCATGATTTATGAGGACAGAAATTTGTATGATGACATTGGTATTACACTGGTATTACAATGTAAAAATGTTTTATGAGGACATGTCATGATACTCATTTTTAAAATGAGTACTATATACTAAACAATGTTTTATTAAAAATGTAAAAATGCAGAATGGTTTCTGTGATGGGTAGGTTTTGGAGTAGAGTTAGTGTAGGGAGAGAGAATGTACAGTTTGTACAGTATAAAAACTATTACTCCTATGGAATGTCCTCACTAATATAGCAGAACAAACTTGTGTGTGCATGTCATTAAAAGTAGGTGTTTTATGTAAATTTATTAAATACAATTATAATAATTAAGCTTTATTTGAGTGTGTGTCAAAGACACTGAGAGATTTTCACAATTAAATTAATGCTACGTAACACCACCATTTCTACTGCTCTAGGTTGTAAATTGTGTACATTGCAGTTTGAGCTAGTTATGTTCACTTTCGTGTCACTGCACGGCTGGGTCTTTAAGCCGAACACCTGTGACCTGTGAAATCACAACATGTGCTAAATGTGTTCACTAGTGCACAGTATATACAGTCACATAACATGTTCCTGCTCCGATACTCATAGTGGGTGTGATTTTCAGGGAAGTTCCATCTGAAGTCATATCACATATCACACCATATATATATATATGTTAATTGTTAATGTAGTTAATGTAGATGGGGGACATCCCACAACAACCAGCTGTACTGTCTATATTATGTCAAAAATACCATATTCATCTCTCTCTCTCTCTCTCTCTCTCTCTCTCTCTCTCTCTCTCTCTCTCTCTCTCTATATATATATATATATATATATATATATATATATATATATATATATATATATATATATATATATATATATATATTAGCAGAGTAGAATTTTTTCCAGAGACATGTGATAGATTTTATCATTGAAACAAATAACCATTATTCACTACAGTGGCGTTTTTTTTCTGCTTGTTGTTGATAAAAAACAGATGCTGCATGTCCATCTTATTACTGTCTGAATGTAACTTTAGACATATTGTAGTGATCTCCATGTTGCACGTACAAGTGCATATGCTATAGAAGCTCCGCTGCGAGCAGATAAACATAAACACACAGTTCTACACTGAAAAAATGAGTTGAGTGTAAATTATTTATTGCATTCTGATGCAGGTGATTCTCACAAAAACACGTTTCACCGTATTGTTTGGATAGAATTATTATCATGTAAATGACATCAAACTGCAAAAAGTTCTAATAGTCATACAAATGTGCTTCATTTTCTTTAAGCAGCATATAATTGATTATTTTTGCATTCATTTATAAATAACCTGAGATGTTCTTGTCTGTTTTCGTGAGATTCATCTGCATTCAGCTGCGTGTGCATGTGAATAGAACATAAAACAGCATAAAGCAGGATGAGATGCGCTTGAAAATCAGATTGTGTAAAAAGTGAAGGTGGAGGTGGCTGGAGAAGCTGAAAAACAACAGTGACATGATGCATTACTGCTTTGAAGAAGATCAGGCCACTTGGTGATCCCTGAGGTCATTAGGCAAAGTTTCAACTTTACTTTACATTGGGAATATGAGCAGAGGCCTTGGGTAATGTCACACTCTGTTGAGGAGGGGGAGGGGAGCAAACCGGAGGACTTTTGTGCAAGGCTTGCAAAAAAAAAAAAAAAAATCTCTGACCAACTTATTGTCCTTAGCACAGAAAAACATCAGTAAAACACATTCTGGGAAACTGCCCAATGATGTATGACCTGTTTAAGGAATCATTGACCCAAATACATATATATATATATATATATATATATAAAAAAAATGTACTTTGTCAATGAACTAATAGTTTTTTGTTTATTTTTTTTAAAATTGGATTAATATTGATAATTCTTTTTACACTATTTTTGATCAAATTAAGACAGGCTTGGTGAGCATATAGGGAACTAAAGTGTCTTCAGTTTGCTTGTCCTTTCCCACATCCTTTTTGCAGGGTGGAGAAAGACTAAAAATGTGCCTTGTGGATATTTTTTCCTCGGGTTTGTGTTTTTGTGTTTTATGAAGGAGGAAACAGCAAGAAGATGAATAAATAATGACAGAATTTTCACTTTCGGTGTGAAGTGTTTCATAATGCTGTTATCATTTCCACCACTGATGACGTGCCCTATTGTTAAGGACACTACATAATCATCAAGTGCACACACAATTTGTTCTTCTGTTCTCATTTTGGAGCATTTTTTGTTTTCCCTGTCTCTGACTGTGAGTCAGCGGCTTTATTGACCCAATTTGTATTCCCCATTTTCAACAGTCATAATGCCAAGCATCACCATAAATGAACCTTTGGATTTGGGACAAAAAATACGATGTTCACGCGGTAGATGAGTGAGTCAGTACTCTGCAGTGGTTTCTTGTATCCTCGCAGAATAACCCAAGGTGTTATGGTCTGCGTGCAGATTTATAATTCAGGGACACAGCCACATGGACTTGATCAGGTCATAACAAAGCTCAGCTGAAATGATTGCATTGTCAGCAAAATATAATCACTGGCGAGACATTTATCATGTGCAGTCATGTTTGAACTGTTGTGGACAATATATTTTCTACAGAGAGTTTAATACACAAAGCATCAAGCCGCAGACAGTGTTGTTTCAAGCGTTCAATCTATAGGTTTCATGAAGTATAGCATTGGACGATGTTTTGCTGACTTAACACATTCAAGAACAATAACTTTTGAAATGAGGACAAAGTCAGTGTTATGACAGGATAGAAGCTGAAGACCCCGAGGAAAACCGTATTGCTCAAAGGTTGCGCTTTCACAGCTAAGGGGATATAATTGAGTTCTCTAGTTTTGGTTCATGTTTATGTTTTCATGTTTTTTTTTTTTTTTGTAGTTTTGTTCACGTTCTTGTTTCATGTCTTTATTTTGGCGCGTTTGGTTTTGGTTCACGTTTACGTTTTCATGTCTATTTTGTCACGTTCGATTTTGGTTCATGTTTATGTTTTCGTGTCTGTTTTGTAGTTCCATTCATTTTCTTGAATTCCGGTCTTTTATTTTGGCGCATTTGGTTTTGGTTCACATTTATGTTTTCATGTCTATTTTGGCGCGTTTGATTTTGGTTCATGTTTAGGTTTCCGTGTCTTTTTTGTAGTTCCATTAACATTCTTGAGTTCAGGTCTTTTATTTTGGCACATTTGAGTTTGGTTGGCATTTATGTTTTCATGTCCTTTTTTGTAGTTTTGTTCATGTTCTTGATTTCAAGTCTTTTATTTTGGCACGTTTGGTTTTGGTTCACGTTTATGTTTTCATGTATTTTATTTTGGCACGTTCGATTTTGGTTCACGTTTATGTTTTCATGTCTTTTATTTTGGCGCGTTTATGTTTTAATGTCTATTTTGTCATGTTTGGTTTTGGTTCACGTTTACATTTTAATGTCTATTTTGTCACGTTTGATTTTGGTTCATGCTTATGTTTTTGTGTCTTTTTTGTAGTTCCATTCATGTTCTTGAATTCAGGTCTTTTATTTTGACACGTTTGAGTTTGGTTGGCATTTATGTTTTCATGTCCTTTTTCTTTTATTTTGGCATGTTTGGTTTTGGTTCACGTTTACGTTTTCATGTCTATTTTGTCACGTTCGATTTTGGTTCATGTTTATGTTTTCGTGTCTGTTTTGTAGTTCCATTCATTTTCTTGAATTCCGGTCTTTTATTTTGGCGCATTTGGTTTTGGTTCACATTTATGTTTTCATGTCTATTTTGGCGCGTTTGATTTTGGTTCATGTTTAGGTTTCCGTGTCTTTTTTGTAGTTCCATTAACATTCTTGAGTTCAGGTCTTTTATTTTGGCACATTTGAGTTTGGTTGGCATTTATGTTTTCATGTCCTTTTTTGTAGTTTTGTTCATGTTCTTGATTTCAAGTCTTTTATTTTGGCACGTTTGGTTTTGGTTCACGTTTATGTTTTCATGTATTTTATTTTGGCACGTTCGATTTTGGTTCACGTTTATGTTTTCATGTCTTTTATTTTGGCGCGTTTATGTTTTAATGTCTATTTTGTCATGTTTGGTTTTGGTTCACGTTTACATTTTAATGTCTATTTTGTCACGTTTGATTTTGGTTCATGCTTATGTTTTTGTGTCTTTTTTGTAGTTCCATTCATGTTCTTGAATTCAGGTCTTTTATTTTGACACGTTTGAGTTTGGTTGGCATTTATGTTTTCATGTCCTTTTTTGTAGTTTTGTTCATGTTCCTGTTTCAGGTCTTGTATTTTTTGCGCGTTTGGTTTTGGTGCACGTTCATGTTGTCATGTATTTTGTTCATGTTCTTGATTTCAGGTCTTTTATTTTGGCATGTTTGGTTTTGGTTCAAGTTTATGCTTTAATGTCTATTTTGTCACGTTTGATTTTGGTTCATGCTTATGTTTTTGTGTCTTTTTTGTAGTTCCATTCATGTTCTTGAATTCAGGTCTTTTATTTTGACACGTTTGAGTTTGGTTGGCATTTATGTTTTCATGTCCTTTTTTGTAGTTTTGTTCATGTTCTTGTTTCAGGTCTTGTATTTTTTGCACGTTTGGTTTTGGTGCACGTTCATGTTGTCATGTATTTTGTTCATGTTCTTGATTTCAGGTCTTTTATTTTGGCATGTTTGGTTTTGGTTCACGTTTACGTTTTCATGTCTATTTTGTCACGTTCGATTTTGGTTCATGTTTATGTTTTCGTGTCTGTTTTGTAGTTCCATTCATTTTCTTGAATTCCGGTCTTTTATTTTGGCGCATTTGGTTTTGGTTCACATTTATGTTTTCATGTCTATTTTGGCGCGTTTGATTTTGGTTCATGTTTAGGTTTCCGTGTCTTTTTTGTAGTTCCATTAACATTCTTGAGTTCAGGTCTTTTATTTTGGCACATTTGAGTTTGGTTGGCATTTATGTTTTCATGTCCTTTTTTGTAGTTTTGTTCATGTTCTTGATTTCAAGTCTTTTATTTTGGCACGTTTGGTTTTGGTTCACGTTTATGTTTTCATGTATTTTATTTTGGCACGTTCGATTTTGGTTCACGTTTATGTTTTCATGTCTTTTATTTTGGCGCGTTTATGTTTTAATGTCTATTTTGTCATGTTTGGTTTTGGTTCACGTTTACATTTTAATGTCTATTTTGTCACGTTTGATTTTGGTTCATGCTTATGTTTTTGTGTCTTTTTTGTAGTTCCATTCATGTTCTTGAATTCAGGTCTTTTATTTTGGCGCATTTGGTTTTGGTTCACATTTATGTTTTCATGTCTATTTTGGCGCGTTTGATTTTGGTTCATGTTTAGGTTTCCGTGTCTGTTTTGTAGTTCCATTCATTTTCTTGAATTCCGGTCTTTTATTTTGGCGCATTTGGTTTTGGTTCACATTTATGTTTTCATGTCTATTTTGGCGCGTTTGATTTTGGTTCATGTTTAGGTTTCCGTGTCTTTTTTGTAGTTCCATTAACATTCTTGAGTTCAGGTCTTTTATTTTGGCACATTTGAGTTTGGTTGGCATTTATGTTTTCATGTCCTTTTTTGTAGTTTTGTTCATGTTCTTGATTTCAAGTCTTTTATTTTGGCACGTTTGGTTTTGGTTCACGTTTATGTTTTCATGTATTTTATTTTGGCACGTTCGATTTTGGTTCACGTTTATGTTTTCATGTCTTTTATTTTGGCGCGTTTATGTTTTAATGTCTATTTTGTCATGTTTGGTTTTGGTTCACGTTTACATTTTAATGTCTATTTTGTCACGTTTGATTTTGGTTCATGTTTATGTTTTCGTGTCTGTTTTGTAGTTCCATTCATTTTCTTGAATTCCGGTCTTTTATTTTGGCGCATTTGGTTTTGGTTCACATTTATGTTTTCATGTCTATTTTGGCGCGTTTGATTTTGGTTCATGTTTAGGTTTCCGTGTCTTTTTTGTAGTTCCATTAACATTCTTGAGTTCAGGTCTTTTATTTTGGCACATTTGAGTTTGGTTGGCATTTATGTTTTCATGTCCTTTTTTGTAGTTTTGTTCATGTTCTTGATTTCAAGTCTTTTATTTTGGCACGTTTGGTTTTGGTTCACGTTTATGTTTTCATGTATTTTATTTTGGCACGTTCGATTTTGGTTCACGTTTATGTTTTCATGTCTTTTATTTTGGCGCGTTTATGTTTTAATGTCTATTTTGTCATGTTTGGTTTTGGTTCACGTTTACATTTTAATGTCTATTTTGTCACGTTTGATTTTGGTTCATGCTTATGTTTTTGTGTCTTTTTTGTAGTTCCATTCATGTTCTTGAATTCAGGTCTTTTATTTTGACACGTTTGAGTTTGGTTGGCATTTATGTTTTCATGTCCTTTTTTGTAGTTTTGTTCATGTTCCTGTTTCAGGTCTTGTATTTTTTGCGCGTTTGGTTTTGGTGCACGTTCATGTTGTCATGTATTTTGTTCATGTTCTTGATTTCAGGTCTTTTATTTTAGCATGTTTGGTTTTGGTTCAAGTTTATGCTTTAATGTCTATTTTGTCACGTTTGATTTTGGTTCATGCTTATGTTTTTGTGTCTTTTTTGTAGTTCCATTCATGTTCTTGAATTCAGGTCTTTTATTTTGGCACGTTTGAGTTTGGCTGGCATTTATGTTTTCATGTCCTTTTTTGTAGTTTTGTTCATGTTCTTGTTTCAGGTCTTGTATTTTTTGCACGTTTGGTTTTGGTGCACGTTCATGTTGTCATGTATTTTGTTCATGTTCTTGATTTCAGGTCTTTTATTTTGGCATGTTTGGTTTTGGTTCACGTTTATGTTTTAATGTCTATTTTGTCACATTTGATTTTGGTTCATGCTTATGTTTTTGTGTCTTTTTTGTAGTTCCATTCTTGTTCTTGAATTCAGGTCTTTTATTTTGACACGTTTGAGTTTGGTCGGCATTTATGTTTTCATGTCTTTTTTGTAGTTTTGTTCATGTTTTTGTTTCAGGTCTTGTATTTTGGCGCTTTTGGTTTTGGTGCACGTTTAAGTTTGCATGCATTTTATTTTGGCGCGTTTTACGTTTTCATGTCTACTTTGTCACGTTTGATTTTGGTTCATGTTTATGTTTTCACGTTTTTATGTAGTTCCATTCATGTTCTTGTTTTCATGTCTTTTTTGTTGTTGTATTTTTTTTTTTTTTCAGGTCTTTAAGTTTGAAGTTTAGTCATGGTCGTATTTCCTGTTTGTCATGTGTTTCCCTTGAACCTTAGCGAAGGCTATCGCGCCATAGAAGATTATGTAAAATGCAAGAAAAATTTGAACCAGAACCAAACGTCACAGGTAATGAATTCTAAAGACAGAAGATTTTTTTTTTTTTTTTTTTTTTTCTCCATTTAATCTCATTGCTGTCTAGGAAAAACAGCTGAGGTGTTTCCTAACGAGAGCTTTACGCACATGTAGAGAAACTAAATGATCAAATTATCATCAAAGCAATGTTCCAAGGTTAGGCTGATTCAGAGATTTAAAATATTAATAACATTAAGAGAAACATTCTGGACTCCTGTATTGAACAGCAGGTGCTATAAATTATCCATAAGTTCTTAGTTCTTCCGTTATTTTGACATTATCAGGAACACCCATTGCATTTCTGAAGGTCAGGATGTCTTATATAACACTTGAAGATTTCACATTACATATGGCTTCTGCATTAGGTGTAATATTCTCTAATTGTGGATATATCTGCGTGGGAGGTCATAAGCTTGAGGGATATTCTCTCTGAATCTCATGTCATTGGTATGAATTTCAAGTAAAATCTCAGCCCGAAAGCATTTCTGTCCTTCAAGGTACTCTTTGATCCCACCGTCTTTTGTTTTGTGCCACCTGTGTCCTTCGAAACTTGTGCAGTTCGTACGAAGTTAATGCCTTGATTTATGTTTCAGATCGCTTGATGTCGTTTTCACACCTCATCGCATATGGTTGTCATTAAATAACCTTGAAAGATTGTAAAGGGATGTTGCATTGTATGCACTTGGCAAACCTTCGGTGAAGAAAATGATTTTGATGGTCTACTATTCTACTAACTTTAAATAACTTTGCAACTACATGTCAACTAA
The DNA here is from genome assembly GCA_037194245.1 of Opsariichthys bidens. NCBI lineage: Eukaryota > Metazoa > Chordata > Actinopteri > Cypriniformes > Xenocyprididae > Opsariichthys > Opsariichthys bidens. Next base: position 5,108,961 of record CM074293.1, read on the forward strand.
CAGTCATTAGTCGACTGTCTGCTTAATATCTGCTCAACTTTATTTTGATCTTTTCCGATTCTACTGATTCTACTGACTATAAGTAACTACATGTTAACTTATTCTAACTAACTAACCCTACCGGTCTTCAATACTCCAATGAGGGGCTAGTTGACATGTAGTTGCAACTTTACTTGTTGTAAAAAAAAACTATAAAATGTTTGTTTCTAGTGCATTAGAGATGTATTACTTCTATTGCAATATACATATATAATTAAGTATATATTTATATATAAGTATACAATTGCAGTGTGGAACGTGTGTGGAATGAAACGCTCTACAGGAAGAGTCCAAGAGGAGTAATTTAATAAACAAAATCCAGACAAAGGTGAACACAACTACGTAAAACATAGACAAGAACGGATGAGGAATGAGGGAGAACAAAGGGTATAAACAAGGAGGACTAATAAGATAATTAACTGAACAGGTGAAACAAATTGACTAATCAGATACAGGGGAAACTAGGACAAACTGAGGAACACAAAACAGCAGACATGTGACAGTAGTTGCAACAAGGCAGATTATAGATCATGCTAGCCTCATATTTTAAGAACATTTGCAAGAAATCTTTATTAGTGTCAATTATAGAACGATTTAAGAAAAGGGCAAATATTTTAAAAGGACATTTTAGTTCTAATCACATTACTTATTTATTTTTAAATGAAAAAGGGCCTGTTGTGGTTGCTGGCCTGAATACGGTGCAAATGTGGGCAACAACTAATGCCAACAGTCCGACGTCTGGCTTTGAGAGAGCAGGTTACGTGACACCAGACTGCTTTGTGCAGAACACAGAAGAACTACAGATGTCAGATCAGACCTACAGACCTCTTTTGTGCTACTATTATTATTTTACACATCCAAGATGATATTGCGACTCGGCCAAATCCTCTTGCCAAGCTTCCATTCAAACAGATGAATCATACATTGAGCCAAAATTCATTAAACAGACTCGCAGTTCGCTTTTGGCAAGTGCAGTAGGTTTGTGCATGTTTTTTTTTTTTTTTTTTTGCTCTCTATTTTCTCATTTTCTTAGGATAAACTGTGCCATCTTTAAAGGCCAACTTATTGTACTCTTGCAAACAAAAGTTCAAGACACTCGTATACAGTGAAATGTGCAATAGCTGCCAAGTGTACGTAGTTAAATTTAGACATCGAGCAGGTTATCCTGCTTATAATTCATGATTTTCACAAGTAGGATGTAAAAGAAGAAGAAAACGATTTTGAGACCTTCAGAAAATGATGATTGTCAACTCGAGGAGGTCAAATTTAATCATAAATGAGCTGTTTTCAGATTATTCAATTAAAAAATGGGTAACATGGTCCCAGCATGAAGCTAAATATATGTGTGTATATAAATGTATATAATTTGTAACAATGCAAGTGTCTTTACTGTCATTTTTCATCAATTTAATGAGTCCTTGCTTATTAAAATTGTTATTATTATTATTATTTTTTTTTTTAAATGTTACTGACCCCAAACTTTTCTGATTTTCTGAGGTGGGTCAGGTCATAATCACTGTTTTAAGGGGAGATTCAGACATTCAATGTGTTTAAAACTATCTACTATCTAAACTAACATGGGTTTCACTGTATTTTTTTAGCTCTCCATGTTACACTGTAATTATACATTGAGTAATGGGTAATGATAATTATTACAAAACTACATAATTACTACAATAACTACATGTACAGCACTGGTCAAAGGTTCAGAAACATTACAAATATTTAATATTTTTGAAAGTCTCTTACCCACATCAAGGCTGCATTTATTTGATCCAAAATACAGAAAACAGTAATATTTAATATTGTGAAATATTATTTAAAGTAATTGTACCTAAATATACTTTAAAACATAATTTATTCCTGTGATCAAAGCTGAATTTTCAGCATCATTTCTCCAGTCTTCAGTGTCACATGATCCTTTAGAAATCATTCTGATATGATGACTTGATTCTTCAGGAAATAGTTGTGCTGATTAATATTTTATTTAATATTTTTGCAACCTGTGATGCACTTTGTATCAATTTAATACATAATTGCCCAATGAAAGTATTATTTTTTTCAAAAGAAAGAATACATTTGAAGTGTGTTTTACAAAGGTTACAAAAGATTTCTATTTTAAACAAATCCTGGTTTTTATTTATTTATTTATTTATTTATTTATTTATTTATTTATTATTCATCACATCATCACAGGTTATATATATATATATATATATATATATATATATATACATATATAATATAGTAGTACAACTCCAATGTTTCGAACATTGATAATAAATCATTGAAAACATATCAGAATGATTTCTGAAGGATCATGTGACACAAGACTGCAGTAATGATGCTGGAAATTCAGCTTTGAATAACAGGAATAAATTATATTTTAAAGTATATCAAAGTAGGAAACCATTACTTTTAAATTGTAAAAATATTTCACAATATTACTGTATTTTTGATCAAATAAATACAGCCTTGATGAGCATAAGAGACTTCTAACAAAAACATTAAATAATGTTTCCAAACTTTTGACTTTAGGATTACATATTAGCATTAGGGTTTGTTTAGAGTTAGAGTTTGGATGTAATTATGCATAATCTATACGTATCACTACAGTAACTTCATGCAACATGTTACAAGTACAGAGTAAAATAAAGTATTAGCCTAGCTTGCATAACAAGAAACATTGGTGTTTTGCCAGCAATGCTTTAAAAAAGGCCAAAGGACACCAACGTGTGCTGTATTGGTGGGAAATCGCAATTAAATTCATAAACAGTTGCCAAAGTTATGGTTCAAGAACTACTTCACTAAACATTTTTGTATTGGCTCATTAAAAAGAGAATAGAAAATGCATTTTACATTTATTCATTTAGCAGTAATTGTTCAGACGCTAAAGACGTACTGATATAACAGTCCTGGTCTATTACCGCTGAAGACACTTAAATCTAGATGAACTGTTCTTGCAATTAGTGGACTGTGCATCGCTTTGGATGAAAAGTGTCTGATAAATGGCATGTAAGTAACAAGATGTTCAAGCTCAAGTGGACTGTTAACTAACTCAGCAGTGGACTCATGAGTCATAATGATGCCTAGAGAAAGAATTTTAGTGGATTGTCCTTCCTTGTCAGAGACGGTATCTGTCCACCGCATAAGCAATTGGCTGCGGTTTGCCAGCCTAAGAATGTTTTTAATTAATTTTTCCATTACATGACATTACACTTTCTCCATCCTTCGAAATGACTGCAATATTCACGCTCCTGTCCATTTCAAAGGCTGTAATTGTGAAATATTACATGCGCAGAGGCTTTTTTCTTATCGATCCTGGACATCCGTCAGCAACTGAGGAGAGTTAAACCGCTGCATTTTGCCACTGGTGGTCAGTATGCTACTGCTGGACAGTGGTCAGTATCCTCAGGACAGTGCATTTGACCGATGATGTCCAGGATGATGGGCTGTCACAGTTAGACGACAGCTTGTCAGTGATGGCTAAAATATGACAGGAAGAATTTAATACATGCCAATGGCGAGAAGGCAAGCTAAATTCAAAAGAGATACACAAAGCTTAGAGACGGACTTGATGGTGGCAAACAAGAGGCGGAAATACATTACATCCACAATGACAGTTTATTTGTCATGATTAAGGTCAGAAAGAAAAAAAACAACAACATCGCTCTTGGCTTGAAGAGCAAAGCCTATCAGAAGGAAACATCACAAAGACTTATTTAGTATCTCGGTTCTAAGGAGTTGGCTTGATAACTTCCCTGGTATTGGTTAACATTATTTCTCTTTTTTAATTCTATAGGTGTTCTGTGTGGTTGCTAAGTGCATTGCTACACTGTAAAAAAAAAAAAAAAAAAAAAAAAAAAATATATATATATATATATATATATTGTTGGTTTAACTTAAAAAAGTAAGTTACCTGGTTGCCTTAACATTTTGAGTTCATTGAAATAAAAAAAAAAATTGAGTTTATTCAATGATGGGAATTGATTTAAGTAATAGAAACTCAAAATATTGTTATCTGAACCACATTAATCATCTAAGTTGATTTGACAAAAGAAAAAAAAAAAGTTGGGATAGCATATAATGATTTTATATGTATATATATATATATATATATATATATATATATATATATATATATATATATATATATATATATATATATATATACAGTGGGTGTTATTTCTGGTTGCATTTGCGAGGCAGTTGTAAGTAGTTTCTGGAGTGCAGAATGTAGATGAATTGTTCATAGTGACAAATAAATTATTGATAAATATGAAACGATTTGCAATGGTGTTGTTAAATGTCAGTGGCAAAGGCTGATGCTATCAGAAGAGGAAAGATAGGTTGAAAAAATGTGCACATCTCGTTCCAACTTCAGATGGTCTGTTTAAAAAAGATAAATCATATATATAAAAATAAATAAATAAATAAAAATGTAATAAAAATTGTCCTAGAGTTACTGAGTTCCAAGATGAAAATTATAGTTTTCGCCATCTGTTGGAGACTTGGCTGCAGAATAAGCTACTAAAAATGATCAAACTTCCAGCAGAGTAGAGGATGAAGTAAATTACAAAATGCTCTGAAACATTAAAAAGCACCAGGACAAATTACTTGGTTCCTACATGGAGTTGTTGTGCATTTGACTCATTCCATGATTCGTGTCACTGGATTGAGTAAATCCTTTAATAATCACCATAAATGGTTTTCAGGTGTAATTTTTCATTATGAAATTTCATTTACATGAGAAACGGTGTAACTTTTACATTATTTTGATAATTAATCTACATAGAACTGATGCCACTTTAAACTGTATGGCTACAAACTCTTGAGGTCATCAGGATTCGTTCAGATTTACTGAATACGAACTACTTTTTCTCAGAATTGTATATATAAACTTGCAATTGCAAGAAATCAACATTGCTGCTCTTCCTGCTTTGATCCATGCTAGGCTGCAGGGATGAACAGGGAGTTATTGCCCAGAACAGAAGAAAATACAAAGTATATGCAATTATCAATCATATTTGACGATAGTAGTCCTGACAATTGCGAGAAAAAGTGAGAATTGCAGGATATAAACTCACAACTGCGAGAAATAATGTCACAACTCGACTTTTTCTCGCAATTGCAAGTTTATAGCTTGCAATTTTGACTTCTTTTCTCAGAATTGTGAGATATAAACTAACATTAGCGAAAAAAAAAAAACTAAATTGTGAGATAAACTCACAATTGTGAGTTATAAAGTCAAAATTGTGGGCTATAATCTTCAAATTGCGAGAAATAAAGTCACTATTCTCACCTTTTCTTGTAATTGTGAGTTTATATCTTGAAATTCTGACTTTCTCTCACAATTCTGACTTCTTTTCTCAGAATTGCCAGTTATAAAGTCACAATTGCAAGTTATAAAGTTCAGTTCTGAGGGGGAAAAAATACCTTTTTCAGAATTGCATTTATATCTTTACATTTTGCAATTCAGACTTTATAACACGCAATTATGGCTTTATATCTCGCAATTTCAAATGAGAAAAAAAGTCAGTATTGTGAAAAGTAAACTTGCCATTGTGAGAAAAAAGGCAGAATTGTGAGCTATAAACTCACAAGTGCCTTTTTTATTTTTCATTCAGTGGCAGAAACAAGCTTCCATACATTATTCACCACATATGGATCCTCGTAAAATGTGATAACCCATGTATTATTGAAAAGTTCAGGCCTATATATGATCTGAAACGGTTACGGTGGAATGCAGCCATGCAAGAATGCATCCCGAGCATCACAGTGTATTTTCCCATCGTGGCCTTCAAGTTGTTATAGCATTCGGCAAAATACCCTAACATGTTGCTTCATGTCGTTGGCTTAATGTCATTGGTATAGCCACGAATGCATGGCATTTCTGCTTTCTACGGAGTCGGTTAAAGAACACGCCTTGAGGGATTTGATCCCCGCATTGTTAAGTAAGTACAATGCGAGTTCTGCGCCGTCCGACTGTCAGTGTGATTGGAGTGACTTCACAGAGGGGAAAGAACAGAATGACACTGATATTCAGGGAATTCATTTGCATATTATGAGTCTTTGATAACACAACCTGCATTTCCCCTGCAGCTGTAAGACGAAACGAGCCAAACTTTAAATGAATTGGCTGATGATACGGAAGACTTCGGCGGAAACAGGAGGAAGAGTATTCCACATTTTTACATATTCCAGGTTTAGCGGATGTCAACATTAGTTCTGCATTTGGCAGAAGCGTTTTTTTTTTTTCTCTCCCCCCTTTTTTTTATGCAGAAGGAGGGCGGTCAGTGCACAGGGGCCAGGAGCATTCCTGGAGCGGACATGAATTAAGTGACTTGCTTAAGGGAGAAGCAGGCGTCGTGAGAGGAATTGCCTCTAGCAGGATTTGCATTCCCTAGGCATTCCCAATTAAACTGCAGTTCTTAAGCCATACACGACAGGCAGATGGCTGTTACTGTTGTTACATCAGATATAATGTCTGATATATCCTTCTAAAACGCAGATAAAAATGACAATTATTAGCTCGAAATATATGCCTTAACAAAGTTAATCGAAACAGGCTGTGGCAAATGGCACAACATCGCCTGAAAGGATATTAACATGTCACTCCACGTTTATTATGAATGACCATTATCTTCAGGGACGGTTATGATATAGGCTACTATATTTCAGGTTTTTTGATAACCACAAGTGAATTGTCATTCCCAAAACCTCACCAACACAAGCAGCACAGATGTCGTGGGTGGTTTATGTTACCATAAGGAAAGACAAAGGTCCATATTTGCTAAGAAAACAAAGTACATTTGCATTTCCTGAAGGAAATGGCAGTGCTTGCGAGGCAGCAAACGAATAGTGTTGAAGATTCAGGCTTGGAGTCTTTGTACATAAAATGCCGCATGAAATTGTTTTGTTTTCCGTTGGCTGCAAGACAGCTATACTGACAGCTATAAATGGCGGGCATATATTTATAAATATATGTAGGTAAGATTCATCACTCGGTATGCAAACAGAAACACGGTTTCTGCAGTTGCGACTTAGAATATATATATATTTTCATTGGGTGCGCATCTTTGAGATAAAGGTATATATTTGAATGCTTCTGACCTTTTGAGAATATATAAAAACAAACTGGTCTTCAAAAAATAAAACTCCATGCTGTTAGCGTAATATCAAATGCATGATTTGAAGAAATTAAAAAACAAAAACATGACTGCTCTCTGTAACACACAGCAGTTCCTTTTGATGGATAGCATAAAGTATAATTTACACTTATACAGGTTGTACCTGAAAATCAAGAAAAATACTGGGCAAAACAAAGATCATGGACTCCAGTGATCAAACTGAAAGCTTTGATGTTATTAGTATTGACCGCGTTTGGATTACTCTAAACCTCTATGGGGCTATGTGTTGAATGATGCAGCATCCGAGAGTGAAACTGGGCAGGTTGGGTAACTGTAAGAAGAAAAAATATCCATAATGCCTTCACAGCAAAATTGCATTCCCTTTAGTGAACAGAAAATATTTTCTTTTTTTTTTCTTTTTTTTTTTTGACATAAGTGTTAGATAGTCTGGGTGAAGCAATAACTATACAATGAAGGTGGTTGTCTCCCTTCCGTGAAATCCCGATTATTTAGGGCAACTGCTGTAAACCAGCGCGCACACACTCAGCAACTCGCTCCCTTGAGATCTTTTTGTCACTTACCTCTCAGGATGCTCGACATCAATAAGCATGTCTCTTTCACTCAGCACACTGTCGCTTGTATTTGCAAGCCAAGCCCTTCTACAACTGTGAAGCGGTGGGATCCATCACAAAACTATGAGTCACCCCCTCCACTGCTGCTCCGTAGCCCTGACACCAGCAAAACAGCCTCAAAATCTCATATCAAACACCAACTTTTGAACTCTATCGTGGTTTATCTTGGAAAACTGGAGTTTAGCGTGCAGTACACACTAGAATGTGGCATGACTAAACGTTATCACTGTTTGCCTTCGCTCTAACCACCACATATCAATACCCCTAATCTCAAAACAATAACATCTTATTGTAAAAGAAAAGAAAATAATGGTACACTGCAGGTCTGGGTGGATTCAATCACCGTGTTGGTTCGTCTGGCCAGAGGAGAACTGCTGCCTCGACTGAGCCTGGTTTCTCCCACGTTTTTTTTTTTTTTTTTCTTCTCCATCTCTGTCACTGATGGAGTTTGGGTTCCTTGTCGCCCCTGGCTTACTTAGTTGGGGACAATTAATATTCAAGAATATTATTGATTCTGTACTGACACTACTGGATGAGACATCACTGTTTTCCACAGAGCTGCTGTGATCTTTACAGTTATTGAACTGAATCAACACTGAATTGATCTCACTTGAATAATGACTGTGTACTTTAGTGTTTTTAGAACTGCTTTACAGGAAAATTGAACTCTGTTTGCATCATTAAATCATTATTTTTTTTCTTTTTCCCCCCTTTAAAGCCACTTTGAAACAATCTGTATTGTGAAAAGTACTATATAAATGTTGTCATTATTTACTCACCCTATATGCTGGCTTTTTTTTTTTTTTTTTACGTGAAACACAAAAGGGGAAAAAAAGGAAGGATCATATGCAACTCTTCCAAACGATGACAAAAAAAAAAAAAAACTAATATATACATATGCTGTATGATATGATATATGAAACGTGCAATATATGCCTAGTCTTTGTGTGGTAGTTTTGTGTGAGGATCATACAGAAATCTAATTCGCACCCACTTCAGGTTTTCTATATTGGTATATTTAATGTCATTAACAATTGGCCATTGGTTCTCATGTGTTACAATCAATGGTAATATGTTTGATTATGCAGACTGGATAAATAAGGGTTTCGTTGGACTTAAAAAGTAGTATACAGGCTGAATTTTAATTTCATTTTATTTTCATCTTCTGGTGTGGATCAAAGTTAATAGTAAATATTGACAGACTTTCTTTAATATCAGGGATTCTGAACTATTTTTTTTTTTTCAGATCCACCCACCCATCCGTCCATTCATCCATCCAAATTATCAAATTATTGGGCAAATACCATTCATAATTACTTAGTATCCATCCATCCATCCATCCATCCATCCATCCACCCATCCATCCACCCATACATCCATCAAAAATATCAAAGTATTGGGCAAACTCCACTCATATTAACTTTAGCATCCATCCATCCATCCATCGAAATTATCAAAGTATTTGGCAAACACCACTCATATTTACTTTAGCATCCATCCATCCATCCATCTATCCATCCATCCATCGAAATTATCAAGGTATTGGGCAAACACCACTCATATTTACATTAGCATCCATCTACCCATACATCCATCCAAATTATCAAAGTATTGGGCAAACACCACTCATATTTGCTTTAGCATCCATCCATCCATCTAAATGGTCAAAGTATTGGGCAAAAACCATTCATATTTACTTAGCATCCATCCATCCATCCATCCATCCATCCACCCACCCATCCATCCATCCATCCATCCATCCAAATTATCAAAGTATTGGACAAACACCACTCATATTACCTTTAGCATCCATCCATACATCCATCCATCCATCCAAATCATCAAAGTACTGGGCAAACACCATTCATATTTACTTTAGCGTCCATCCAGCCGTCCATCCGTCCGTCCATCCGTCCGTGCGTCAAGGAACCATGTAACCACAGTTGAATCAGAGATTTAGAAACTGGTTTTGTTTCTACTTTTCTACTTTGGTTTCTACTTTGCATAAATTCATTTGTTTCAAGAAGTTAACTTGAGTCACCAATTAGTAATGCAATCGTGAAAAGAGATTGTTTTGCAGAGCTCACTCATACTCGTTTTACTTGTGCAACTGTGTAAACCTCTAGATCTTTTGTATGCATGAGGTAAACTTCTGCTTTAATAAGTCTGCCCTCATTCTGCAGGTAATTGGCTTTGATTTAACATTTCCTACATTAATAATAGCTGTCACACTTTGGTGCAGATACACAGTAACTCACTCCGTTCATGCGCAGCTAATTAGTACCTAGATCAATCACAGGATAATAGAGTAGATGTCTTTGAATGTAAATATACAGAATACCTAGCATGTCCTTAAAATGTGACAGGTTGGACAAACGACATTAACAGATCTGAGAAAGAAAGAAACTGCATCAATTAAGCATGCACACCTTGCACTAATGTGTTTTCCCCTGAGGAAGTCTCTAAAGTGGAGTTGATAGTGTGACCAAAGCTATCAGGTACTGTGAATCAATTATGACCACATGTGTAGCCTCAAGACGCTGATGAGAAAAAAAAAAAAAAAACGTACCTTTCCGAATGAAGATGGGGGAGAAATAGACCCTTTCAATTTTTGCTTTTAATACATGAAATAATTGTGCATGCTGAGGAGTTTTCACTTAAACTAATTGCTTTTCTGCTGTTATGGTTGAATGTAATAGTGGCATAAGAGTAGGTAAAGCTTGAAGCTGTAACCTGCTGGTTTTATGCATTTTGAATTAGAACAGATAAGTGGCATTTTTAAGTGCATGTCTTGGGTCTTGACTGCTATATGTCATTATAATGTTTAAATAGATGGACTGAACTTTATAATCTGATTGGACAAGCCTCATTTGAGTGTTAAATAGCCAGTGAGATCACACATCACTTGAATTGTTTTCTTTTAATACATTTTAAAATGCAATTCATTCCTGTGATGGCAAAGCTACATTTTTAGCATCATTACTCCATCTTCATGATCCTTCAGAAATCATTCCAATATGCTGATTTGTTGCTCAAGAAACATTTCTTATTATTATCAATGTTGAAAACTGTTGTGCTGCTTAACTCAGGATACTTTGATGGATAGAAAATTGTATTTTTATATATATATATATATATATATATATATATATATATATATATATATATATATATATATAATGAATAAAATATTAAACACTTGAACATTACTGTATATTTATGTGCAAAGGCTTTATTTATAAAATGATCTTTGATTGATAACCAACTCAAAAGGGCGATAGTTTCCTTCATTAGTTTTCAGTATCTAGTCTAACTCTAACTGACTTACTCAGTGTGATACTTTTCAAATACCTGTTTTTCCAAGACAGAAATTTACTTGAAGGACTTTTCCATAGTTACTAGCCACTCAGCCTTTTCACTGGCCAGTTTTGACATCGATACCATGGGGAAAAACTGCCATATAAATATTTTTAATATTATCTCCTAATTTGGCAGCAGGAATATTAGGCTGCTGTCACTTTAAAACCTGATGCAGGGATCCATTGTACTGTTACACTCGTTTTCGTTCTCAACTGTTTACGTTCATATAAAACATAACTGACTGTGTTTATGTGCATACTCATCAAAACCGGCATTTTGACATTATTTTGTGTGTATTTGACTGTTTAAGTGTGTAAAATAAGCAGTGCAAAAGGACTCAATTTAGTTTTGAGAGGAGTCTTCATGTGCCGCACTCTTGGTGTGAGGATAAAATCTGTAGGAATGTGTAAAATTATGCACAATCCCATGCCAAAATACAAGCCCTTTAAAACCAACAATATTCATCCAGAGCATATCTTTTCTGCGGAGAATGAGTATTGGAAGCGTATCAGATATTTCGGAATGGATATGAAAAATCAATTTTTTTTGACAACACTACATTTCACTTAGTTTATTATTTCAGATGCCTTTTTATAAGACTACAATTGAAAAATGAATATAGTGGTATTACATGACACAGCTGAAATCCACCCGCATTTTGCGGGCTGGCAGATGTTAAAGGCTCATGTTGTTCCAAACCCGTAAGACTCTCGCTCATCTTCGAAACACAAATGATGTTTTATTAACAAAGTTCGGGAGGAACAGGTTCAAATGATCTAACTAATCATCACATCACTCCAACCAGCAGTCATCAATCAGCAATCATCATGTCTGCCCAATCAGCATGAGCGGGAACCTATATATATATATTGACGCAGTCGACTCAGCTATGCTTTTGGACAGTTTCAGCATCCCTCCACCACCCTGTCTCCTCACACTTGCCTGGTTACTTCTTAAACCAGAATACGGGGTGGGGTGGTACTCCAAATACCGAGCTCGGAGCCCTTTCCTCGGACAGAGCGCCAAATATGCATACTAATTACTCTATCTGATTATTTGTAAGTGTGAACTCGTGAAATGAAGATCTGTCCCTCCATTTACAGCTATGCAATTGAAACTTTGACACTTCAAAAAGTTCATAAAGAGATTGTAAAACTAATCCATATGAATTGAGCGGTTCAGTCCGAGTATTCTGAAGAGACTTGATTACTTTATATAACGAACAGATTTAATTTAGGCTTTTATTCACATAAGCATTCATGTTTGCTTGATGTGTGAAAACAGGTCCATTCTCGTGTTACGTGGCACATTTGAGTTTCTAGAAGAGGTTTGTTCGCGTCAAGCAGGTTCAGTTGAGCTTTTGTTTATATCCACTGATCAATGTTTGTATGTGATTAAAAACCTAAATTCAATCTGTTCATCATATAATTCTGTCAATGGGGGGACAGAAAGCGCTCAGATTTCATCAAAAAAATCTTAATTTGTGTTCCGAAGATAAACGAAAGTCTTTCGAGTTTGGAATGGCATGAGGGAGAGCAATTAATGACAGAATTTTCATTTTTGGATGAAACCTTAATGTCAAGCCCTGGACCTGACCATAGAAAAAAAAAAAAAAAAAAAAAACTAATGCTAATCCCCTGCCATGCCTCTAAGAATCCAACGCTTGTGTTGCATTGAGAAATTGTTCATAAAGGAAGCATTTGCATTCACATTCTTTCTTAGGACTGATGAATTATTTGGGGATACATTTTTATTGTGATTATTTGGGTCAGCATTGCTATGTTTTCTCTTCAAACCTGACCTCGAGAGGCGTGTTGCTTTTTTTGTATTTTCCAGTAAACCACTAAACTGTGTTAAAATTATTGTAACGTACAGCCTCTCTTAGCCGTGTTGCTTTAATATATCCCCATGTTGAACAGTGAAATTAATGTGTAAATATATCCCTGAGGTTCTCCCCGATTGGAACAGAATTTTCAGTATCAATTAGATGGTGAATTATATTGGCACCAGGTTGCATCAGCGAACATCCCACTGGCTCGCCTTTGCTTCGTCTGACAGGCTTGACATTGATATTCACGACAAGCCGTGGTCACTCAGATCCTGGCTGGGGAATTAATGCAAAAAGTTGCAGAAATGTGCACTTGTCAAACTTTGGCATCAAAGTGCCCTTGAAGTTGCACATCATACAAGGATCTTTGTGTCAACAGAGGTCAACAAAGCCTTGTGCACACACACAGAAAGATCTAGCCACCACGGTCTCATCTCGTACGTGTTTATCCCCCATGTAGAAGCACCAGCGTCCAATATTGACCCCTGTCAGAGAGTTCAGGTCGTCTCAGCGTGGCTTATGCATGTCATGCAACACTTTTCGTCTCACATAGCACCTGGAGTTCTTTGAAAAAGGTCACCGAAAGTCTGAATGACATGCATAATTCATTCTATACTAACTTTCTTTTCTAATATACTGCACTAATAAATATCCAAAAAATCATTTGCAGCTCAGTCTATTAGGTGTCTTGGACCGACATCAGATTTTCAAGCCTCAATGACTCATTGATTTTGAATTACAGGGCATGTTCATTGTCTGGCTGAAGCAATGATCTGATAAGACTGATCCACTTACATCACCCAGCTGACATCAAGACGAGCCTTTTGAATTTTTCAAAGTGAATATCTCATGAATAGGGCACTCTGTTCTCAGGAAATGCCAGTATGGCACCGAAAAGATCTTATAGACGTGGTTACCAAAAATGTGACATGACGCTGACAGTGTTTACTGTCATTTTCCAATTGGACTGGTCACCACTTCAATTGAAGGATGAAAATAGGGTGCAAGTAATGAGATAAAAATGTGCTGTGAAAAGTAGTGCCGTCCTTTGTTTTTGGGCACTCAAGACATGAATTCAGAATAAACTGCTTTGATCTATTCAGATCATTCACAGAGAAAAGATTGAGAAAGTTTGTTATTTACACTTTTTGCCATTTTTTTAAAATCATCAGGTCATGTTAAATATATACTTTAAAAAGTTGGGTTTTCAATGTTTTTGAAATAAGTATCTTATATTCACCAACGCTGCATTTATGCATTATCATAAATGCAGTAAAAGCAGCAATGTTGTTGGTGTGTTGCTAGGTGGTTGCTACAGTGTTCTCTCTGGTCAGAAGATTTTTGTTTGATGTTGCTGGTCTCCAGACATGACCCTGATCCCTCCTTTAAGTAAGTATATGTGGTTTTTGAAAATGTTTTTCATCAAAATATTGATTTAATTGTTGTGGATTTTAATGGTAATATTACAAAAAGGGCCATGATTATTGCATTCAAATTATACCCATAACCATAAATAATAATTATTATTATTACAAATTAGATTTTTTTACATTTTCAAAAGAAGCCACAATGGATTTGTGGTGTTTTGATTGTTTGAGGTTTTTCTGGTTGGGTGGTTGGGTTTTAAAATAAATCCAACCACAAGCCTTAGTGATTTTTATGGTCTCAAATCCTCCCTTCATCCAAGTCAAAGGGATTTTTGCCAAGTTTATTTGTCTACCAAGCCACAAGTTTAAGGAAAGTAATAGCACACGTCCATGGTACGAATAGTGAAGGGTAAATCACATCCCCCTAACCTCAATTATGAGCAATGGTAATAGAGGCGCTTGCCATAGCAAGCCCCACTTATTAAACATCACTTAATGTGCATCTCCCCATTAGTTCAAATTATCATATTGCATTACAGTATGATTAAGCACACACATCACATACAGTTCAAATAACACTCTGGTTTTCTCTGGAGCTCTGGATTAGAGCCAATGTTTCTCAGCTGCTTTGGTACCACCACATCCTGCCTGAGACATAAACACTATCATAAAACAAGCTGAAGGACTGATTTCAGATCAGTTTGAAGAGAAACCTTGCTAGAAAAGGAGCCCAACAGCCTGGTTTGTGTGCTCTCTTGATGCTCCAGGGTTGAACTCTTGTTTTCTGATTGTTTAAGGTTTAGTGGGGGTCTGTAGACCATCAGCACTCCATAGCTGCCAAGTCTGGTCTGTTTTTAGTTTCAAACTTTAGCTCTGAGTTACGGTTTGCACTGGCTCATAATATATACTATCAGTTGCACCATGAAGGAGAAAGGGTCTGGAAGTCATCCAGATGCAATGAGTTTTTTGGGTGAGCATAAGCATCTGATACTAATTTTAGAGCCGGTTTGTGTATAGTGCAGCATGAGGTTCAACTGCATGGGCAAATGAGAAACATGCACAAGACACAATAAACACAAAGCATGTATGTATTACACCAAAGGTAACCTATTCCGGTTGAAACAACGCCTCATTAAACTGAAAAATACGCTGAGCTGGAGGCTTTATGCCGTTTGAAGTTGTTTCATTTGCAGTACCAGTAAAACTAGTTATATTTGGGGCCATTGAAGGTGTGTAGCGCCTATTATGGCTGTTGATTTTATTCTTCTTCTGACAGTCAATAAAACAGTTGGAACATTGTTTTTTTTTTTTTTTCCCCTTTTTATCCACTGTTGGGGAACAATCAAGCTCTGTATTGTTACAAACTGTTGAAATATCACCTTTGTATGCTTATAACTCTTGGCCTTGACAGTTAAAACTTTAATATGGACTCCACTGGTAATACTCAAGAAATCAGCACTTTATATCCAATTGTTAATAAATAGATTGGGTGGCATCTTAAAATTTGACATTATTTTCACTTCTCCTCAACAGTGTTTTCCCTGGCCCCAGAATGTTCTCAGATGATCCTCAGACCAGTCGACAGAAATATGTAAACAGAATTTTTATTTTTGTTGCGAATATTCACAACAATATGATCAATGGCGGCCCCAAAAAAGAAGTAAACATATCTTCATAATGCAATAATGAATCTTTATTGTCAGTTCCGTTTAGTTCTGTCTGGAAATACAACAGTTAGGCCATGTTCTCACTGTTCCAATCCAATTATTTTTATATCCGATTGGAATCTGTTCTATAATTATTGACTTCCACATTGTGTATTGCAACTGTTTAGATCTTATTTGCATGTTTAATTAAATTTCCGTAATATCTGCATTGGTTACTATGGCAATGACGTTTCGTCGGTAGGAATATGCCAAAAACAACAACAGCCAGCATGCATGAGATTTGCAATAAAGATGTCTCATTTACAACATGACAATGTGTAGCCCACGTGCTGGACTAGGGCGTCTTAAGACGCAGTGTAAACTTCACTTTCCGAGCCCGGGCACGTCTTGTGCACAGTCGAATACTCAACTGCGGATGACTGAGTTCGACGCAATTTTTTCGATACTCTACCAGACATCGGAGGGCAGCATTGAGTCGTGTCATCAACGGGACATTCGCTTCGCAGGATCAGAAAAGAAAAATAGTGCATCCACTATTGCAACATAGTTCAGAAGGTACATTCTTACTTATCCCCATCCATGAATTTGCTGCCCTAAACACGTCTTCTTTGTACTCTTTCAAACATGAATTGTACAAATGTGTCAAGTTTGCCGTCAATTGTCGTGTTTTCCTTCTTGTATCAAGCGTGTTGTTTTTGAATCACTCTTTCCACACTCTTCTTCAACCTATTGGACACTTCTGTCCTGCTTGCGCATGACCAGTTGCAAACGTACTGTCTGCGTGGTCTCAAAATTTAAGCTGCACGCAGACGGGGCGTGTGGAAACCCTCTGGATTACATGAATGCGGACGGCCGAATTATACCTGGCTTTACGAGGAAGCTGCAGAAACATAGGATGCTGGAATGAGCTGTTATATTCCACTTTGTCATCTCTACTGGTTTCAAAACATGTCTCCGTTATATTGTCATTTTGCGCATCAGCATGTTTCCTTTACAACTTCTAACGTTCATGTTTTACGTGGTGTGAGAAAGTGTTAGGATTTTAAACCACATTTCTGACATGACAACTTTCGGAGTGTTTGGCAATGTAATGGGTATGACAATGTTGATATGTTTGGTCTTGGCGGAATAGATCTGCTATGCTGCTGCTGCTGCTTTTATTGCTGGTGCTGCTGTGAGCAAGTAAGACATGCTGCTGCTGTACAATATAGCATACAAGAATTACCCATTGCAGATTTATACAGGTGGAGCTGGGGAAGATGGGGGGTTTCTGAAAGCATGTTGCATTGCTAAGCAAAGGCTAGTCATGTATTTGAAGATTGAGCAAGCAAACTCAATGGCTACTGATACGGCAGTCATCGGTGTCCTATAGATGATGATGTGATTTCGAGCAGGTTGAATTAGAGGACCTATTAGCCTGCGCATCGAGAGTTGCATGACATTTTTGAACATAGCTCACAACAGATTTTTAAAAATCGAAGTTCATCTGAATTTTTTGCCGTTCACACTTGAAGGTACAAACCGTAGATTTCCGCCACTAGGGGGCGTTAAACAATTCAAAACAATAACAAAGGCTTAGATTGATGACGCAGTGAATATGGGATCATGGAACTTGGACGATGGATCTAATAATATTCATGGGGAAATAATGTTTATGGATGAGTGAATGCATGTTTTTAACATGACAGTGGTGTGAAGCAGGACGGGGCCGAGAATCACGGACGCGATCACTAATGAGAGACAGATATCAGTGACACACGCGAGTCCCGGGATATAAAGAAACGAGGACATTTCATTCTACCGAACTACTCATAAGTGCTGAAACACTACTCATACAGGTCAGTTTATCTGATGAATTAAAACTGTGCGGTAACGCAGCGCTGTTACACTATCATACTAAACTGTGTTTGAGTGTGTTGAGAGTTGTGATGTTTAGTATTAGTTTCTTGGCTGTAATAGACTTAACAGTAAGATAGATCAACATTAGACTATCATACTGATGATATTCTAACACTTCATCATGTTGAGCTTTATAACATTGATTAGTCTTATATAGCCTACATTTGCTTATCTTGTCTAGTAACGTGCAAGAGCGCCGTCTATGTCAAGTCGAAGTTTGTCGCAAAGCTCTCGCCATCCCGGAAATCCCACGCTGATATTGATCCTAGTTTTATTTCTCCTTTTGTCCCAAAGTTTGCTTGCCATGGTCCATAATGTTCGAACGAAACAACAACAGCGTGCTGCTTTAAGTTAGCTGTTGCCATGGTTACTGTGAGCCCAAGGATATTACGTCATTTACAGGCGCAATGTGAAGTGAAAAGACCGGGGCGGCCCACTATTTAAAATTGTGATTTTCTCTGAATATACAAATTCTTGGAAACATTTAGGATAATGTAAGTACACAGCTTAACAAAATATATAACACTGTGCAAGTGGTTTTTGGATATTTTAATATAAAAATTCTACATATTGTGCCTTTAATCTAAATCTAATCGAGTTTCAATAGGATATGCACAAAAATCCGATTTGCACTTACAGACCTACAAACATTTTAGCTCTGTTATATATGTGTATTATATATATATATATATATATATATATATATGAATATACTTTTTTTTTTTTTTCTGTGACAGTAACATCCTGAAGTCCTTTTTATTTATATCACCAAATCTACTATATTTACTTCTACTTCTTAGCAGTCAATCCAGCAGTTGTCGAGCTTTCTAATGATTCCCTAATGTCTTCATTGTAAACTTGTTATTTTGAGGCACACCGAAGTGATGCAACAGTATGAATATAAAACTGGGCTATTTTAAATCCATCTGTCCATGCTCATCTATGTATTCGTTGCCCACGATCCTTTAAAACTACATGTGCGTTTATAGGGAACTAAGGAGTGCAATCTGTGACAGCTAGCTTCAGGTTTGGAAAGATCTTGTAAGTCTAAAAATAAACGGAAGACCTTGTCCCATATCCATGAAGCTTGTGGGATAAGTGGGCTGGTGTCAGTGGTGCGTTTATAGCAGTCTCATCTGAAGGGACATTTATCAATGTAAAACTCACTTTGACTTGAGTTTATCCATTCAGAAGTGAAGCAACACTTGGGATGGAATGAGTCTGCTAGCTTCTGGAACCATCTGCTCCAAAACAAACGCCAAAGACACGAAACACAAACATGTCCTCAGTATAATATAGAAGGTTTACTATACAGATCTTTGTATTGAGTGTGTCTAGTTTGTTGTAAGAGTTGAAATCCAGTCCAACTGGAGGTTAAAACTGCAAATGAATTAATTGGAAATAGTAATTAAGATGCTTTCAACAAAGAGGCTGGGAATATGATGTACTATGGCCTACATACTGAGAAATAATTTACTGTTTAATATGCATTTTTAATGCCATTACATTGATTCCTCATCTTGATGAACAGACAGAATTGGTACTTTAAAATTAAATGTGCACCTTTCCATTAACAAATGCATTATTATTATTATTATTATTATTATTATTGGGCCATTAAAATGTCTTTGGTCAATAAATGAGTTAATCATTGTGATTTTATTTTTTTCCCCAACATTATTAAAAGGCTAAACATCTTACTGATTTTTTCAAGAGGTGAAATTACGGGCACGACGGTTTACTAAAACGACATCATAATAATAGGATGCTTTCAACAGAGAGGGGCTGTGAATATAATTTGGAAAGTAATTAGTAAATTTAATTTAGGAACATTTTGATCCATTGATCCATCAAAAAGAGGACATGTTGTTCAAATTCATCTCGACTGGTACATGAAAATGAAATGTGCACTTAATTTATTTCCATTAACAAATATGATAATTTCTGTGGCCTTATAAAATGTTGTCATGACAAGAGTTTCTGTGAGTTTATGAAACCTAGTCAGTAGCTGTTTCCATTCAAAGCTGCGAATTTAACTTATGCACACAATTGGTATCGCATAAAACATCAGCGAATAAAGCAACGTCTCCATCCCACGTGTTCAAGAGAACAAACTTCCCGGGATATTGGTACAAAATATCCTTAATAAAACTGGAATTTGCAGCAATTAGGGAAGAAACTGTGACATTTTGTTCCCACATCATAATTGAATCGCATCTCAGAGCTCGCAGACGAAACGCAATAAACGCTGTCATGTAATCTTGCGTTCGGATGCGGTGTTAGTGAACACAATCATGTGAGACGCTTCTGGGAAGGGATTAAACCAAATTAACCCTGTTAATTAAACAAATTAAACCTGTTTGATGACAGACTTTGGCTCAAGCATTTCAGACTGAAAAACCAACATCTGAGATGCTGTGCAATGTGATTGACCTGCTGGTTAGTCCAGTTATCCAAACACATTCTCTGTTGAGGCAAAGTTTTTGTACTTCTATAGAGATTTATTGGGTAAATTTGTTTCTTCCTTGTTTTCTTCTTAGTTTTTCTTCTCTCTCTCTCTCTCTCTCTCTCTCTATATATATATATACACACATAGTCCTACTCTGTGGACGTCTGTTACCTCTATATTTCTATTAGAGTAGCAGAGGTAGTTTTTCACGGCTGTTTGGATCTGTTGTAAAGTTTTCAGTACATTTTCCACCTCGACTCCAGCACACATCACCCAAAGGTGCTTCCTACTGCGACAGTAAAGTCATTTATCTACTGCACAAAAGATTGTTGCTTAAAAGGTGTGCTTTATTCTTTCCGTTCAAGTCTAATACCTCCAAATCTTTCTTACTGTTATGTATTTTTTGGCACTGTCACACTGTGCAAGGCGACTCGTCTTTTCTTGAACTCTGATATTGATTTACCCCGTGTCTCTTGAAATGTTGTACAAGAATGTTCTGATCGCAATTACCTCCGTCCTTTGTGCGATTTGCTTTGTTCCATAGAATTTTTCTTCCACAAGAGCGATAGAGTATAAATCAAAGAATTGTAGGGTTTAAAGTACTCACCTGCAACAAACCATTTAAATTCCACCCCAGGGGCTGAATGTTATTGACTTCAATTAACTCTCGAGATTGTGAGTGTGAAAAATCAAGCTGTGATGCCGCAACTCGCAGGAGTGAGCTTTGCAGCGCCTCTGAAAATATCTGCTGACCTGGCTGCCTTTTCCATTCCTCTTTGGGTTTTATTGGGTGATTCAGCTATTTACATAATTAAAAATAATTGTTTCTCTGGGGCTAATGGTGCGCTCCATCACTCTGTTTATGGATCGAATGTGATTGGAGAGTTATAAAAGCTCTTAAATATCCATGAGCCCATACAGTATAGCGTTGTGCTTATGGATATAAGAATAGCACTGCGGGGGCTGAAGTGCATATCATGCATAATTTATTTTTATTACGTCATCTGTTCACTATCAAGGCTTTTTAAAAGTGTTCAAATTGTAAATTTGTTACTTGTACTAGTTTATACAATAATTAATTCATCCTCTTTGAAGAATCATGACCATTGTTATCGAGCTGCAAAAAAAAAAAAAAAAGCTCCATCTTATTAACTTCTGTGTGGAACAAAAATGGAAGTCACTATGCTACTGAAAATCTTCAAGAAATTTGGGATATTGACGCTTTCACCAGATAGATTCCTGAGAAATTCCCCATCTGTTATTCTCATAACACAAACAGCATATGCGTTTGGAGCAACATATACAGGTATAAAAATGACAGAATTTCCATTTGTGAGTGAACTCTAATTAGTTTTATTTGACTGTGATTTCACTAGCCGTCTTTTGGCAGATTCAGCTGCCAATCTGTTCAAACACCCAAATTTATAGCATTGACAATTTGATGTTACACGCAAATAGGTGGGTACAGGTGTATTTGTCCAAACTTTTTTTTTTTTTTTTTTTTTTTTTTTTTTCAAAAGTGAATCCCACATGCCCTTATCCTTATTCAGGAAGGCAACAATGGCACGTCTTTTCTTATCAAGCCACACGGCTGAGCTAGTGTTAATATTGTATGATAGTGTTCTTCTCTGTCTTCGTCATGAGGCATTAATGGGGCCGGACTCTGTGTACGGCTCGGGGGGAACCGCGAGAACAAACATCTGCCGTTTGTGTACATCCGTCTTTCACTGAACCTCTTTGCTCTTGTTCACTTCCAAATGGCTGAACTGGTTTTTTTTGTTTGTTTGTTTTTTTTTTTTTTTTTAAATCTGATCTTATCAGCAGCAGATATATTTTGGGTGATTCCATAATTTTTTGTTCCTGAAAACTGTTCTTGCATCACTTTTTCTTTTCATAACTGTAGACTCAACGCTACAAATATTATGCATGTGTATTTGCACATAGTTTTATATTGATTGTAACACTTGCAATATTCTGCAGTTAAATATTTTTGAATAATGATTCTTGTTATGAAATTATGAATTATGAAATTATGATTTTTAAATTGTGACCATTGTTTCTACTGATTTGCTTTCTTAGCTGATTTCATTCCTCATTTTCTTTTTTTTTTTTTTCATTATAAAATAAACTCAAATCAATATTTCCCTTCCAAGCCGTGATGAGCAGAATATTGTACAGACGCAAAATAAACCCCTTCAGGGTGATTCTAATCCTCCCTGCAATGCTGTTGGTGTTTATTTTCTGTTAATGATCAGTCTGTGCATATTCTCTTATTATCTTGTATTTGTATATGTTCATGCAAATTCAGATGAATGGCAGGAATAATATCGTATTGGGTTGCAAATCTTCTTTTAGATCTTTCTGGAAGGCACAAAGCCCAGATGTTTCATTTAAAACTAATCTCCGTTTTGTACATCTGCAGGCCAGATTTGGACCCGCTCCTCTTCTGTGCACAAAAAATGCTTTTAGTATTTGACTAATTATGGCTGCAGAGATGCTCGAATGCAACAAAATTAACTCCTGTTTTATGTTTTCTCAAATAAAAAGTTAAAAATAAGCTTTTTGTGTGAACACATTGACTATAATTGGTAATGAAACCTTAAAGGTGCAATAAGTGATATTTGTAATGAATCCGCTCTGTCTTTCGTCCACTTGCCACTAGATGTCGCCCTCCCATTTCATGGACTCTATCCACCACACTACATTTCCCATAAGTCCCTTACCTTCATATTGATTCCTGCCCAGCTGTAGGCTGTCTAGTTCACTATTTAAGTTTACTCTGTTACCCATGTCATTTGCGAAGTCTTGTTTCATTCCATTGTAACATTTCTGAGCGTTGATTCCTGTCTTGTTTGTCTCGTTCCTGATCCTGCTTGCCTTATCGTTTTGTTGTTTATCTGCCTGCCCTTTGACCTGTTTTGCCTGGATTTATACTACGAGCCTGCCTGTTTCCTGCCACTTCTGTTTTCTGTTTGATTGACCCTTGCCTGTTTTGACCACGTTTTGTCATTAAAGCTCGCACTTGGATCTCATCCCGTTGACTCGTCATTACAATATTTGAAATCAACCCAAACAAACATGCCATTGCTCCGCCCCTAAAATGCACAAACACTCAGAGTAGGTGTCCCTTTATCATAGCTGAAGCAAAGGAAAATAATGCTTCAGGGGTAGTCGTGGCCTAATGGTGAGGGAGTCAGGCTTTTAACCTGAAGGTTGTTGGTTCGATTCCCACGCCGGCAGGAATTGAAAGTCGGGATTGTGAATAAACAACACTCTCTCCACCTTCGATACCATGACTAAGGTGCCTTTGGTGCCTAATTACCTCACTTGTAAGTCGCTTTGGATAAAAGCTTCTGCTAAAAGACTAAATGTAAATGTTCATGTTCAACAAACCAAACATGGCGAATGAACCAACAAAGTTGCACAGCAGCTTCAAGCAAACAGTGACACTTAAAACTGTCCTATTAGCTAACATTACAACAACAGCATTTCTTTGTTCTGTGAAACCGCAAAACCAATGGAGCAGAAACAACCCAACCTCTGCGTCTATTTTTAGTTATCTCCAGTGCTGGAAAGTTTTTCCTAAAGCTCTTGCATGATCATAATCCTTCTTTTTCAAGTGATATTCCTCTTTTGTAATGTCTCTCAGCAATCACTCTCTCTCCTCCCCCATCATGAGTGGACACGCCCCCGACTGCTGATTGGCTACAAGTGTATTGTGGCGCTCAGTCTGATTCACTTTCAACAGCGTTTCTGAGAAATCGTGTACTGTACCTTTAAGTGGACATCAGAATTCTTAGCATACAGTAACTGAATTTTGAATTCTAAGGATTTCTTTAAAAGACTAATAATAACAATTTATTATTATTATATTTCAATTTTCCTATAGGCTTTCATCATTAGTAAAGTTTGTAATACAACAAGCGTTTACAATTATGCAATTGAAGAATCATCGTTTCCGTTCCTAAATGTAGTTATATACTGCAATACGTACAGTACGTGTTATTAGAGGTGCTAAATCATAAAAAATTCACAAAGTAGATTTGCAATATCATTTTGTCCTTTGTGAGGAAGAGCATTCTTGTTGGAAGTAGGTTTTCTTATTGCAATTACTCTAGGTATTCATGGTAAATGTGCATCATTTCTTCAATGATCGTCTTGATTCATGCCCATTTAAGGTGAGAACTTAAATGGAATTATTAGAGTAGCATTTAGTTAAACGTGGAATTATTGGTGGTTGTACAACATAGTGGTCAACATTTATTGTCTTTATTATGTTTTGTAGTTAAACTGAACCGAGCTGAATTGAATCTAACTGAACTGAAAAGGTAGCATACAGTCCCTTTAACGCATATGTGAGGCCGGGGCTAGTTGTCACACTGTGTAACTATACAGCTTTGTTTCTCTTGCGATGGTTTTGTATGTTTAAAAAACTAGTTCAAAAAACAAAATTTTGTAAATTAGTTTTTAGTTTAGAAATCGAAAAATTTGATCGTTTAAACAAAACGATATTTGGATGTTACCTTTAACAGTTATTTTGTTGGGTTATGATCGTTTTCCTGCTTAAATGCTCCTGTAAAGCCATTAAATAGACTACTGCATCCAGGTTCCCATGGTGATAATTTTACTCAGATTGTGTGTAAACATACCCTGCTATTGAGGCATGCTGGCCCAAAGATCAAAGTCTTAAATTAACTGTAATTTTTTTTTTTTTTTTTTTTTTTCAGGGCAATAATGGTGCAGATGCTCTTTATTTATTTTTTTTTTTTCTTTATGGTTTGTGTCTCTAAATAAACCAACCCAGAGAAATATTCACTTGAGTATAAAGTGTGACAGCTTGCCCCAGTCTCCTCTACAGTAAATAGTAAATGGCATTTATCTAGTAAACACCAGCCAGCACAATATACTTACAGTGATTTCAGTTTGCGTTCATTCTCTCGAACCAAACAAAGGCCTCAACCATCTGCATTTTTGGCATAGTTCATCACTTTGCCTCACCCTTGCAATAATAATAATAATAATAATAATAATAAAAAAAACTAAAAGAGTACTTTTTGTAATAGCGTTCTTTAAATGAATCATAGTTTCATTCCTGAGGTTGGGCGTTTTATGCTAAACCTCTGCCTTGGGATATTCTGTCACTCAGGTGGGAATCATACCTTTTCAATGAGGTGTGTAACATGCTTTTAAGCCTGTCTCGAGTTGGAAATGACCTTTTTTATCTAGTTTTAGAAGCTGATGACGTTTTCTGGTGACAGCCGACGCTTAAGCGGGTAACTTGAGCAGTTGACGTGAATGTCAGACGTGCAGTGTTGTTTGTTAAAACAGTGACAGCGATTATATTGAAAGGCAATGAGCTTGGTGATGAGGAGGAACGCCGAGTGCTATCCGAGCGAGTGTTTCTGTCAGGAAGTGAAGGAAGACCACTGTCACGAAGCCCTGTGACAGGTAGAGAGGATCCCGCTGAAGGCCATTAAAAATATCGGCAGTGACAGGCCTCTAACACTTGAAGTCATTAACAGGCACTGGCTAATGATAACTGGGTGTAAGTTAGCTGGCCATCACAACTGTGGCTCTGACACATTGAGATGTGCTCTTGTATTTTTTTATTTTATTTTTATTTTTTTTTAAAAAGAGAGAGTTTGACGGTAAAAGAGAGAGAAAGAAGAAGTGAGATGGTAAAATGAAAATCTTGGGAGGTGTAACTATCCATGTGGTAAACTGATGGGTATGTACCTTATTTGATGAAGTTATTGAAGATGTTTAGGCTGGACAGAAGTATTTACTCACCTTTATGACTCTTCTGTAAAACAAAAAAAGGAGAAATTTTCCAGGAAACACCTGCCTGCTCTTTTCCTTATTATAAAAAGCTGATGGTTATAGGGCCGTCGAGCTCCAGAAATGCTAAAAAAGAAAGGTTCATACAAGAAGCCCAGACTGAAATTTAAACGATTATATGGTAATCTTCCCCTCCAGCGTGAATCTCAAATCTCATTTGTTCTAGAGCACATTAAAATACATTGTCTCACGATGCATTGTTGAAGCTTACGATCGTTAAAGCGGGCGTATAAATGTACTCTTAGTACCTAGATTTGTCATATGCATTGAGTATTACAAATGAAACAACGCATAAAATGTGATAGTTTAACAAAATAAAAGTGATGGGTGAAACTTAAAGAGGGTTTTCACATTTTATTTTACCTCCAAGACCAAAGGAAAACAATGCATTATAAACTATAAATCAAGTCCTTTAGAATCCCAATTATGACAACTTCATTTGCATTGTGACATTCTCATTATAACAAAAAAATATTCATTTTCAGGATAATGCTCATTCCTTATAAACTGCAT
The DNA here is from genome assembly GCA_037194245.1 of Opsariichthys bidens. Taxonomy (NCBI): domain Eukaryota; kingdom Metazoa; phylum Chordata; class Actinopteri; order Cypriniformes; family Xenocyprididae; genus Opsariichthys; species Opsariichthys bidens. The sequence continues at coordinate 5,135,683 of CM074293.1, forward strand.
TACATTATCCTTATGTCAGCCTTTTTTTCCATCGTGACATTCTCATTACCATAACAAAATTTTCTTTATATCATTTTTTATTATAATTAATTTAGCTTTTTTTGCATTGTCTCATTGTTATGTTACGTTATGTTAATTATATTATATTATCATAGTAGTTGCTGTGCTGCCTTTAATTATTTAAAATGTACTGAATCTGTGGAAAATTCTAAATAGCAATTACTGTAACGGAAAATAAGACTGACAGATACAAATATTACAGTAATGAAAAAATTCTGAACATTTCACAACATAGAGAGAATATAAAAATGTCAGCGTAAAATGTCCTGGAAATAATGTCTCAATGCAAATTATATTAGATTATATTTTACATTACATTATAACGTAACCTGTACATTTCTTGACAGGTTTTGTAAGAATTACCAAGACAGAGTCACATTTGAAGCAGGCAAGAAATGCACAGCTGGAAGTGCACATCAAATTAATTCTATATTACTGAGCTAAATGTCTATAATATCAACTTCATTAACTATATTAATTGGCAGAAGAATTGCTCATTGTGTTTATTTTTACCGAACCTTAACCCTAAAGTTGTTATCTTTTCATTACATTTTCTCTCAGCTTTGTAAAAGCAATAAAGCATCTTGAGGCCGTGCAGTACAGAGACCGTTACCATGGTAAATTGCTTTCCTTTGCTTTGCATCATGCTAAACAGCGCCCAAGAACTGTAGTAATGAGAATGTGAAGAATAAAGTAAAATAATAATCCAGTTAGCAGACGTCTCTATTTAACCACAAGATATGATGAAATACTTGGGTACTAAGACGAAATGTTGCCACTACTGGTCACGATAATTAAAAAAAATAAAAATAATTGCCCCATATCTGATGGCCTGGTGATATTTTGACCTATCATCAGGGGAAGATGATGGCTCTTGGCAGATCGCGACACGGTTCACCAGAGCGCCATTTCAAACGCCAAGCCGTGAAACGGTAACAGTGACCTTTCGGATTGGGAATCTCATATCTTGCTTATATCTGCGGCTTATCTACGGGCATCTGATGCTCATTTCCAACTGTAGATGTCTAAATTTACTGCTACTTGCTTCATCATTCCCATCCTGCCGTCTGTGGCCAGCAAATAAAGCAGCGCGTAGGCAACTTTAAGGGAGCCGAGGACTTGACACAGCAGCCAAATGAATCTGCAAGAGAGACATGAATTGTGACATTGACTGTCCACTCGGTTTTTAGAAGGGATATAGTTAGATTCGCATGAGGGACCTTACGACTGGAGCACACACTCACATATACATACATATCAACTCATGAACCTAGCGAGCTTCTTCTATTTCACTGTATTCCAGTGCAGCCACGCCACAAATTTGACTTTTCCACATGACCGAACGCTCTAATAGTCAGCCGTTCGCTCCGACACATGAGTGCTAAAACCTTGTAATTTCCACATTGCTTGTTAGAACATTTATCTCAGTCTTTTCGGATTATTTCTCTTAGTTCTGGGGAACGTAATGAGTGAAGTATTTATGAAAAGTCGATGGGAAATTCTCTTTTATTAACGCTCAGTCGAAAACGCTATTCAAACGTAGCGGGGAACTGGCTGTTGATTCAATAATGATGTTGAAAATCACTCAGTGACAATTGTACATTGTCCTTTTGAATCACAGATACGTGTGAGCAACATGGCCGAGTCTCAGCCCGGGAGGTTAGATGTAGTCAGCAGTCCGTAGTTTTTGAAGGATTATACCTTTAGTGCCGTTTGCTGAGGCAAGCGTCACGATTACCATCATGCCCACATAGGGTTAGGGTTTTTTTTCAAAGACATTGACCTTAAGTATTAGACTTTGGTGTGTAACTTATCTTTCAGTGCACAACAGACATAAATACCTCAAATCAAGTATCTTGTTGAGGAGAAATGGTTGTTTCTCTTCGAAGTAATTTTGATTAGTAGACAATAAATGGCAAAGTATTCTACCATGCTTGCAATGACTTGAATTTCGTAGAGGTAGACACTGTTGACTTGGGCCAGTAAGCCGAAGAACATCCATCCATCCGTCCGAACGTTAAATGGGACCTTTAAAAGATGTAATATAGATCTCCACTGTCCCCAAAATGTGTCTGTGAAGTTTCAGCTCAAAATACTGATCATTTATTATAGCATGTCCAATTTGCCTCTATTTAGGTGTGAGCAAAAACATGCATTTTCGTGCTTGTCCCTTTAAATGCAAATTTAAAACTTTCCAAAACAGGGCGGAGCCTTTACGGCTCATGCTTCGGATACTCTGGCAACAACAAAACTGGAGAATCTCACGTGGCCAAAATGTCAGTAATGGTGTTCAGCCCATATGTTTGAACCGGAGTCAGACAGAGATGCAGAGATTTAGGAAAAAGTTACAACTTTTAGTATACGACAGGACATTTCTGAGTTGTTAACTGATGAATTTATGTAGTAGCTGTGGATTTAACTTTAATCAACTTAGGATATTCCGTCATGGTCATCTGTAAATTGTTGTACAGATGCTCGTGTGTGAACTGTAGGAGGATGCATACAGAGCCAGAGAATTTATGTTGCATGGAGATAAAACTGGTATTTTTGTTTTGTTTTAATTACAGTTATAATTTATATAATCATCTTTTATAACATGCTATGACATCTGCCTTCTGCATATGGTCTGGTATCTGTGAATACATGATTTGCATGATAAGTGCACATAAGACTTTACCTAATATCTTCAACACATTTCCTTCATTAATGAAAATCATCCACGGCGTCCTCAGTGGCTCAGAGGTCCATTGGTACATCCAAAAACATTTGCAATGTTTATGTGGCACAGAAATGATATGAGTAGGTGCTATAGTGAGGATATAAACATGGTGGACTATGTGAAGCTCACTCAGGGTGGGATGTATGCTATTCGTCACCAGTCGTGGGCGGGGCTTGTGCCTACTGTGATGTCACATTACACTGTAAATTTTTTTTTCTTTTCACAAATCAACTTAGATGATTAATGTGGTTCAGATAACGTAATATTTTGAGTTTCTATTTGTTAAACCAATATAATTGATTAGTATTAAAAATTTTAACACAGCCAGGTAACTTATTTTTTACAGTGTAGGGAGAAATCTGGACCAGCACATTTTCAGATACTACTTCTGATTTGTGGGGATTATAAAAAAAAAAGGAGTGGGTGGATTTTTACCATTATAGGCTGGCTGTTTACACACACTGTGGGCACACATCTGTGTTCAAACACCATGTAAGTGAATTTTGCATAATAGCTTTAATAAATTAAGAATTAAGAATGCTTTTTAGTAGCTAAATATTTTATAGACCTTACAGACCGATAGACAAAATAAATAAATAAATGAACAAATAGACTTATTTGAATGCCATCTATCAATTTTGGACCAATGTGGATCACTTCCGTTCAATTCAAACTCCAACTCATGAATTAAAGGGTCACTTCTTAAATTCTATATTCCACCCAATCCTGACTTCTACACCTACACTGTTTTTAGAAGGAAGACGGCAATTGTTGACGAGTTCCAAACCACATCAATCCCACAACGCATTTCTAGCGCTTCCATGCATCATTTACCGGTGTACACAAGCACAAAGCTGTTCAAAAGCTTGTGCGCCGTGAGTTCATTGAGAAAGCTAATATTTAAAATCCTAGGTCAAAGTCAGTTCTATGGCACTCCTTTTTTTCCTCGTAAAGGCTTTCTTGACGACTGATTCACATAATGCCATTTATAAAGATTAAACAGAATAAATAATCTGTGCTCAAACGCCTATTGAAAAAAAGAGGGTGTTGTACTAATATATGGTTACGTGTGCTTCATTTTGTTCTCTCGCATCAGAGTAATCAGTGACCTGGATTTGACATGGCATGTACACACATGTGCGCTGATAAATTTCCTCACATTATCAGCACTTATCGCTGCTCTTTCCTTTTCAGGGCGGAATGTGTCGTTCTGTTTGATGTGCAATCCTACGCAGGCTGTCAGTGTCGTGTGACCTCAGGAATGTTGTTCTGATCTCATATAGCATTTTAGCTTGACTGTGGTTTGGTGTGTGGAACCCCTGAGGGCTCGTGCCTTTTGTTGCGCTTTAACAGACAGCTGCCAGCAGCCCTTCTGGTCGCACACCTGCGTAACATAACGCCCTGTACGGGTCACAAACATATAGACGTCTCCCTCCACAGTTTAGTAGATGCTCTGTGCTCTGGCTTTGCGAGCATGCCAATTAAAGATAGTGTTAAAAGATGACTAATATTAGATTTTAAGGATGGCTGAATAGCATAGAAACATGTCCAGGCCATCCAGTGTACTGTATGTAAGACAAATATATATGTCGAAGCATTGAAATAATGACATAGTGGGGTGAAACGAGTTAGCTTCTGTTTCCATTGTCTCGAAGTTAACGTTTTTTTGTTTTTTTTTAATGGGTTTTTGGTTAAAAAAGTGGTGAACACAAGCTCAAAACTTTTTTTTCTATCTACGACATAAAATACATCAGTATTCTTGTTTTTGTTGTTGTTTTTTTTTAAAACTGTTATGTTAGCGGTTGCTAGCAAGTGGCTAACTTGGGAAAATAGAGACTGTTAGGGAGATTAAACATCATCACGCCGAACAGGTAAACTCGGTCAGCTTTTACATGCTTATAATTGTGCTCTTATAAGCTATTTTAACGCCAACTTCCTGGGAAAATGTTTTATATAAAAACTGAAAGAGTTGTCGTAAGCTTAGTGATGGTGACATTGAAGTCGAGCGACCGTGTTGTAGTTCAATCTCAGTTGAAAAAGCTAGCATATTCTGGTTTTGAAGCATGGAAGCTGGTTTAAACTGGTTTAAGCTGGTTTAAGTTGGTTTACGCTGGTCAAGTGCTGGTCCTAAGATGGCCCAGCTCAAACCAGCTCATAACCAGCTAAAGACCAGCATAAACCAGCTAAAACCAGCTTCCATGCTTCAAAACATACCTAACCAGAAGAGCCTACCTTTAGTTTTCTTCTCCTGGCAACTGCATTTAGGCTTCAAAATTCATAAAAGTTATGTTTATCTGTGAAAATTATCTTGATGTACAAAACATGTTCTAAACTTTTGTTGATCACGGAGCTTGTTTATTTTGGCAATAATCCAAATGCCTATGGAAAAATCCAATTGGGTTTTCGCCCGGAGAACCAGTACGCTAAGTACTGATTAGCCTACAAAGTGACATCGTACCTGCACCATTCTGTTGTTGCAGCTAGGTGGAATTATGCAAAGGTTTGTGAAGCTATAACAACAATACTCATGTCTTTATGCCGACAGAGTGAAAGAAGATAAATGTCGGCTAATGATAGCGGAGCTGCTTCAGCGTCCTGGTGAGTAATGGAGTTAGCATTAGCACACCATTGTTTGTTTACGCTCTTGTTTCCAGTGGCCTGTTGCATAAAGCCGGTTTCGGTTGCTACCCGGGTAAGTTTGAGATTAGTTTGAACAAACTCTGTTTTTTCGGGCTCAAGAAGGAGGATTGTTTTTTTTTTTTAGCCGTGTTCATCGCCGTGGTAACTTACGCTACACGGCTAACCTGCTCTGGAGCAGGTTTTATTCTGGGTTAAAGATCGCGAACCCAAACTGGATCAGCTGTGAGCAATGTGACATTCATCTGATACAAAAAAGCCACTCCCCTGTATCTCACGCTCCAAATTAAAGCAGTTTAGAGTGAAATCATTTTAGAGACCAAATTGCTCATCGTTTACTGCTAATTATTTTAATAATAATTATAATTATGTGTAATTCATGCTTATAATTCAATACTTATTGTATTAATCTACAATCAATATTAAACTTTGCTTTTAAATATGAATATAAATATAATGCATGTATTAATATGTAACGTTTTAAAACAGATTAAGCTCACATGTATTCGTTTGAGATCGTTGTAAACCTCAATTATTAGGCTTATTTCTTTGATTCATATGCATTGATATAGTCACATATTTTCTTTCAGATGCCTTCTCAAACTTTCGCTGCCGCAGCATTGTTTATTCCGTCCTTGTAAATGCATTTAATTTGAAGATATTTTTCTCTTAATCTTCAGCAGAGAGGTGAATTCCGGGGCTCTCCCACGAGAAGTAAATCAAACTGATGCTTTCGTGTGATTGGCTGTTTTCCACACGTCACACTTTCAGGTGCACGTGATTCAGAGTCGATTTCAGACTTTTGTACCAATGTTTATTCCGAGCGTTGTGCTTAACCTGGATTTGAATGGATTTGTCTACTCTAACACTACTTTCATGCAAGTCAGTCGGACTTCTCGATAACATCGCGCTCGACGATAAATACACCAAGCAATGATTGGCCAGGAAGTAATGTGTAGTCTGATATGTTTCTGGTCCACAACAAGAATTTCAAAATCACATAATCTGACACAGTGACTGACGCAAAAGACAAGCAAATTGTGTTGTCTGAGTCAAGTTATGACTAAGGTTTAATGTGTTCAAAAGTTTGGGGTCGGCAAGGTGTTTTATGTTGTTGAAAGAAGTCTTTTATGCTCACCAAGGCTGCATTTAAATACAAAAATATTGTAACTGTTTTATATTTTGAAATATTTAAAAATTCCATTTGTTCCTGTTCCCAAAGCTGAATTTTCAGCATCATTACTCTTCAGTGTCACATGATCCACATTTTCAGGATTCTTTGATGCATAGCGAGTTTATAATAAAAAGTAAAAGTTATTACTGTCACTTTTTATCAATTTGAATTTATATATGTGTATTTATATGTTCATTTTGTCAGTGTTATTCATGGCAGGATGATAGGAGGGTGGAGAGATATGCAGCAATGATTCAAACTCGTGTCACCTGCATCATGCGACGGGTTGAATGCGCCAGATCTTCCTGTTTCATTTATTTAAATCTCAATATGCATTAATCTTTCAAGAACACACTGTGAGGATGCACCTACTTTTGGACACTGTCCAGACGCATGCCAACAAACTTTTCAGATAAACAACAGTTACATTCGCCCTGTAGCGAGAACTCGACAAAGGACACACCCTGGCAAGAAAACTCGCATTCGTCTTGTCATGCGGTCCCGCCTCCATCTGGCTTTCATAATTCCTTTGTGTTTACACTGGTAACTCAGACGAAAGGTAATCATACGTTTACACTTGTAACTACAGGAGAATTTTGACAGTTGAGATCACTGACACTTTAAGCCTTAATCCTGAGATTATCCCTGTCAGGTACCCGGAGAAATGGAAGTTTCAGGAATTATTGCTGAGCGGGAAAAAAATAAATAAATAAAAATCCAGCTAGAGAAGGAAAAAAAAGTATAAAAAGAACCAAAGCCAAGGCAATGAATCAAGATAGGGTTAGAGGAAATTTTATGTGACATGAGAAGCGAAGTCGTGAGACCACAAAGTTAGTTCAAGTGCATTGGATTGGATTGCGTAATATGTAAGATGAATTGATCACCCCCCCCTTTCCTAAACTATCAAAAGAGGCAGTCTTAAAAAGAAAAGGCTCTTGCTCATTTTGGAGGTGCAGTGAAGCAGCTAAAAATAGCCGTGGGGCTGGTCAGGCAGGCGTTGTGAGTGGGCCAGACTCAGTAGTGAATTAAAGAGAAGATTTGAGACTGGCATTGGTGTCCAGTTCTGATCTCAAACTGAGACTGACAGACCAGTCTACCACAAAAACTCCAGACGAAGTGGGTGACAGCACTTAGTTCACAAGAGGTCATTTAAGCTTGTGCCCACTTGCCCTTTAAATCTGGGGAATTCTGCAGTGGAACGGGGGTTAAAGGTCGCTGGGCTTTATTGCTGACCCTTTGGTTTTATGAGCGGCTTCGTTATTCTGTCAAACCTGACTGAGTGAGCTACTCTGGTTTATATATTTACTCTTTTCGTTTGCTCAGGCCTCTGGGGTAAGATGTCGCCCTCGCTCCTCTCCTCTCTCCACGTTTCGCCTTGACCATAGATGTCACTAAATCTCATCTCAGCAGATTTACTTCATGGTTATATGGTCTCATTAATCTTATCATCTCATCTGAACTTCTCATCACTGTTTGTGAGATTTAATATTTATTATAATTCATTGAATTATTATGTTTGATATTGATTCATATCAATCATTTATATACATACACACATATATATATATATATATATATATATATATATATATATATAGCGAGAGAGAGAGAGAGAGAGAGAGAGAGAGAGAGAAAGTTTTATAATAGATATTCCTGTGAATTAGATGCTCATTTCAAACATCTTCATTATTCATCACAACCAACTGACCCTTAGCAGGATTAAGGGATCCACTTTTTTGTTACTGTTGCTATGACTGCCAAACTCGTGAAGCGATCATCTCTTCATACTAGTTCATTTATAGCATCAAATAAACATGAATGAACATCAGAAGGAATGTTGTTTCAACTGCGGAAAGACGTGAGTACAGACAATATTTCAAGTTCACCAACGTTAACCTACTAACTCCACTGACCGCTTTGTCGGACAAAATCGCCTGTCAATCAAACTCCTGGCGAAGGGTCAATTGAGTGGAATCATTCAATCTCAAACTGCATCACAGAACACCCTAGAGCATGGGTCTTCAACCGGGGGTCCGCGACCCCTAGGGGGTCCGCGGCGGTATTGCAGGGGGTCCGTCAATTAATGTTTGATCACAAATAATTAAAAAAAAAATAAAACGTGTAAAAACATCACAAAGTCAAATTTAAATAAAATATATTTTATTTTACAAATAGTATTACATTAACAGCTTTAATAAAACCCTTCCGTCCACGTGCAGTCACGTGATCTCATGATGCTGTCAACGCAGACTATAATTTGAAAATGCTACTGGCTAATAATTTATATACAATTTAACTCGCCAGAATGGATCGCCTGATAGTAAAATTAAAATGTGAAGTTCTGTTTAAACACACCAACCCGACGTCCAAGAACTAGCGGCGACGGAAGCCGACGGTGTTGTCGCTCATGTCGGCGGAAAAATATGAGCTTGAGCACCGAAAGAATTTAAGCCGACTGTCAACTAGCGCCTGCATATAAATGAGATGACTGTCTATTTAAGCAGATATATTTGTCTATATTCGTCATTCAAAAGGGGAAAGCGAAACCAAGACGGCAAGTATACAAACCATATACAAAGCAGCGCTTGCTGACCGTTTTGAATATCAGTCATGCTGATCACGTGCTTTATTCCACTCCTCTCATGTTATTATGAAAATATTCGTGCGTTCGAGTGCTCGGGTAAGAGGACGTGAAATTAGAACAAGCTTCCGTCGGTGCCGTCATGACTTATTCGCTTGCTTTCATAACTTTTGCTATATATTCTCGTGAACTGACTCGTTTACTACGCTGAACAGCCAATCAGAGTTCTCTCTCTCACCGACGCCCCGACGCCGATTCAACATGTCGAATCGGCCGAAAAATGAGAAGGGTCTGGCTGCAGACCGTGGGCGAGTGGAGCTCCACTCTCAAACAGGAAATACGTCACCTCCACTTGAATTAATAAAGAAGGGCCATGATGGTGTCGCTATGAGCTCTTTTAATTTTTACCATAGACAAATTTTACCTAAATATTAAAGTCCGAATCGCGAGCTATAAAGTCCGAATCGCGAGCTATAAAGTCCGAATCGCGAGCCATTAAAGTCCGAATCGCGAGCCATAAAGTCCGAGTCGCGAGCTATAAAGTCCGAATCGCGAGCCATAATGTCCGAATCGCGAGCTATAAAGTCCGAATCGCGAGCCATAAAGTCCGAATCGCGAGCCATAATGTCCGAATCGCGAGCTATAAAGTCCGAATCGCGAGATATAAAGTCCGAATCGCGAGCTATAAAGTCCGAATCGCGAGCTATAAAGTCCGAATCGCGAGCCATAAAGTCCGAATCGCGAGCTATAAAGTCCGAATCGCGAGATATAAAGTCCGAATCGCGAGCCATAAAGTCCGAATCGCGAGCCATAATGTTCGAATCGCGAGCCATAAAGTCCGAATCGCGAGCCATAATGTCCGAATCGCGAGCCATAAAGTCCGAATCGCGAGCCATAAAGTCCGAATCGCGAGCCATAAAGTCCGAATCGCGAGCTATAAAGTCCGGATCGCGAGCTATAATGTCCGAATCGTGAGCTATAAAGTCCGAATCGCGAGCTATAATGTCCGAATCGCGAGCTATAAAGTCCGAATCGCGAGCCATAATGTCCGAATCGCGAGCTATAAAGTCCGAATCGCGAGCCATAATGTCCGAGTCGCGAGCTATAAAGTCCGAATCGCGAGCCATAAAGTCCGAATCGCGAGCTATAAAGTCCGAATCGCGAGCCATAATGTCCGAATCGCGAGCTATAAAGTCCGAATCGCGAGCCATAATGTCCGAGTCGTGAGCTATAAAGTCCGAATCGCGAGCTATAATGTCCGAATCACGAGCTATAAAGTCCGAATCGCGAGCCATAATGTCCGAATCGCGAGCTATAAAGTCCGAATCGCGAGCCATAATGTCTGAGTCGCGAGCTATAAAGTCCGAATCGCGAGCTATAATGTCCGAATCGCGAGCTATAAAGTCCGAATCGCGAGCCATAATGTCCGAATCGCGAGCTATAAAGTCCGAATCGCGAGCCATAATGTCCGAGTCGCGAGCTATAAAGTCCGAATCGCGAGCCATAAAGTCCGAATCGCGAGCCATAAAGTCCGAATCGCGAGCCATAAAGTCTGAATCGCGAGCCATAATGTCCGAATCGCGAGCTATAAAGTCCGAATCGCGAGCCATAAAGTCCGAATCGCGAGCCATAAAGTCCAAATCGCGAGCCATAAAGTCCGAATCGCGAGCCATAAAGTCCGAATCGCGAGCTATAAAGTCCGAATCGCGAGCTATAATGTCCGAATCGCGAGCTATAAAGTCCGAATCGCGAGCCATAATGTCCGAATCGCGAGCTATAAAGTCCGAATCGCGAGCCATAAAGTCCGAATCGCGAGCCATAAAGTCCGAATCGCGAGCCATAAAGTCCGAATCGCGAGCTATAAAGTCCGAATCGCGAGCCATAAAGTCCGAATCGCGAGCCATAAAGTCCGAATCGCGAGCCATAAAGTCCGAATCGCGAGCTATAAAGTCCGAATTGCGAGCCATAAAGTCCGAATCGCGAGCTATAAAGTCCGAATCGCGAGATATAAAGTCCGAATCGCGAGCCATAAAGTCCGAATCGCGAGCCATAAAGTCCGAATCGCGAGCCATAAAGTCCGAATCGCGAGCTATAAAGTCCGAATCGCGAGATATAAAGTCCGAATCGCGAGCCATAAAGTCCGAATCGCGAGCCATAAAGTCCGAATCGCGAGATATAAAGTCCGAATTGCGAGCTGTTTGACATTTTTTGTGTGGGGGGGTCCGTGCTCCGTGTCTCGCTCATCTAAGGGGTCCTTGCCCTGAAAAACGTTGAAGACCCCTGCCCTAGAGGGCATCCATAGCAACCACATAGCAACAGCCTGGCAACCGGCCACAACAACCTTCCATCAGGGCAACAAGTTTTGCAGGGACAGGCTCTATTTGCATTTGTGATTCATATGCAAGGACAGTTCTCGTCGTCTGTCAACATACTATCTAGCGAAAAGCAGATGGCGGCAGTGGTTCATGGGTCAAGGTGGGCATTGAATTCCTAAATAAGCTGCCTGCTGACAAGGGATAAAATACATGCCATAATACATGTCTCCCCACGGCAAACAAGAGCAGCACAGGACAGGTAACGTGTCATACTAATGTTAACACATGCTCCCTGAAAGAGGACTGCGTCAATTACATTCATAAGACAGCGCATCTAGAGTAGGAACTCATCAGCTGTCTCAGGGGGAATGAGATACAATCTGTTAGTTACAGATGACCTTGAATACTAATGTATCTAACAGTGAGAGCGAGAGAAAAAAATTAGTTATAGACCTTATGCAAGAAACAAGCACACAGCCATCTTAGAATTTTGTGTTTGAACTTCCATGTTTGCGGTAGCTCTGTATGTTCAAATGACGTCACTGTTGCACATTGACCCTTCGCAAAGACCCGCCCCCTTTAGTTACTGTTGCTATGTCTGGCAGGCCATGCGCTCTCAAGCCACACATCATGCTCTCACACAGTGAAGAATACATCGCGTCAATGACAATGAGTCGACAAACAAGACAGCAGGTTTCTCATTTAAAAGTTTAAACAGTAAATAGCGTATAGTGTGTCTTTAATGTGTCGTGACAGATCGCTGGAGCTCCTCGTGAAGCGATCGTCTCTTCATACTAGTTCATTTATAGCATCAAATAAACATGAATGAACATCAGAAGGAATGGTGTTTCAATTTTCCAAGTTCAAGTTCACCAACGTTAATCTGCTGAATGCTTTGTCGGACAAAATGGCGAATTTGGGCTTATGATTGGTCAGATTGCCTGTCAAGCCAAGGCCCAATTAGCTGGTGAAGTGGATTTCCACCAAAACGTTGTTTTCTCAATTGTTTTCAATGGGAGCCCTGCATTTTTTTTAAATGCCAGTAGCGAGAAGCTGAGATTCTATTTCTCTATGTACTCTGCGTTTATTACCGGTCACAAGTCGAGAGTTGAAGAATGTTCAACTTTTGGTAAAATCTGTTTACCCAGCTATCCAATCACAGTGGAGGAGGGGTGGGGCAAATACCACACCGACCAACCGCAACATCCTGCTTGTACAAACAGCAACAGATGACAACAAGCAGCTTAATAACAGACTAGAATCATTTAAAACAAGAGCCAGAGCAAATATTTTGTCCAAACAACATATAAATCTGAATGTTGCATAATAGTTCTCCTTTAAGACTGTTAAAAATACTATTATAGTACATGCAAATATTATTAAAATTCAGTTCATTTTAAATTGAGTTTAAGTTGTTTCTTTTTTATTTTAGTTAAAATTTTTATGTTTAGGTAATTATGTGCTTTTATCATGTTTAATATTTCTATACAACTTCATATGATGATTTTTTGTAAAAAAAAAAAAAAAAAAAAAAAAATTAATAATAATAATTCCGAAAAAATGCAGGGTATAAACTCACAATTGCAAGATATAAACTCATTATTCTGATTTTAGATCTTGCAATTCTTCCTTTTTTCACAGAATTGAGATATAAAGTCGCAATTGTGAATTAAAAAATCCAAAGGTCAAAATTGTGTGATATAAACTCGCAATTCTGAGTTTATAAAGCTGTTGTGAGTTCATATCTATGCATTTCTGTCAAATTAGATTGTGCGCTAATATTGCAAAAGCTTAATGTTGTGTTTGCAATGTTTTCTCCTCATCACTGAGGTATTCTGTGGTTTGCTGTGTGTTGTCTGAAGGAAATCTGTATTTTGAAAAGCGGGCAACATTTAAGGACAGTCATTTTGATGGAAAGGTTGCTCGACGTGTTCAGGTTTTTCCAGTAGCCACCCATTAGCAGATGTCACTTGACAAACTCCTGTCTTGAGAGGTCAAGGGTAAGGACTATGACATTTGGGAGCAAAGAGCTTCTCATTTGGCTCAGGCAGATATGGAGGAGAAGATCTGGTGAGAAATCTGTCAAACACTTGAGGGGTAGCCCAAAGCAACTCTGCTGCGACTGACAGGAAGGAATATGAGAGCAGGCATTTGTGATGACTTGCCCCTCACGCCGTCAAACTAGTTTGCCACTTTGTCAGTGACTAAAAACAGCAAGCAAATTAGCCATGAGTAATAAGTGCTGTATTTCTAAACATCATTCTGTAGAACAAAGTCTTACAGACATCTAACAGAAGATTCGCCATGTTGTAAGAAACAGTTGTGTTGTTCTCTTTTTTTTTTTTTTTTTCACTGCTTTTCTTTTTTTGTAGATTTGCCTCTGGAGATGAACTCATTGGACTCCAATTTATCACCAATGGGATGGAAAACAGACTTCAAGGCTTGTTTTTTACTCCGCCACACAGCCGCGTACGACAGCTTTTGCCAAAAGATGCTTTGATTCTCATATAATCTCTAAAAGTATGCACTGAACCAGTCACAACATGGCATGGCGTGACTCAACTTCTGAATGCGGTTATTGAGAGGAAGAGCAGAAGTGATATGTTGGCAAGCAATAAAATGTTTGATGACTTGATCCACCAAGCATCTTCAGACAGATATTTGACAAGTGTAATCATTATAAAGGAGTCAAATGAGGGCTACCGTTATTTGGTTCACTACTAGCAATCTAGCCTTCTGTGGGACTGTAAATCCATTGGTACTCTATGCTCTTCCATATTTTAGTAAATTAACTGAAATTCTTTCTGGAATAATATGAACTCCTACAGATAGAAATACAAATAGTGATTTTTTTTTTTTTTTTTTTTTTTTTTTTGCTTTGCTTTGAGTTACAGATATTTGAATGTGATATTTTTTTTAATTCATATTAGAGTGATATGAAGCTTTATTAATTTTAATTTGTTTGTTTAATTTTTTTTATTAATTTGCCTCCATGCTCATTCAATACTTCATAAATGTTACAGCAGTATTTAAAAAAGTGTTATGTTTTATTATAATAGTTTTAATATCAATAGGGTATTAACTAATATATATTAATATATATATATATATATATTTGTAGAATATTCATTATATTATTTTATTGTATTATTAATATTTATTTTAAATAATAACATTTTTGTCTCCATGTTCCTTTGGTACAGCATTAATTTAATAGTACTTATAATAAGATATAATATATACTTTTTAAAAAAATAATTAACAATACAGCAAAGCAGAGGTAAAAACTTGTTGCAGAAAATTACTTGATTTTTTAAAAAGAAATTCCATTTATTTGACTGAACATTGAAATTACATATCAAAAATAAAATTATTGTTTTTATTAAATTTGAAGATTCATACAGAAAATATGCAAATGCATTTTTTGTCATATTTGGCTTCAGTTAGTTATAAATGCATGTCATATAATCCGACATTATGGGGACCAAATGTCCCCACAGGTATAGTAATACTAGTAAATTTTGATCTTTTGGGGACATTTTTTTGGTCCCCATGAGGAAACAAGCTTATAAATCAGAATTATCTTTTTTGAAAATCTAAAATAGCAGAACATTTTCTGTTATGGGTAGGTTTAGGGGTAGGGGTAGTGTAGGGGGACAGAATATACAGTTTGTACAGCATAAATACCATTACGCCTATGGAATGTCCCCATAAAACATAAAAACACAACGTGTGTGTGTGTGTGTGTGTGTGTGTATGCTTCTTTTATTGATTTATGAGGACACATTTGTATAATGACATGGGTATTACACTCGTATTGGGGCGTAAACATGCTATATGAGAACATCTCATGAGTCCTCATATTTAAAATAGCTTTAAAAACAATGTTTTATTAAACATACTAAAATGGAGAATGTTTTCTGTGATGGGCAGTTTTAGGAGTAGAGTTAGTGTAGGGAGAGAGAATGTACTTTGGACAGTATAAAAACCATTAAGAAAAGAAATCTGTGTGCGTGTGAATACATATGCTTAATTTTATGGTTATTAATATGTGTGCTGGAGCAGACTGGATGTAGACACTGTTTATACGTTTTTTGCTGGATGGTCCAGACATTGGTATGCTTAAACATCATGTCTGAAAATACATTATAAGCTAAAACAGACTTGCCACTACCAATCACTTCAAGCATGTTTCAGTTTGGATGCTATCAAAGAGACATTGATCTGCATTAGATGTTACACGGATTTGTTGGCAACATACAACAGGAACGATTTATCTATAGACCGTGAGGGCAAACATACCGAGTTCATTACTCAAAATCTCCCCAGAGGAGGAGATATTGCTATGTGTATTTGCTGACTTGCATGCAGAGCCCACTAGTTGCATATGACTCTAATGGAGGCCATTTAGTTCTCTCAGATATTTACACATACCTTGTGCATCTACAAGTAAGTCACGGAGCCTCTGACGATTTGACATAAAGGTCTACACCATGTTCGAATGGCTCCGCTGAGAAATATAATATAACTTGTAGGTAAGAGAAGATATTCTAAAGCCCTTGAGAGTCCAAATCAAGATGTGAAATATCTGCAAAATTGCGAAAAGGTTGTGAAAAACCTCACTGTCTTCAGTAGAGCAACATCGTTCCTTAGAATAACACAAATGACCTGTGTCGGTTCTGCAGTCCAATTTTGCAGAGGATTTTCTGTTAATGTGAGGTGAGTTCAGGATAAAAAAAACAGGTTTGTGTACTGAAGCGGAGAGGACTCGGCCTAAAACTGATATTTAGAGGGCATAATAAAGAATAGATGGCAGATACGAAGCTCTCAGTGCCTAGTCTGCTGTACCCTTGCATGCAATGAAAAAAAGAACAAAAAAAACAACAACCTGCATTCAAATATATCAAGTGTAAGTGGTAGTAGCAATGCTCATTTCCAGCAATGTGAAGAAGCTTTGTTTCCTTGCTGAAATATTCACACCACAATAATTGACATACTTGAACATAAAGAAAACCAGTCTTGAAAGTGAACACTGTTTTGCACTTTACTGGAAGTTGCAACAACTGACTTGTCAAAAGTCATTGGCCGCCCTCTCGCAACCATCCATTATGTTTAAATGCTCTCAGACTTTCCTTCCCAGGTGACTTCCTTTCCTCAAGGGAGGGCGGAAATTACTCAGGTTGATGTGAATGATTCTATTTGATGGTTAATGGAAAATATTGGAAAGCCACTTAAGCGAGGAGAAGGGGAAGATGAAAGTGTGGAGAGGATGAAAAGAAGCCTTCAATGTTCTGAGGAGCAACTGAATGTTGCACACTGCTTGCACACTCAAAAAAGGTCCTTTTGAGAAACGAGGGTCTGACAGAATCATGTTTCGCAATGGTAAGCTGTCAAGTTCACAAACTCTGTGGACAGGAGCGACTTTTGCGGGGTGTTTTGATGTGATTATTTCATATCAAATAACTGTGAAATGGTTAAGCTTGCATAAATCATATTTCCACAATTTTAAAACATTTATATGGTTTTTTTTTTTTTATGAGTGTATGTTAGTTCACAAACCAGAAAAATTATGAATCATAGATCAGTGGCTCACGACTTGATTTCCCATATTTAATGTGGACTTGATCATATTTTGTATAATATTGCTTTTGGTTTGAGGATGTGGACATGTCAAGCTACCTCTCCATGTTGGCATCTGTGCACATGTATTTGCAAAAAAAAAAAAAAAATACTGTGGAGTTTATTTGGAAAAGTCTTTTGAAACTATATATATATACAGGGTTAGGGAGTAACGAAATATGTAAGTATTAAAGTATTTAAAATACAAAATTTGAGTAACTGTATTTCATTACAGTTACATTTGAAATGGGTGGTAATCAGATTACAGTTACATCTGAACAGTATTTTAGATTACCAAAGTGATTACTTTGAGTTTTAATGTCATTTAAACAGCAATTGGTGATTCTCTGACTCTGACAGTCTGAAAAAACAGATTTAAGTTTCATCAACATTTAATACTTTTAAGAGGGATCATAAAAATGTTGTTATTTTTATTTAGTACTGTCCTGAACAAGACAAAATGACTGAATTTATATAAAAAAAAAACAGTCAACTTAATGGACAGTTAAGGTCATGACGGTTCTGTCGTGACCTGATGATCCACGACTGTTTTCATGTTTTGTGATAGTTGTTGTGAGTCATTTTATAATTGTAAAAAAGGTCACTGCAACTTTTTCTCACAATTTGTGTTTTCCCCTCACAATTTTGAGTTTGCATTTCACAATTCTGACTTCTTTTTCTCAGGATTGTGAGATTTAAACTCACAATTGCAAGTTATAAAGTCAGAATTGGGAGATATAAACTTGCAATACTGACTTTTTTTCTTGCAATTGTGAATTTAGTATGCGAGTTAAATGTCATAATTTTGATTTTTCTCAATATTGTGAGTTTATATCTCCTAATTTTTACTTTTCTCAATATTGTGAGTTTGTATCTTATAATTCTGACTTTATAACTTGCAATTGAAACTTTATATCACACAATTCTGAGGGAAAAAGTGTGAGAATAAAACTTGCAATTACCTTTTTTGTGTTTGTTCCACACTTATTAGTATTCCAAAGTATTCTAAAGTATTTAGATTAAGTTACTAAACTTGAGTAATGTAACGAAATGCATTACAAATTACTTTTTAAAGCATGTATTTTGTATTTTGTAGTGAAATACTTTTTAAAAGTAACCTACCCAGCCCTGTATATATACTTGAACATAAGGAAAGTGAAAGTCTTGAAAGTGAACACTATATATATATATATATATATATATATATATATATATATATATATATATATATATATTGTTGTCCTGTTAATTTTGCACAATTCATTTTATTATTTGCAATTACCATTTCCCCCTACTGTCTGAGATGCCATGAACCCTTTTTTTTTTTTTTTTTTTTTTTTTTTTACTTACATCTGTCATCTACCCATTGAGAACCACTGGCATAAAATACATTTTATTTCTCCTTATTTAATTTACTTATTTACTTGTACCGTGTGCTGCATTCGTGTTACTGGCCATTATATTGCAATGTTCCCAATTTATTTATGTATTTATTTTTATTTACAGCTTAATTGGTACCACATTGAAGGCACACAAACATATAAATGTTAAATTATGTACAAATATACAGAATAAATAACTATCATCCACACTTGTACAAAATAAAGCTATGGTGCTCTTCCATACAGTA
Source organism: Opsariichthys bidens (assembly GCA_037194245.1). Lineage (NCBI taxonomy): Eukaryota > Metazoa > Chordata > Actinopteri > Cypriniformes > Xenocyprididae > Opsariichthys > Opsariichthys bidens. The sequence goes on from CM074293.1 coordinate 5,154,418, forward strand.
AAACATTTCAAGGCTCAACACAATAATTTGTGTGCATAATTTCTCTATACATATACATATATATATATAGATATATATTTTCTTTTTCTTCTCCAGCCACATAATGAAGATAAAACACCCTGCATAATTGTCATGCTGAAAGAAAATAGTCAGATATGATTTGTGTCGAAAGGAACTTTAAACAACATTATTTTACAAACCAGAAGCTACACTACTCCGTTTTCCTATGGGAAAAAATGGCATAGACTGTGCGGCCCGACAACATGATTGTCATCAACCACCCTTAAATGGTATTTTAAGTAGTGCAATTCTTTTCTTTTCATTTTCACCAAGGATACCCAGCAGAGTTTTTGTCCATATCAGAAGCAGTGGCGGTAATGAGCAATTGGGTCTGCATAACATAATTTCTGAACAAACTCTCCAGGCATGTTGACAATTCCAGGTGAGACGCCAATTTCAGGCATGATAAATGAGCCCAGTCATAAAGTCTGACCTCAGGGTCAAAACAATAGCCACTTGGCAAACTATTTGCTGCTGATGACGCCTTATTTATTAATAAATGCAATTTTCAGACATCTTGAGATCCAAGTACCACCATTATTTAATATTTAATGAACAAAAACTATGTTGGGCATGTTTAATTCAAAGCTTAGCAAATCAGGGAATGTTTTAACCAACCATAAATGTTCTGTCTGACAGAAAAAAAGAAGGAAAACATGTTTTCTTCCATTGCTACAGATAAACAGAGCTTAAAGATCTGTCACGTACATAATAAGAGATACACAGATAGAAATGTGAAGTGACTCTATGCTAGTCTCCCCTACTATGTAGCAAACATAAAGAGAATACATTAACCACAATGCAAAACAAATGTTCTAGTATCAAAACCAAACTTGCCCAAAGAAGGAACTCTGAAACTCTTTCTGTGTGATTGGAATTTTGTTAGAATGTATAATCCATCATCTGTAATGTCCAATAGCAAGCTAACGCTAAAGGTCCACCTGATATTCGGCATTGTGTCAGCGTCAAATGATTGTATCATGAGAATTGCCTCTACTCTGACATTGTTGTATCATATCTCTCGGGCTAAATCAGAAGTCAGAATGGACTGTCAAGGCACTTGGAGTATCATTTGTCAAATCAAAGTATGTGTACTTATCTCAGTTGAAAGTCGTTTGATGCTCTAAGACTTCTAAATAGTCTGGTTCGGCATGTAAGTTGGCTTTGAGCTCAAAGTACTCATTTTTAGTCTGTTCCACCATGACCTTCCTCGGCCTCGTATAAACAAGAGTCTCCATTAGTTTCAACTCTTTGTGATGGTTGGGGACTTGCATGTCCACAGCTGGTTGTAGCTGTGATATGTTTTTCCTGAGGTATTCGGTGAGGCTGAGCTGTTGTAGCTCCCGTTCCCTTTCTAAGATGTTCTTGTACAAAGAGTTTGCATCTCCCAAACTCACAAACTCAGCGGGGTAGTCTGTGACGGCCCTGAACTTCACGTTAGGGAGGGATTCGTTGTCCTTGTCAAGGAAGCTGTGGCAGATATGCTTAGGTTTATCGCTGTCGTAGTCATCCAACTCGTATTCTTTGTGCTGAGAGCAGTAACTAGGGTTCCTGCAGACCTGAACGATGGGGCTACGGGAGGGCTCGTCGTACATGCTGGGTCCTTGCCTCTCAGTTACATGGTGGGTGGTTTTCTGGCCATACATGCTGTAGTGGAGGTGGATGGGACTGCTTTCGCGAGGTTGCTCCTCGGCCTGTTTCTTTTTGGCCTGTCTCCGCCGACGGTGTAGCATAAACACGACAATCCCGGCTGCACAGAAAATTAGGGTCAGTAAGAGGATGAGAAGGCAGAGGATGAGCACCGATAGTGGCACCGCATCTGTCAGGGACCGGAAAAAGCTGCTGGTGCTGCCTTCCGGCGCAGTCGTGACTGGGATACCGCCCTCCGTGTCTCCAGGTAAGGACTGATAGGTTACCAAGCCAGGGCAGAGAACATCATGCTTCAGGTTTCTAACCTCCGCAGTAGACAGTTTTTGAGGAGTGTGGCATAAGATGACGCCCACCACGGTGTCCTTGCTAAGCTTTTCAACCCACTGTTTGAGGCTGACCAAATCACAAGTGCAGTCCCAGGGATTGTCCTCAAGATAAATTTGCTCCAAATAATTGAGCTGGTCCAACACATTACTCACCGGTAAGTGCATAAAGACATTTTTCCTTAGACTTAATTTCACCAATGGCACATTGCGAAATATTTGTGCAGGGAGAGAGTTGAGTCGATTGTTGTTTAGGAACAGGAGCTTTAGATTTGTCAAAGGGTTGAACGATCCAGCCTCAATCTCTTTGATGACATTATACTCCAAGTACAAATATTCCAGGTTATGAAGGCCAAGAAACATTGTTGCAGAGATTTTCTCTATCCTGTTTCCATTCAGGTACAGCTTTTTCAGATTGCTCAAACTCAGAAAAGTTTCATTGTCAATGTAGTCTATTTGGTTGTTTGCTAAATTGAGCAATTCCAAACTGTCGTACGTCACAAAGTCATATTTGAAAAGTCTTTGTATCATATTTCCTGTCAAAACCAGCATGGTTGGGCTTTGTTCAAGAATGCCCAGATCAGATATCCTTTGAATGCCTCGGTCCTCACAGTGCATTAAAAAACCCGTACTGTCACAAGAGCACATTGACACGCAAAACGTCCCTAGGCCGTTTGCAGGTGTTGGTATCTTTGCGTCATCTTTGGCATTCGGTATCTGAACAACCTTAGTGGATGGGGTGACAACCATGTCTAGAGACTTCGATGGCTCTTCGAGGTTGATGTCAGCATGAGAGGAGCAAAGTAAATCCCTTTTGACCCTTGCCAAACTGGTGCCCCTAAAATCTTCAGGCCAGTTGCAAACCACCTCGCCAATGGATGACTGCGCTCGCATGTTCTCAATCCAGACCTTTAAATGTAAGATTTCGCAATTACACACCCAGTCATTGTCCTCCAACAGGAGCTCCATGATACGACCAATATGCTCCAGGAAACCCACGTACGGCAATGTCTGCAGCTTGTTCCCTCGCAGATCCAAATGTGTCAGAGGCACGAAGCGGAAAATGTTGCTCGGAAGGAACTCGATGGAGTTGTCATTGAGGATCAGAACTTTAAGACGGACGAGCTTGCTGAAGGCCCCAGGCTCCACGACCCGGATAAAGTTGGTGTCAGCCTGAAGGTATTCCAAATTTACCAAGCCTTGAAATGTGTCTTCCTTCAACATGACCAGGAAATTGCTGTTAATGTGCAGCTTTTTCAGGGATCCCAGCGCACTGAACACACCAGGTTCGAGCTCCTGTATGCTGTTTGCACCGAGATGTAAAGTGACAGCATTCTTGAAAGCATCTATATCCTCTGCAAGTAACTCCACTAGGTCATTTTTGTATAGATTAAGATGAAAAGGTTTATCTGCCGGCACTTCAACTTCTGACATTTTGCTTATGTTTCTCCCCTCACAGTTTATGTACAACTGTCCATCTTTCTCTTCACAGGCGCATAAAGATTTGCAAGCTCCCTCGTACAGCACCTTGGGCTCAGTATCTCCAAAGCTAGCACCAACAAAGAAGGAGCAAACGAAAACAATCCAGGCCAGCATTTTTCTCCCCTTCCGTGTATCTAAAAAGACAACACAGGGGAGAGAAGGAAAGGTAATTACAGTGTGCAGTTAGCAAACCCATAAAATAGCTATGTGCAGAACACTGAATTATAGGAATTATTGTAAGGTTCACAGTGCTGAATATAATGAACTAATCAGGATATGATTCAGAAGGAAAAAAAAAACAAAAACTTCTAATCTGAGCATAAATATGAAAGTTGCAAAATTATTAAAGCTATTAAAAGTGTTGTGAATGCATTGCATTTTATCATTGCATACAAGCAGCGAGTGGAACACTTTATAACTAGCGCTGTAATAGTCCTAAATGAATAATTTGGTTGCGTCATTGATGGTGATGATAATAGTGGTGATTATATCACATTAGGGAAATAATTAAGTATTTGAAATTACTGGGATAATTAAATTCTAATCAAGAAACAGACTTATGCGTATATGCCTCATAATTTGTAAAGCAAACAACTGAACAAATGATTTCACTATATTTTTTCCCCCAATAAAGGCAAATAATTTGTATGCATGCATAGACTATATTTTACTACGACTAAATGAATGATGCTTAATTTACAGCAGCTGTGAGACCTTTTTTTTTTTTTTTTTTGGCATAATTAGACTGGTTTTCCTGACCCTGTTACCTCTAACATCTGGACAAGTGTGCTTTAAGATGTGTCTTATAATCTTCTCATTATGCCAACAATTATACCTCAGAATTCATTTGAATGAAATAGAAGAATGTTGTCCATTGTATGAGCATTTTTGCAACAACAGGTACATCCACTTTAGTGCTGTAGATCTATATTTTTTTGTGTCTTATTTGTATGGGCTAGGAGCCAAGAACAGGTTCTTACTGAGTTAACACTCCTCAACAAATAATCCTTATAACTGGGTTATTTTATTTATTACTGAACTTATTTCATGACTTCAGTTCTTTTTCAAAATGTTTCTAAATGTATTCTTTTTTTTCTTTCTTTTTCATTTTTTTTTTTTTTTTTAAAGAGGAATCAGTACCAGAAATTAATTCCCATGGCTACTTACTTATTTATGTCTACTTTTATTTGTCCAAAAGTATTTCAGGAGAAATATGTGACTGATGGAGACAATGTATTAAAGTCAGAAGTAAAAGAGCTTCATGTGAACTCATATATTTGTCATAAAATTCTTCCTAGACTCAATGATTGTATAAAATCCACATTCATTTTATAGCACTAAATTCTATATATTATATGTCAACAACTGTTTCAGTTGTTTATTTTTATATTTTATGAGACAACGTTGATAATCCCCAGAGCTATGAAATAGCAACCGCTTCCTCATAAATTTCCACTGAAGGAAAATAACCGCACACTCTTCTTTATTATAATGTCATTTAAAGCGACATAACACAGTTCTATGCAAATTAACTGAAACATAAAACACCCCAGAGTCCCAGTGAATCTTCGAGGAATGAAAGGCTTCCCGATTGTATCAACATGAAATCAAACATTGAGTGGTCCGGCATGCCACATGACACCGACAGGCTGCGTGCGCTGACAGCTCTGGGCAAACACAGCATGTGAAAACAACATAGATGGTTTTCGTCGACTCTCTTGAGGATGCAGGTAGAGCGGCATTGGAAGGGGGCGGGGGAATAAATAAAATTAGATTAAAAGATTACAAAAACTGCTGAGAAAATGAATGCTTTCATGTCATGCTAGTTGACAGGACAAAGACGGGGGAAAAAACTGTCCTATTCCTATTTTTAGTAAGCAGTGTGTGGTTGACAGTGAGGAGAGAATTTGTGGTCCATTAAAAGCCAGTGAAGCCTACATATTGCGCTCTCATGCATTTAAGCAGAGCCTAATATCCATCTACTTAACTATCTATCTATATACACACATATAGCTCGACCCGTGAGTCCTTATCCCTCATGTCTCCGCCCCTGCCTGTCTAACACGCTCCACACATCCTTGGAGGGGAATATGGGAACATCTGTCCTGAAACAGCAAATTTTCCTGTCTTTCTCTCGCACGGTTACCCAAAGCATAGGCCGTCCCATAGGACGGATAAGACACGACTGAGATCTTTTTGATCTGTCAATTGTTTGAGGAGATTATATGTAGAAGAACTGGAGGTCTTTACTTAAGACTTTTTATATACTGAGAAATAGTCCCTTTAATCTCACATCTAGTAGATTTAAAATCTAAATCTGCTCTGATTGTCCAAAATGTCAAAGTCTGCAATGACATTGGCCGGATGTTGCTCTTTCATATAGCAAATGAGAAGCATTGTTGAGATACTCTTTTAAAATAAAGGTTTTAGAATAATCATTAAACAGTTCTCAAAATAACCTTCTTTTCCCTTAATGTAAAGAACATTTTAATAATCCAAGAAACTTTTTTCCACTATAAAGCACTTTTTGTACCAAGGAAAGGTTCCATGGTTCTTTAACGGAAAAAAAAAATATATCCCAATAACCTTTGCTTTTAAGAGGGTAATGTTTGATTTTATATTGAACTTTTATTTGGAGACTTGATATGTTGTCAAACCCAAGCAGAGTTTGAGACACTATTGAGATCTCTTTTGAAAATCTAGAGTAGATACATATGGAGATTAATTTGGTTCAGTAGAAGAAGAGAAAGAGAAAAAAAAAAAGAAGTAGGGGGACATTTGCTTTCCATTTAATCTCTTTGCTGTCATGGAGAAACAATAAAGATAGTACAGACATCTCTTTTGGGATTTTCTCTCATACCTTACGTGCTCGAGATTTTGAAGACCATAAAAGTGCATCCATCCATCCATCATAAAAGTAATCTATACGGCTCCATGGGTTTTTGTGAGAAAAATATCCATATTTAAAACTGTATAAACCACAATACTAGTTCCGCCGGAGGAATGTACTTTAATGATGGATAGATGCACTTTTTTGGGCTTCAAAATTCATTCACAACCATTATAAAGCTTGGAAGAGCCAGGATATGAATATATATTTTTTTAATATAACTCCGATTCTGTTTGAGTGAGATGGGGGGGAGATGGAGAAGAACTATATCTTTAAGGTATACTCATCCAGGATATCTAAGAGAAACAACTGACCCAGCAAGAATGGAAGAGATAGAGATATACTGTATCTACACCACATCATGCCATGGGACTTTTTTTTACACATATGTATGTTTATATATGCAAAGTTGCCAGTTCCACTGAACATTACACCAGAATGCAAAGACTCACAAACGAAGAATCCATCACAGCAGTGCATCTCTGAATGTTTGATGACATACCACTTAATATAAAACCACGAAATGTCCAAATAAATTAAAGCAAAGAAAAATAACCCTCGAGGCTTTTTTGCATGACTCTAGTGAACTTGTTTGGGTCTGAGCACTTCCTATATATCCATAACAGAGGAAATATACTATGTGCTTCTCGCTTCCACTATCTTATCTTGGCATCACAATTCAGCGTCTTTTGTTTTGAGGCAATACATTTTTTCGTTTGTGCTGTTTACCTGCAGTGCTGAATTCCAATAGCTTGCAAGCCTACAGCAGATGCCCAGTAGAACAAATGTAGACTGAGCTAGTTTGCAAAAGTAAAGTAAAAGTGTTTGGGTCATTTTTTAATTATTGTATTATTAGGAGCTCATTTGCATCTTTGTAGAAACTCATGACGGCAACCTTTTGAAAGGGAAATTAAGTTTGATCCAGTCTCAGGAGAAGAATTGTTTATAGACAGCAGGCATTGTTTTGCTTCAGCAGGTTGAGAGAATGGCTGCTGTCTTGGACAAAATTCTAAGGGTTGGTCATTCATTATTTATCTGATCAGTAATGAAACACCACCAGAACAAGGTTGGCCAATGAAGCATGGCAATCAATGGCTGTGGTCCTGTCACACAGGAGCAAATCAACTGCTTAAACCAACTACAAAGCCATCTCATCATTTGCATAATCTGCTTACCATATGCTATTTAAAGGACAGGTACAACTTCAATTGTCCCAGTCTTTTGCAAGTATTGTCTTATCTTTCATGTCTGCTGTGGAACTGGTGTCAAACCAATTGAGTCCTCCAGCTCTGGACATGCAAAACTTGACATTTTGACAATACGGTTAGGGTTGCAACCTCATTCCAGGTAGAATAATTTAGAAAGTTGCCATTAAACATGTATGTTAAAAATCAGGACACCTAGGTACAACTTAAGGACTGTAATTTTGGTTTTTAATTGTTTTTAAAAGGCGACTCCATTATTTTAATCTAAACAAACGAAAACCTTTGATCCTGGGGTCAAAGTTTATATGCATCACTTAAAAATAATCTGTTTCAAATCCTGTATTGCTGAATATACCATATATAGGGTAACAGAATCATTATAATAAGCATAATTATACAAAATACATATTGAGGTAAATATTCAACGTTTATTTAGACTAAATATATATTTTTTTCAATATTTTTTGGTGTTTAATTTATAAACAATTTCTTTGAATTTTCCAAAGATTTTCTTTGGTCACTTTCTCTGCAATGCGTTAAAATTTGGTTAAAAAGTTAACTTACATTCTTACAAATAAAGGATGTTTTCACACAGGCTTTTGCATTTTTATTGTGACAGAAGGTACACATTTTTTTTTTTTTTTTTTTGCCATGTTTCCACTGCAGAAATTGGAAATGATTTTAGTCATAGGAACATCTAACCCAGCAAGATATGAAACAGTGTTGGGGAAAGTTACTTCCAAAAGTGAAGCATTACAATATTGCATTACTCCCTAAAAAGTAACTAATTGCATTGCATTTTATGGAAAGCAATGTGTTACATTTATGTAACAACAGCAAAGTTATATTTTTGGCAAATGAGATTTTACTCAACATGGCGACGAGAGCTGTCAGTCAATAAATTACTTTACTAGTTACTTGAAGAAGTAATCTGATTATGTAACTTGCGATACTTTTAATGCATTACCTCCAACACTGATAGGAACTAATAGTGACGTAAGTAGATTGGCCGAACGCATGCCATACGAAACACTGCGGCACCCGCCATTTAAAAAAAATCTGTCTATCCAGTACAAACACTTTCTCCATGAACATGGAAAAAAGGGATAAGACATAAACAACAGAAAGCTAATGTTAACGGCATTTACCTGTCGCCTTTGTCTGCGGCGCCGCGTTCTTTCTCAGCCTTGATGATATGTAGCACTGAAAGTTGTCGTAGGAGATTTTGTCTCAAATCCCTCCTTTTTGTTCTTTCAATCGCATAACTTGTATATCTACATATCACGAAAACCACAATGCAACTACGATCACGGCATCCTTTTAAAAGTCAGTTTCCACTGTAAAGAACCGTTTGAGCAATACAATAAATACAAATTATATCGATTTTAAAGGTTCTTCATGGAACCATATACATTTTTTAGAGGGTAAAAAGAAAATGATTCGACCTACATTTTGGAATAGCCTTTAGGCTGGTTCGCACAGAACATGTTTTTGCTGTTAAAAAGCGTGAGATGCAGGTCAGTGGAACGAAAACAGGCACAAGCTAGAAATGTGTGTTTTTATTTTTACTTGATTAACTGCATTTTTTGAATTCCGTGTCATGCGAGAGATTCTGCAAAAGGCGCGAGTCCATCTGTAATATTTACATTGAAAAACAACGGAAAAGTAGCGCAGTGGAATGGAAAAACGCATTCCGTGTGAACGGCCCCTTAGTGTTGTGAGTGTGCCTTTGATGCCTATGTAGGTTTTGGATTCAATAGATCATCCCTGGACAAATAAATTTATCACAGCTTAAAGGGGAAGAAGGGCTGCTTTGTTCCAAATGTGTTGCTAAACAAATGTGCCATAATTATTTCACAGGAATTAGCAGTTAGATCTACCAGATGAAACCAAATGTTATACCAGAATCAAACATCTGCATGTAACAGATGTACCTCTCCCTGCAAATCAACATCACAACAGGAAGTTGTTCTCACTTTTTCTGCTCTCAATTTGATTTTCCCCTTCACTGCAGTTTATTCTAATAGACCACGCTTCTGTGATCCCATTTTATTGGTACATGCTAGAGTAAATCGAGCATCGATGTTGCTCATATTCAGGGTTAGTGACTTGAACAAACCCCTAACCCAAAGTATTCAACTTTGATGCAAAAATCATGACATTTGTGCAGTGGACATAAATTGTACCTCAAATTGAGAAGGGTGCAGTGTTGGGGAAAATTACTTTGGAAAGTAATACATTACAATTTTGCGTTACTCCCTTAAAAAAGCAACTTATTGCGTAATGTGTAAAGTAGTGAGTACTTTTGCTTTACTTTTTCTTACCTTGGGTGGGCTTGTTTGTTTTTTATTAACAAAAAAGTTCCATTTTGTAAAGGCCTTTTTACAACAAAATTGGAAGAAAAAGCCTCAGGCTGAAGCCATTGCATGCGTGTACAGTAAGGGCGCAGCTCAAATAAACCTTTCAGTTGTGCTGCTCTGCTGGATTGCAAAAGAATAGGATGCAGGAGAAGAAAGTTCAACGCTTCACCAATAAAAACAAAAAATCTACAGACATTTTTGATTCAGTTTTTGTTTAACTGAATCATCGATGATCAGCAGCAACTATATTGCTCAACAAAGTGAAATTAAATGCATACAGTATAAATGTATTATTTGATTATTGATGGTTTGCAGAGTCTTCTGATTTTACATTTCACTGGTGAATAATGATATATATATATATATATATATATATATATGTTATATTGTATATTATATTGTTTTTCAATGTAAATGTATTTCAGTCATCTCCATATATATATATATATATATATATATATATATATATATATATGGAGATGACTAAAGTACAAAAACCATCATGTTTACACATATTGCCTCTGCACATACAATTCCTCTCAACATGGCGACCGAAGAGGCGTCAGACAATAAATGGGAAAGCAAAGTAACTTGAGTTACTTTTTTGAAATTAAGCTGTAAATTTTTAGTTACTTGAAAAAAAAGTAATCTGATTACGTAATTTAAGTTACTTTTAATGATTTACCCCCAACACTGGTTGGGTACTATTGCTTTTAGAAGTCTCAACGACCTCTAAGGTGACATTGACGAGCAGACTTAACATCATACGACTTTCGCATTTGACTAACCCTAATATTTTGCATTGACAAGTACCATTCATATTTTCTCTAGAAAAGGAAATGGGATCTAATATGGTGTTAGCTTACATGTGTACAAGAAAAATATATAAATAATGAATGGCTTGCTCAAAACTTTATATAATTTCTTTGGTCACCGACGCAAATGAAGTGGAAGGATGACAGCAGTGGGTCTGACACAGAGCTGACATCTTAAAATTATATAGTACTGCATTTTTAGATGAATCACATGTGCGTTCACGTCGTTCAGCTCTGTGAATTCAGTTTTGCCTGAAGCTTATGAAAAAGACTGCAGCTAATGAGACAAACGCAGAAGATATTACAGAGATGTAATCATTTAATAAAATAGCCGTCACTTTTAACAGCTTTTAAACTGTTTTCCTTTTATTGCACTTAAAGCTAGAATTATTCAGTAACACTTTACAATCATTTCGCATTAGTTAACATTAGTAAATTCATTAATTAACTTTAACTAACAATGACCAATACATTTGTTACCGTTTTTAAATTTTTTTTTTATTTGTGTATATTACCATTTTTTATTAATCTTTGTTAACGTTAGTTGATACAAATTCAACTGTGAGATGCACCGATGTATCGACCAATAATCGGTATCGGCCTATAAAAGACAGATTGTTTAAAAACAGCCAATGATCAGGGTCGATTATATCCTATCAATCAAAATGGGTGGAAAAATGTGTTCATACTGTGTGTAAATAAAATCTCTCGTGTTGAATTTAGGACAAGTTAATGTCACACTAATGCTTTAATAGTTAAAGCAGGCTCAATTTGACCGAATCACGCGGAGTTCAGGGTCGTTTGCGGTTGCCAGGTGTGCGTTTTTTCACTACGCCAAACATTTCTTGAAGAGCAGGTCCCATCCAATTATCGCAAAGAACTTTATGCTTTGTTACTTCTGATAAGAAAGTGTCAGTTTTCAAATCCTGCCCACGTTTATCACAAAATTCAAACAATGAATGGCATTTTGACACTCTTAAATGTGACATGACAGATCACCGAAGCGCCTCAGTTGAAGTAGCAGTGTGGAACTCGAGTCTTCCACGGAAAAATGTGCATGAACATTAGAACGTACGTTGAAAGATATAAACTTACCGAAATGACTCGTGTCTCATGTAAAGGCCGTTTTTCAACCACAAAGAGACGTTGCATACACATTTTTCAGTCTGAAAATAAATAGCAGTTTAATATAATAGTTTGGGCTCTGTTGTTAATTTTAACCTCTAATATTATAGTAATGTACCAAATGTGAGAGTTTCCTGTATAGTTTGCAGCATTACTTTGGAGAGATGTTTTTTTTCTTCCTTAAAAAGTTCAAATCGGCATCGGCAGACATCATTCTGAATAATCAGCGATTAGTATCGGCAGAAAAATTTATTATCGGTACATATCTAGTTTGTTCATGTTAGTGCTCTTCCCAGTGTTTTCCCAAGAAAAAAAGGCCAAGACAAAAAAAAACAACATCCCAGTGTTGCCCAGCCTCAATAAATCTAACTCCTCTAACTGCACAATGTGAATCCTCTAGACAATCACATGTATTTACAAGGGCAACCATTAGCTCAATGCAGGGAAAGAAGATCGATGATTTAATTTTCTCAGTGTCGTTTTCATCAACAGACACTGTCCTAAAAAAAAAGAGCAAAGAGCCTTCGATACTACAGGTGTATTTCTTCCCAACAAAGTTGAGAATAGTTGTTAGTAGTGTTTAAAGTTTAAACACTACTAACGCCATTACTTTAAAGGAGACCAATTATGCCTCTTTTTACAAGATTTAATTCAAGTCTCTGGTGTCCCAAGAATGTGTTTGTGAGGTCTCAACTCAAAATAACACACAGATCATACCCATTTTGGAGTGGAAGGAAAAACATACTGCTTTTGTGCTTGTATCTTTAAATGCAAATGATTTGCTGCTCCCCACCCCGCTTTCCAGAAGAGGGCGGAGCCTGTTCATGTCCTCAGACACTCTGCTAAAAACAAACAAAACATCTGTTTGGTTTTGATTATCATCTCTATTGCGGCCACTCTCATGTGACGTTGCAGTTCTTCGTCATTATGAAAGTTTATTATCTGCATATCAGTCTAAACTTCCGATGTATGGTTTTCTAAGCACACTCATCTGAAACACGTGCACAGAAAGCTGTCTGTCAGACGCCGCTTCCCCTTAGTATCTTATCGTGCTTCAAAGTTCACATAAACACAGTCGGTTATAAATAAACAGCAAGTAAAGAAATCACATGTGTATTTTAGATCTGTGTATTAAAGTGACAGCAGTGTACTATATACAGTACCTACTGTGGTGTTGTTAATATGACTTAAACAACAAAAGGAAAACAGAAAATCACTCACTGCTCTTGATTGAATAACTTTAGTAGCTTTTAATAAGAATACATTTCTGACTTGAATGCTGCTGTTAAATGCTCTGGCGAGAAGATAAACATGGCGGATTATGTACAGCTCACTCAGGGCGGGGTCAGAGTCCATAGTGGGCGGGGCTTGTGCAATGTGATGTTGCACTGCAAATGGCTTATTCTGAGACACTGCTTATGATGTATGGGGATTCAAAAAAAATAGGAGTGGGTGGATTTTTATCATTTATAGGGTTTTTGTGTACACACACTGCCGACACACATTTATATTCAAATTTGGCATATAACTCATCCAGGACCGTTTTTGCTACAGACACGAAAGACTCCAGTTGTGTGCCATTACTTTTCGAAGCAATTAGACTTAAGCTTTTCACCAGGTGGTCGATAAAACAGGCAAAAAAAATCCCTAGTCTAACACTGAAGGAAGCACCTGAGCCATTTCTAAAATGGACTCTTTTGACTTGGTCAAGTAAGAAACCACCTAGCATCCATACAACAAAGCACTAAAAATCACTCCATACTCCTTAGCAACCAAAGAAACACCACCTGAACAGACAAGCACCACTAAAAAGAATCGCATGAAAATTCTGCTTGGTTCAATTTTAACCACGTATATAATTTTAATCAAGTGCTGTTTCAATACTTTGTGAAATGCACACATAATTTTGCCAATTTGAATAAGATCTAGCCAGGTATCAAGATTGAATGCGCTTGTTTTGACGCACCGGGGATGTTTGTGTCATTTTGAAGCATGTAAGCACATAGCTTTCCATAAAGGGAAGTAACCGACAACAGATTGTTGCAGGTTGCCATCCGCAGAATGTCACTGGGGGGACCTTAACATCCAGCGCAGGAGAATGAGGGATGGAGAGATGAGAATTGTAGAGAGAAAGAGTGTATACTGGGCTTGGGGCAAAGGGATGAGCGAATCAGTGATGCTCCATTTTACCCTGCGCAAATCAGTGGGCTAGCACAGATGGCCCCTTCATTGTGTCTGTGGCACTATGGAGGAAATGATGTGCTCGCCCCAGGGAGACGCCACAACACCCACATATAAGAACAGAGGTGAAAGAAAAAGCCCACAGTCCCGTGAAGCTAATAAACTCGCCCACTCAATATGGAGTGGCGTAGAGTATTTAGCCTTCACTATACTGGTAAAAGTACACTCATGATCTGTTGATTTTAATTTGTTTTGTTTTCACATACACATGTAAAATCTCTCATTTTTGTCGCAGTTGTTTTTAATATGTGCTTCTGACCATTAGATTGATGCTTTACAGGATGAGTTCACTTCAGAATTCAAATTTCCTGATAATGTCCCCATGTCATCCAAGACTTTTATGTCTTTTTTTTTCTTCAGTCAAAAAGAAATTAAGGTTTTTGAGGAAAACATTCCAGGATTTTTCTTCATATAGTGGAGCAGGGACCAATGGATTGAAGGTCCAAATTGCAGTTTCAATGCGGCTTCAAAGGGCTCTACACGAATAAGGGTCTTATCTAGTGAAACGATGGACCATTTTCTAAAAAAATAAAAATGTATATACTTTTTTAACCACAAATGCTCATCTTGCACTGCTCTGCGATGCACCACATGACGTAATCACGTTGGAAAGGTCACGCATATATATATATATTTTTTTTAGAAAATGATCGATCGTTTCACTAGATAAAACCCTTATTCCTCGTCTGTGATCGTGTAAAGCCCTTTGAAGCTGCACTGAAACTGCAGTTTGGATCTTAAACCTGTTGCATCACGGTGAAGTCCACTATATGGAGAAAAATCCTGTAATGTTTTCCCCAAAAACCTTAATTTCTTTTCGATTGAAGAAAGAAAGACATAAATATATTGGATGACATGGGGGTGAATAAATGAGTAAACTTGAATTCTGATCCTTGAACTAATCCTTTAACTCCCTGTTATATTGCAGATGTATAACTGACCGTTCGCAAAGACCCGCCCCCTTTAGTTACTGTTGCTATGTCCGACAAGCCATGCGCTCTCACGCCACACATCATGTTCTCACGAAGTTAAAAAATACATTGCTGAGTAAAGACAACACTGACAACGTATGAAACTGTTTCAGATTTAAAATATTGTACTTTTTTAAAGAAGTTTAAACAATAAATAGCATATAGTGTCTCTTCAGTGTGTCGTGACAGATCGCTGTAGCTCCTCGTGAACCGATCATCTCTTCATACTAGTTCATTTATAGCATCAAATAAACATGAATGAACATCAGAAGGAATGTTGTTTCAAGCGGAAAGACGTGAGTACACACAATCTTTCAAGTTTCGCCAATCTACTAACTCCCCTGACTGCTTTGTCGGACAAAATGGGGGCTTCGGGGTTATGATTGGTCAGATCGCCTGTCAATCCAACTGCCGACGAAGGGTCAATTGTTACCTAAACTCTTAACGTGGAACATTTCCATAGCACAAAAGGTTCTTGAAAAAAGGTTCTTCAGATTATTGAAATGGTTGGGGGAAAAAAAAACTGGTTGGAACTGGTTTTATTGCAACCAACCCCCAATAAAACTAAAAAATGTGTAGGAAAATGTCATCATGTGAAAATGCATTGCATCTGTTCATGTTAAATGCTTGAGGTCTCCCAAGACCCCAAATAGAAATATGTATGTCATTAAGTTGAAATTTTGTTTATAATCACTGCTTTCTAGACAAAAGTCATTCAATATCAGCCTGCTACCCAAATATACTGTATGCATTGAACAGATGCTTTGATGTAAAGCTATTTACAATTAATCAGTTTGCATAAAGAATCAAACCCATGACCTTGGTGTCGCTAGCATGCCTGCCACTAAACGTAATACATCAATTTTAAGTATGTTTTAAGTGTATATGTATATATGTAACGGTCCGGACACTTATCTTGTATGCTGCATAAACTAAGAAAAAAAAATCCAAAGTTTAGACACAAAACAATGTCAACTAGTTTAAACCCCTCTAAACATCTTGATAGATGTATTGTGCATATCAATCTCTCTCGAGCATCTAGAGAGGGTGCTGTAAACTCTGCCTCTCGAGACATTAAATTAAGACTTTGCGTTGTCTGTGTGTGCTGGTATGTCTGGCTGAGTGCTTGTGTGTGTCTATGCCTTTGTGTAAATGTGACTTTGAAGGCGAGCATCTGTGCTGCAGACGGCTACATCACAATGAAGTCACCTGAGTTTCATTTACAGGGATTGAATTAGCAGGGAATGAATAAGTAAAATAAACCTTATAAGGTGTCCTTGAGATCACAGGAGACAGTGTTACATTTGCGCTGCCTATTGTACTTTTGAAACGATTTCATATTAAAATAAAAATATACAGTAAGAGAAGGTGCATTTGAAACTAGCATGCCTCTACATATAACTGTTCAAAGGACAAGCAAGTGCTCTTGCAATCTAGGCATTGTGCCAACCTGTATAACAAATGTTTAGAATACCAAATTCGCATAATTCTACCGTGCATTCATCCTGAACACTTTCAGTCCTTTAGAAAAAGAGATGCATGAATTAATCACACTATGCTGTCTTTGACTTTGGATGTGCCATTAGTAAGCCACTCTTACCCAAATTACGCAGCGCCGGAGTCTTTGTAGCTCCACTTGGCCAAGTTATTTGTGCTTTGTGGATCAAACAAAACCACCCAGTTTTGCAGCACAAACAGGACGCCTGGACTTCTCAAAAGGCTTCCTTGGCACGGAAGAGCCCACCGCGCAAAAAGACGCATGGAACAAGTCCAGGTCCAACTTGCTCTCAGCTCTCCATCGCGCAATGATGATTTGTTTTATCATTTATTCATGTGTCCAGTTGCGATTTTAATTAATTTGCGGTCGCATTTTTGGGCTTCACGTGTCAGTGTTCAGCTCACAGATAGTCCAGTGGTTGAGAATAAAAGTCCCGCGATTGAAATTCAGCTGTCCGCGTCCCTTCGGAGAGCGCTTGACCCCCTCGGTTTCTAATAGAAGGTATGATGGAGACACAGATTCTACAGCTTCTCGCTCTGCCAAGTGAATGAGCTCGTGCTGGAGCTTCACTCCGCTAGAGCTCCTCCCTCCGTACAGTCAAAAGAGGCTATCGTGGCTCCATACGGAGAGAAAGAGAGAGAGAGAGAGAGAGAGAGAGAGAGAGAGAGAGAAGATCTGAACGCATCCTTGCGCAGCGCGAGCAGGACTTCTGCAGGACTGTAAAGGTCTGACTAACCTCAGCCGTTAGTTATGCTGCCTTGTGAATAATTGACTGAAGTTGTCTCACTTTGAACGGCATTGAGGTTTGTTGATACGCGTTAGTTTCTGGATCATACCTTAAAGTTTTGACAATAATAAAATAATCATAAAAACTAATAGGAAAAAGATGCAATTCATGTAGCACACATTGCACTACTCTATGATATATGTTTCACTCGACTGAAAGTTTGAAACCCTGTTATTTTGAATAATTAATATGAGGCAATGTATATGGAATCTCTAATAACCTGAACAATAGTGGCACAACAAAACGAACGAACAAACATATATATTTCTCTCACATACACACACACACACACACACACACACAATAATATATATATATTTTTTTTTGTATAAAATTCTCTAAAAATGTTGTTTCAAATATTTTCAGATGCTGTATAGCATGTAAAAATACTGCGGTCACAGTTGTTCACTGATGTAAATAAGGTAAAACATTATATGAATAATTATGTTACAATGTATATTTTGTTATATAATAGGAATTAATTGAAAGCATGTTTTTAACCCTCCTCTTAATATGACCTTGTCAACAAGACGTGCAAACTGATATCTAGATGAAATGATTACAATATTAAAATCTAAAATCATATTTTCTTCAGTTTTCTTAGAATGCACCAGATCACACACACTTTTTCCTCTGTCTCATCATGACTAACCCATCAGTCAGACTGACAAGATCATGTGAAGCTCGTTGTGAGTCATGAAGCGAGATTCGTTGAAACTGTTATATGTAACTGAAACCTGCAATTACAGATATCACATTTAATTGTTTGTTGCAGTCTATTTAACCATTAATATTAATCACTCATACCTGAGTGGAAAAGAGGAAGTCAGCTGTGTTAGAACACTGATTATTTTTTTTTTTTTTTTTTTTTTTGTCTCTTGTATTCACGTATTTTCAGGTAGTGTTGTGCAAACACCCTGAGCAGCCCACACCTTTTCTATTACATAAGGTGAGTACACCCACGTGAGAGGAAAGAGTCAACTCACTTGTTCTTCAGGTGCTGACATAAATCAATATTCTGACATACTTTTGATGAATACAAATATTATATTTGAAAACATAAGAGATATGCTTTCATCCTTGCAAAAATTCAAAATTACCTTTGCAACTATTCAGTTTCCTTTAATAAGATAAGCATAAAGTTCTTGTATGATTTTTTTTTTTTTTTTTTTTTACACAAATTGCATCAGATGCAACATTTTAAACCAGATAACGTGTTATCAAAAGTGAGTGTACTTGCTAACATGGAGGCAAACGTGTTATAGAGCATGACTGAGATTAAACATCAGTGATGTGTGAAGAAAAACAGTAAAAACAAACAAGGTAAATATCACATTGCCAAACCTGTTATGGCTATTATTACTATTTTCAAGCTATAATGTTGTCAGATTTTATGTAAAAAGTGTGAAAATGTGATTTTAATTGCATGCATGTATGATGCATTAATTGCTACCAATAAAATTAGCCATATTGCAAGTAAAGAAGTATCTAGCTTACTTTTAAGTCTGCGTTACCTCACAGTTTTAATTCATCAAATAAACTGACCCGTTTCAGCACTTGTGAGTAGTTTGGTAGAATGAAATGTCCTCGTTTCTTTATATCCACCGGGACTCGCGTGTGTCGCTGATATCTGTCTCTCATCAGTAATCGCGCCCGCGACTCTCGGCCACGTCCTGCTTCATACCACAGTCATGTTAAAGGCACAGTCTATATTTTTTGCCGCTAGGGGTCGCTAAACCCTTCAAAACAATAGCAAAGGCTTAGTTTGATGACGCAGTAAATGAGCGTGGAATCGTGGAACTTTTCGTCATGCCGATGGATCTAATAAAGTTTATGGAGAAATAATGTTTATGGATGAGTGAATGTAATGTTTTTAATGTCACTTCTAGCACACAATGAAACAATTTGAAATGATGACATTGTGGTATAAATGTTCATGATTTTCAGAAAGATAAATGTGTATATATATATATATATATATATATATATATATATATATATTAGTTACATGTGTGTGTCAATGCAACTGTGTGTTTTAGAATAGCAGAATACATTTATTTTATGTTTTACTACTGCAAATGAACTCAGGCCAATAAAGTCACATTATCAATGCATGTAATTGATTTGCAGAATAGGGCATCTGCATTTGCCATCTGTTTAGGCTGAATTACACTGAGATTCTTTAGGAAGCATTCCGAAGTTCGGAGTCAGCAGCTGCTAATGAATGCTGAGTTAAGACATGTTCAGCTCAATGCAATCACTGCTCTCTGGTAAATGCGATAATTCAGTAAAAAAAAAAAAAAAAAAAAGTAATGCTCTAGTTTGTACAGGATTTAAGTTAAATTAAAAATAGTTATGAAACTTAACTTTGCACTTTAGACAGATTAAGTAAAAGATTAGCTTAAAAAATCCCAATTAATGAATATACCCAAAACTAAAACAAATACAGCTCATGAAGCCTTTGCTCAAGAAGCGTAAGTATAGTCAAATTTGAAAGGAGACACTCGGTAGTTTATTGTAAAGTCAGAATTAATAATTGTCATAATGGGCAAAAAGTTATAAATAATTTCAAGGTTTTGTAAAGTTATTAGAAACTTCAAATACAATTGAAGTAGGCCTTGTTTTTATCTGGAAATGCACTACTACTAAAGCCACATATGCCTGACCATATTATATTTCAAATATTTTATTGAAGTTTTATAAAAAAAAAATTCATGACCATGTCATATTATTTTATTTTCAGAGGACACAATAATGCTAACTGATGTATATTGTCATCTTCTAAGCATCCGTTCAGTGTCTTGTCACTATTGTTTTGTGGTCCAAACTGGCCCGTTCAGTTTCACTGCACACCTCTCCGGTCTGATTATGGCTCTAATTATTCTTTTTTTTTTTGTCTTTATTATAATTACTAATGACTTTCTATTCACTGTTTTAATCCCTCATTTCTTTCTTCAAACTTCTCACTCCACCTTCTTTGAAACAGTATCAAATTCCCTTCTTGAAAAAGAGAAACAATTCAAAAATATTTAGAAAGCGTTACATATTCTTTCCTTTCCTCCTTAGCTCACCATCAAAACATGACAATTTATGATATTAAAGCCATGTTTATGCTCCAAACTCACTTTATAACGCAAGAAGAGAGTTTTAAATAATCTTGCTTGGTTGCTTGGTCAAAAATTAGACAAAAAAATATATTATTTTGTTGTATTCTGAACATTGATAACAGCAATGTCTATTAGCATTGCATTATAAATGTAATCATATAATATAATAATACATATATTAATATGAAAACACCCAACATGCTTGAAGGACACAGATAAACCATTGCAATCATGTTTATTGTCTCCGAAATGTCTTAATCTGCATGTTATATTGATTTTTGAAAGCAAGATTGTATTTTCTGGAATGTCACATGATCTGGCTGTACCAGTCTCACTCTTGGACTTTCTGTGTACAAGAGCACCCTCCTGTTACAGTACATGAGAGCGTTGTGTAAATCACCGCATTTTGGGTGAAAATGTAATAAATATTCCTCATCTCTATAGAAATTTGACATAAACATAAGAGAATCTATCAATATTTCTCCAAATATGCACACTTTTGAGCTAAAATCCCTGAGGGACATTGTTTTTGTCAAGCATTTGTATGACAATAAAAATTAATTATCTAATGTTTAACCACTATCTACATAACAGCCAGTGGCAAATTCCCAAAATACTGGCTGAGTTAAAGTTGTTTTCGGCAACTATATGAGCACTCAATAATCACTGGTACCCTGGAGCTCACATCTGCAAAAATGTCCAAACAAATTTTCAAATCGACGCATGACGCTACGCATAAAAACTACGTTCCGTGACACAATGACAGTAATATTTGTAAAATTATAGTGGGTTTTGCTCCTCCACCATTGACGCTCAGTGTGAGAAATGCTGCCACTCTAGATCCGGCAGAAACAAGCAGAGGGATACAAATTGCGAAACGGTTTCAGTGTGATTTTAGTCGAATGGATCCTTTTCACATTTCCAGGGTTCTCAGAAGCTGAAGTCGTGATCGATTGGTAAACTTCTATAATTGTAAAAGAAAAAAACACGATTTTGCAAAAGAGGGAAAAAACATAGTGTGTCTGATTACAGCAGTCAGAAGAGAGATGTCAAATTTGCTGTCACTCCCTTAGCCGTTGTGTTAGAAACACCCTCACAATAGTGTTTTTTTTTTTTTTCTTTTCCTACCGAGGTAATTTAACACTAATTTTGCGTTGTATTAAGTTTTTTTTTTTTTTTTTTTTTTATGAATATATTAAAAACTATACTAGATTTCTGATGTTGATAACTGTGGAATGTGGACGTGGAAATGCATCATCACAGTCAGTCTGTGAATAGGGTTCATATCGCATGGCTGGAAAAGGCTCTCAACCAATCAGATTGCAGAACCAGAACTAACTGCTGTGTATGTATATACAGTATGCATAAATACATATATAACTTATATAAGCTGTGTTTTATTATATGAGAAAGTATCAACAACAAAAAAGCATGTTTTATTTGAATGCATATTAGAGGACTGTATCATTTATTAGCAACCTACAGAGTTTTGTACTGAAAAAATCTTTGACAATGCGATTTCAAACATTGTCAACCTCTCAATCCAATTCAATCCGCAGTTCTGCATTCATTTTGAAGTCAGGAACAAACTCAAGCCATAAACTTTAAATACTTCCATGGCACTAAAGTTTGATGTTAACCTGGGGCTTGTATTGTACCATCTCGGATTAGCACCCCTACCTGGTCATATAACGTTTAAGAACCGCACGCAGCTGGAAATGTTCTGCCTCACGTAGACGCGCCTGCAGCGTAAAATAATAAAACAAGAAGAGAAATATACACAGAAAAGGACAGAGAGGTTAAATGAACAAACAAAGGCATGATCGGAAATTAAAGCAATAGCTCACCGAATAGACAAAGGCATGATTGTTTGCATGTGCATGAGATTTTGAGTGGACAAACACGGAGCTGTTGTGTGAGGGGTGCTCTTCCCTAAACCTATGTTTGATGAACATGTGTTGAATTATTTGAACGTGTGTTTGATTAAACATTCAGAACAAAAGAGCCTGCCATAATGATTTGGTTATTCGCCTGAGGTGAACAATGAGAATAATGGATATTTGAAAACTAAACTAATATAGCACCTGCTGCTACTTATGCAAATTATCTCTCAGAGCAAAAGGGCAGTGTTGTAATAACATGTATGTATATTATATTCTTTAATCATTATGTACACACACACACATTATATATATATCTATATATATATATATATATATATATATATATATATATATTGTGTATGTGTGTGTTTTTGTGATTTATGAGGACAAAGATTTGTATAATGCTATGGGTATTACACTGGTATGACGTAAATGTGAAATATGAGGACATTTCATGCGATATTTAAAATAGTTTTACAAACATACTAAACAATGTTTTATTAAAACAAAAGAATGTTTTCTATGATGGATAGGTTTAGTAGAGTTAGTGTGGGGGAAGAGAAGAAACAGTTTGTACAGTAGAAAAACCATTACACCTATGGAATTTTCTCACTAAGATGGCAAAACAAATCTTCTTGCGAGTGCCCGAGTGTGTATTCTCTCAAGAGAATTGAGAGATAGATGTCAAGTGAGCGAGATTATTACCTGCATTCAGATTTAGCATTTTCTTTCAGGTCAGTCTAAGAAAAAATCTATTTAAATGTCCACTGCAGTATCTTGTCCTTTTAACAGTAAAGGGGTTTTCCCGTGACTGACAGCTCTAGTCAAAGCATTTGTCAGTTGCATTTTGTTCCGTGTTCACAACAATTCAGTCTTTCAATGTAAAAGTCCTCGCTACTGACTGACACACTCATAAAGACAGTCTTTGCCGCTATCTAATGGCGTAATAATGTAACTTCTGTTGCTGTTCACGGTCAGGGACTATTTTTTCCGGTGGAAGGAAGGCTTTTATTAGAAGTTTGCTTCAAGAAAGTATCATTGATGCATTTTTTTGGCTTTAATATTTATATTGTTATTATATTATTATTTTTATATTATTATTAAGGTACTCGCGGCTAGTGCTGTACCGTGAATAAGTCACGGCTGAAGGGGTTGCGGGCACAGCCTCTCAAACCTTATTGCATATATTAATCTATATACTATTTTTTAAATATCTTGACTTTTCTATTATTCTAAAATGAAAAAAATTGTTATAATTTAGATTTTTACATACATACAAAATGTAATAATTTAATGCATGTTATGAATATTTTTTGGACTATTCTATTCTTTTAAAATATAAAAAAAAGTCATTATTATGATTATGTTCATATATACTCAGTATAATTTGATATAATTTATATTTTAATTTCTTGCTGACACCTTTTCACATTTTATGAAGGTTTTTAACAAAAACACAAAAAATAAATAAATAAATGTTATACTTTCTTCAGAGATTCCTAAATTTTGTTCTTACAAATGTAGATCTGCAGTAGGCCAAATAATATTTGTAGACAACTTCTTGTCTTTACATGCAGGAAAGCTATATAAAGTTGTCATATATAAAGCATTTGATTATGATTTATGAGACTCTTTTTTCTTTTTCAATTGTTTTGCCTAACACTAACCGCAAACCAAATCTCAAAACCTAAAGTATGCATAGTTGAACAGTTCTGAGTAAAGGATTTGTGCTTTGCCACGGCATGCAAAGTTGTAAAAAAACAAAAACAAATGTTGAACAGGAAAGGAAATGTTACTTGAAACTCTTAAAAGATAACGACGTTTGAAATAGACAATAACCGATGTTATATTGAAGGAATGGTGCACATATATAGCCTGTTTTGCTTGGGACGGGACCGTGTCGTGTGGTCGTGAGGGAGATTAGAGGGCAGGCTGTCACCCAGAGGCACGCACGCTATATGCAAACATTACCTGAGCTGTCAACAAATGCCACAGAATGTGTTCCAACATGTTTAAACAGCTACCAGAACGAATAATCACATGCTGCTTATCAATATGATCAGGGAGGAATTCTCTGGAATGAAACAGGAGTCTGGTCAAAGCCATCATTCCTGTTGTGTTTTGTTGTTTTCTGTCCGTTATTTTAAAGGTTGCACAACATTGAACAACATGAGTGTGTGGATAAGGAGAACACACACAACAAGTGTTGTTTTCATTCCTGCTTAAAACTTTTTCTCTGTTGATTGTTAAGTTGTGTGTCTTAGAAGCAGCTGGAAGTATAACCAAGTTATGTAAAATAGTTAATAAGGAAACATGAATTGGGTGGAGATGCTTGTCACACTTTCCAATTTCTGCAGAGCTTCCTTATTTATTAACACAATAAATTCAACATCACACCAAAAACATGGTAGTTTATTTAAATCATTTGAGGGCTGGAAATGATTGCTTGAATTATATATTATATATGTATTTCTTACATCTACATCTTGATTTAACATTGTGTATATCTGTATTCCAGTCCCATTGGAATTAATATTTCATAAAATTCAAGTACTTTCATATTGCACTTCTTGTACTAACTGAACATGCAGAAAAATATTTTCACAGAAAATGTGTGCTATTCCCTTGCATTCCCTTGAATTGATGTAAAATTTCATTTGTGAAAGGGAGTAAAATTATGCTCAGTTCTGATTGACACCTCTCACACATTTTTAGAAACATACACCCGTTGCATACAGGAGGAACATTCTTTCCGATGTTTATGAGCCTCAGGCCTTCAGTCATCCATTAAGGTTTGTGATGAATTCTTCTGCCCATCTATATGACATATATATATATATATATATAAAGTAATAAAGCTATGCAGCACTGCAGCAGTGATCGTTTATGAAAAGGTAATGTGCCAAAAAGGTGCCTATTTTAATTTCTGTTTTAGGTTATGGTGTCCAGCTCTTATTATTGAAATAAGTTCACCTACAATAAAAAAAAAAAAAAAAAAAAGTATTTGTAAAAAAGTATTTTTTTTCTTATACAACATACAACAAAAATGTTTATTTTAAATGACTTTTTCCCAATGACTATATAAACAGATAGATAGATAGATAGATAGATAGATAGATAGATAGATAGATAGATAGATAGATAGATAGATAGATAGATAGATAGATAGATAGATAGATAGATAGATAGATAGATAGATAGATAGGAAGGAAGGAAGAGTGGATGATGGAAGGGTGGATGGATGGATGGATGGATGGATGGATGGATGGATGGAAGTAAAGAAGGGTTGGTGGATGGAAGGAAGGAAGAAAGGATGTATGAATGGAGAGAAGAAAGGAGGGGTGGATTGATGGATGGGTGGGTGGATGGGCAGAAGGAAGGAAGGGTGGATGGATGCATGGGCGGATGGAAGGAAGAAAGGATGGATGGATGGAGAGAAGAAAGGAAGGGTGGATGGATGGATGGGCGGAAGGAAGGAAGGAAGGAAGAATGGGTGGATGGACAAAAGGAAGAAAGGAAGGATGGATCCATCCATCCATCTACCCACCCTTACTTTCTTCTGTCGATCCATCCATCCATCCATCCATCCATCCACTCATCCTTCCTTCCATCCTTCCTTCCTTCCATTCTTCCATGCTTCCATCCACCAATCCTTCTTTACTTCCATCCATCCACCCTTCCATCATCCACTCTTCATCCCTTACTTTCATCTATCTATCTATCTATCTATCTATCTATCTATCTATCTATCTATCCATCCATCCATCCATCCATCCATCCATCCATCCATCCATCCATCCATCCATCCATCCATCCATCCATCCATCCATCCATCCATCCATCCATCCATCCATCCATCCATCCATCCATCTATCTATCTATAGTTCTGTTCCTCCATAGTCATGCAGATGATAGAAATCTCTCAAATGGCGTCAAAAAGTTCTTAATTTGTGTTCTGAAGATGAACGAAAGTCTTACGGGTTTGGAACGACATGTGGGTGAGTAATTAATGATAGAATGTTCATTTTTGGGTGAACTAACCCTACATATGTATAGAATGTTTATTATAGATATTTAATACCAGGGCATTGCTATGCAGTTGCTAGTATATTTTGTCTGATTGCTAGGTGGTTGCTATATGTTACTTTAGAAGAAAACCTGAGAAGGTCTCTGTAAGGTTCCTTGTAAAACTAGAAAAAGTTCAAGTACAGTCAAAGGTTTCTATTCATGGCCAACCCTGCTTTTTACCATTATGACTTAAACAAAGCCTTGTTTCTGACCCAACTGATAACTCCCTTGATAATCAGGCCAGTGCCACCACATGATTCACATGATATGTTTTGATCAAACAGGCACAGAACGGTATGTGTCTGGAGATATTAAAACATCTATTGTATTAAACTTTATCCTCAAGGTAGGTGAGCATTCTGACTGTCATTCTATCTGGAGGGCAGATCATTTGATACCTCCCTTGGGGCAGATCGCAGACAACATAAGGTTGTCACCTTATGAAAGCTCATATCTCTTCTCATGACACTGCAGAACAAAGCTTTAAGACCTGCCTTTACACTGGAGTCATATCCTGTCGATTTTCTGGCTGTGTTTCAACAAATTAAAAATGAATGTGTCATGTTTATCTAAAGCTCAGAGGCTTTGTGCTGAGTTTGTGGAAAACTTGGATGTATTGTCTAGCAAACAGTAGAAGCTTTTGTTCGCTTACATGCAATGTCTAGTCAACGCCCTTCAGGGACAGGATTGGCTAACCTCTGCTGACCCAGATGGACACACTGTGGATGGACAAAAAGGGACAGCTTGTCCTGGAGATGCAAATGAGTAAAGACCTTGTCAATCACGGACCAAGATTGAGCCCCACGATCTAGTTTAAACAGATGACAGATGCTTTCTAATTTAAAGATCGAGGTTTGTTCTAGTTTGAATGTCTTGTGTTCAGTGCAAGCTTTATCAACCGCATCTGTGGTTTGCTGTCCGTTATGACGGAACCAACCCAATCTCTTGAGAAATCATGTCTTTTATGAAGTCGTATTTTTGACAAAAACACATGATTTTTAGAAAAAAAGAAGAGTAAGCGTGAGGGTTCAGATCGTAAAAACTGTACAAATTATATCACACGAATTAGCAAGCAATTTAGCAAAATAGTTACGAATTGCCATGAGATTGGATTGGACAGAAAATAACTTCAACATGTTCTGTAGTTTGTAAAAAATAAATAAGAATATCACTAGAACTACTTTTTTTTTTAAGTGGATGAACAGTTGATGATTGGAGTTTGCTCTATAAATAGCAGTAACTTACCGTAAAATGAGTTTACCAACTGTATGCCTTCATGTCAGCAGATTTAAATTTAACTTTGCACATAAGAAGGTTAATATGTGGTCTTAACACACTTTATTTAATGGATTAATGAGAGGTTTTTTTATAACTTTGAATAAATTGAATCAAATGATTCAATATTTCAAAGTGCTTGAGGACGTCTGCTGGTTAAAGAGGTCTAAATGCAATGAGAGAGCAGGAAAATGTGTTCAACAATGTTCATCTGAATACAAATCTGAAAATTTTGTTCATTTACTTATTAATGATATACAGTATCACAAAGCTTCGAAACTTTGATGCAACCAAGCTTCATTTGCTGAAATTGATTTGGTCAGTTTGAAAAGTGAACCAAAGCATGGATTTGATTGAATGAATGATTTGTTGTAAAGTAGTGTTTTGCCGCACACTCATTGCTAGACTCAGTATGAGGGAAAAGACAAGTGATATACCAAAAATTATTATTTTATGTAAAACATTGGCACCAGGAGAGAAAATACAACCAAAGTCCACAAGACAGGGATAACAAATGCTGTTTTTTGTTTTGTTTTGTTCCGTGTTAATCTTAAAGTCACTATGTGTTGAAAATCAAGTTTATAAATCTATGTAGTGTTTTAATAAGCTTTAAGACAAACCATGTGCAAATTCATAAGTCGACACCATTGCAGAGTATTTTCTGTTTAAAACTGCAGTGATCTAAAGACAGGGTTGAAATTGCTGGTGTTTGTGACATCACAAACTACTTTTACTTTAACACGTCATTAAACATGACCGCTCCAAAACAGGGGAGTCTCAAGAGAGGGTTATCTCAGTATATTTCTCTATTGATATGAAAAACAGGTAAACATGGTAAACGGGAACATGGTTTGTGTAATATTAGCAACTCATTATTAGCTGTTTGATAACGTCAAGCATAAGGCTAATAATATTAATTTGCGTTATATGCCCAATTTTGTAAAGAGCGATACCATTGTGCAGCGTTTGCCTCGGTTAAAGTTGACCAAGTGGATCTCTGAGCTTGTGTGAGTGAGTGGAGGCGGGGCTAATTAGCATATTCATAGATCTGTGCGTACTAAATGAGGTAAGGGTTACATTCAAGCTATTGTCAAGCAAGGATTTTTTTTTTTTTTTCACAGGGAAAAAATGTTGAAATATTTAATTTTCATGATCAAAGATGAGTTTTAAGGGATACAGTTATTGACTACCGAGGGACTTTAAATTTGCAGTTTGATTAATGTCGCTAAATAATAAAAATGTATTTTATTTTTATGCATTTTCAGTTATTTTGGATGCACGTGTTTATATATAGGCCAGGTTTCACAGACAGGGCTTAGGTTAAGCCAGGATTAGGACTTTGTTCACTTAGGACAGCTTTTATGAGCTTGCCTTAGAAAAAGGAAAAAAAAAACAAAAAAAACATTACTGACGTGCATCTTGACACAAAACAATGGCAATGACACATTTAAGATATATCAGTGCAAGATGTTTCCAGTTAAAACAGCTCAAACATGCCTTTTAGTCTGGGACTAAGCTTAAGCCTTGTCTGTGAAACTAGAGGAAAATGTCCTTGGGACAAAAATGGCTTTCAGTGGAATGGCTTTAAGGAAATTGAATTGTGTTCACTGAGTGGCGCTTATGCGCACATGCAGTCCGCTTTGTTAGCACTCAATCCACTAATAACTCGTGCAAATCTGGTAATGGCGTAAGAACCGCCGTTGAAACAGTACATGTGCTACTCGCCAGTTGGTGTGCATTTGTACAGTATTATGCCTTACCCTTTGTAAGCTACACTAAGCCTACATTATGTGTGATTATTGTTTGTTTTCACAAACTGAGTGATGAGTCGCCATTATTTTCTGTGGTAGCCTAATTGACATCATGTCACAAATGCCTTAACTTGTATTGAACCTGAAAGATCCCTTTAATATCAAGCCCACACGTTTCTGTCTTTTTTTGAGGATCATTGGGGAAAAGGGTATTATTTCTAATCTTGCATTAACTGTTATAAAGTTAAATAGCAATTAAATGTTTCTTGTTACTTATCAGAAAAGCCTTTTTTTTTTTTTTTTTACCACATCACATTTTCTACTTAGTTTGTATTTCATACGTTGATGAATTTGATGAGATATAAAGGATTAAAATCAATGTGCATGCAGGAGAAACTGAGATATGAAATGAAACAATTTCATTTAAAAACTTCAAACAAACAATTTATATAGGAGAACAACGGTTCACTTACATTATCTTGTAATAATCCTCATAGTAAAGTAATTCAAATATTTATTGTCTTCATTGTTTGGTAAATTACTAATTTTCTGTTTTTATTTATTTATTTTTTTAATACCCCCCACTCGCTCTGGCCTTGTGGCGGGTACATATTTGCTGACTGTACCAGTTAACTTTAATGCATGTCTTGGAGCTGTTGTGCGCAGCTCTCTGAGGCTTAACTCTCAGTAAATAGCTGAACCCCAGAAAAACAGAAGCCCGTGTAATGTGCTTTTCCCACCAAATTATACGGGGTGGAAGTGCTTCCAGCCTCCAAACATAATGAAGAATATATCAGGACATGTTTCAGAGCTGACACATTCTGCTCAAAAGGCAGATGGTTGTCTGTCTCACAACGCCCTCTTCTGGCAAGTAAGCACAGGAACGCTGCTGCAATATGGTTTGTTCATAGGATAATTGAGTTGTTCAGTGATTTAAAACAGGGGTTTTCAAACCCTTCCAGCAGCACTTTTTGCATGTCTCCTTTATAGCTGAATTAAATCAGAGTTGGACTCGATGACCTGAGCTGCGTGTGTCCAGGAACAGCTTATAAACCTCAGATTTAAAGAAAAGTGTTTTATCAGGGTGTATGGATAAGGAAACAGTAATATTGTGGAATATTATTAAAATTTTAAATATCTGTTTTATGCTTTTTTTTTTTTTTTGAATAAAGTGTAATTTATTCTTCTGATGTAAAGCTGAATTTTCAGCATCAATACTCCAATCTTCAGTGTCACATGATCTTCAGAAATCATTCTAATATGATGATTTGCTCCTCAAGAAACATTTCTGATTATTATCAATGATGAAAACAGTTGTACTGCTTCATATATTTCACACACACACACACACACACACATATATATATATATATATATTTGTGGAAACAATGGTTTATTATTAATATTGACATATTAATATATATATATATATATATATATATATATATATATATATATATATATATATACAGTACTGTGCAAAAGTTTTAGGCAGGTGTGAAAAAATGCTGTAAAGTAAGAATGCTTTCAAAAATAAACTTGGTAATAGATTATATTTATCAATTAACAAAATGCAAAGTGAGTGAACAGAAGAAAAATCTAAATCAAATCCATATTTGGTGTGACCACCCTTTACCTTCAAAACAGCATCAATTCTTCAAGGTACACTTGCACAAAGTCAGGGATTTTGTAGGCATATAGTTAGGTGTATGATTAAACAATTATACCAAACAGGTGGTAATGATCATAAATTCAATATGTAGGTTGAAACACAATCATTAACTGAAACAGAAACAGCTGTGTAGGAGGAATAAAACTGGGTGAGGAACAGCCAAACTCAGCTAACAAGGTGAGGTTGCTGAAGACAGTTTACTGTCAAAAGTCATACACCATGGCAAGACTGAGCACAGCAACAAGACACAAGGTAGTTATACTGCATCAGCAAGGTCTCTCCCAGGCAGAAATTTCAAGGCAGACAGGGGTTTCCAGATGTGCTGTCCAAGCTCTTTTGAAGAAGCACAAAGAAACAGGCAACGTTGAGGACCGTAGACGCAGTGGTCGGCCAAGGAAACTTACTGCAGCAGATGAAAGACACATCATGCTTACTTCCCTTCGCAATCGGAAGATGTCGAGCAGTGCCATTAGCTCACAATTGGCAGAAAACAGTGGGACCCTGGTACACCCATCTACTGTCCGGAGAAGTCTGGTCAGAAGTGGCCTTCATGGAAGACTTGCGGCCAAAAAGCCATACCTCCGACGTGGAAACAAGGCCAAGCGACTCAACTATGCACGAAAACACAGGAACTGGGGTGCAGAAAAATGGCAGCAGGTGCTCTGGACTGATGAGTCAAAATTTGAAATATTTGGCTGTAGCAGAAGGCAGTTTGTTCGCCGAAGGGCTGGAGAGCGGTACACGAATGAGTGTCTGCAGGCAACAGTGAAGCATGGTGGAGGTTCCTTGCAAGTTTGGGGCTGCATTTCTGCAAATGGAGTTGGGGATTTGGTCAGAATTAATGGTATCCTCAATGCTGAGAAGTACAGGCAGATACTTATCCATCATGCAATACCATCAGGGAGGCATCTGATTGGCCCCAAATTTATTCTGCAGCATGACAACGACCCCAAACATACAGCGAAAGTCATTAAGAACTATCTTCAGTGTAAAGAAGAACAAGGAGTCCTGGAAGTGATGGTATGGCCCCCACAGAGCCCTGATCTCAACATCATTGAGTCTGTCTGGGATTACATGAAGAGAGAGAAGCAACTGAGGCTGCCTAAATCCACAGAGGAACTGTGGTTAGTTCTCCAAGATGTTTGGGCCAACCTACCTGCCGAGTTCCTTCAAAAACTGTGTGCAAGTGTACCTAGAAGAATTGATGCTGTTTTGAAGGCAAAGGGTGGTCACACCAAATATTGATTTGATGTAGATTTTTCTTCTGTTCACTCACTTTGCATTTTGTTAATTGATAAATATAAACTATTTACATGTCTATTTTTGAAAGCATTCTTACTTTACAGCATTTTTTCACACCTGCCTAAAACTTTTGCACAGTACTGTATATATATATATATATATTCTTTAAACATTCAATTTATGGGGCATAAATTGCCCCTTAATGACATTTTAAGGAATTTATACATTGAAAGGGTTATATATATATATAGTCCAGTTTTTGTCATTTCAATTTAAGTCATTACTGAAAATACATATAAAGTAATGCATTTAAAATGCATGTCATTTGGTAATTTTTCTTTTACTTTTTACTTTTCATACATGAAATCATGCCCTGCTATAACTCTGTGCAACGACTGTGAAATAATTTTTTACATCATTATATTTTATATACCACATACATGAAAACCTCTCACCACGCACTATTAATGGTCTGAATGATTTTGTAGTCATTATACACAATATGAAATAAAAACAAGCTTTCCCCACATTTCTTCCATTTCCTGCAGCACTACCACTTTTAACTGAACGGACACGGCTTGATCTAGTTTATGGAGTCTGTTCCGCACCAATTCAAGGAGTCTCCGGGGAAATCAGAGTCTGCAACAGACCCCACTGCTTTAGAACAGTGGACATCAGCCTGTTCCATGATCCGGACACCCGAGTGAAATGCTGATGCTTCCCGCACTGTGGCACCAAGGACAGGTGTCTGCGCTGCTACTGACAAGTTGAGTTAGAGATGAGAGTGACATGTGTTACTGAGATTATCTGTGGCTGAGGGAGAGTGCTGATAAGAGACAGGAAGTGCAGAATGCTTTATCTGACTTTTCAGGAGTAAAATGTGAATGTCTGAATACCTTTAAATCTGTGTCAGTCAGTGGGATCAACTGATGAAAAGCTGATATATTTTATATCAGATGTGACTTTGTTGGTCAGTCTCAATCTTTGACAGTATTGTGTTTGTTAAAAGGCCTCCCACAGCTCATCATGACCGTTATTTTTACATACTATTATAGAATGTTTTTTTATTTTTATTTTAGTTTTAGTACTTTTGTTTTGTGATTCATTTTATACTATTTTACTATATTTCTATAAAGCTTTAATTTACTTTTATATCAGTTTAATTACTTCAATTTAAACATACTTATTTCAGTTATTTGCCGAAGCAAAACATTTTTTTTTTTTTTAATCAAATATTTCTATTTTGTTGCCACAAAGCATGAAATGTCACAAGCTATTATTTTATTTCACTAAGTGAATGTTGGTTATAAAGCCTAATAAATCTGAGCCTTAAATGAAAAAAAAAAATAGAATATGATTTGTTATTCAGAAAATTGCAGATGACTAGACAGATAGACGATAGAAAGATAGAAAGATAGATAGATAGATAGATAGATAGATAGATAGATAGATAGATAGATAGATAGATAGATAGATAGATAGATAGATAGATAGATAGATAGATAGATAGATAGATAGATAGATAGATAGATGGATGGATGGATAGATACAATAGATGGATGGAGAGATAGATGGATAGATGGATGGATGGATACATAGATAGATAGATAGATAGATAGATAGATAGATAGATAGATAGATAGATAGATAGATAGATAGATAGATAGATAGATAGATAGATAGATAGATAGATAGATGGATGGATGGATGGATGGATAATGGATAGATACAATAGATGGATGGAGAGATAGATGGATAGATGGATGGATGGATGGATAGATACAATAGATGGATGGAGAGATAGATGGATAGATGGATGGATGGATACATAGATAGATAGATAGATAGATAGATAGATAGATAGATAGATAGATAGATAGATAGATAGATAGATAGATAGATAGATAGATAGATAGATAGATAGATAGATAGACATACAGACAGACAGATATATAGATAGATAGACAGACAGACAGACAGACAGACAGATAGATAGATAGATAGATAGATAGATAGATAGATAGATAGATAGATAGATAGATAGATAGATAGATAGATAGATAGATAGATAGATAGATAGATAGATAGATAGATAGATAGATAGATAGATAGATAGATGGATGGATGGATGGATAGATACAATAGATGGATGGAGAGATAGATGGATAGATGGATGGATGGATACATAGATAGATAGATAGATAGATAGATAGATAGATAGATAGATAGATAGATAGATAGATAGATAGATAGATAGATAGATAGATAGATAGATAGATAGATGGATGGATGGATAGATACAATAGATGGATGGAGAGATAGATGGATAGATGGATGGATGGATACATAGATAGATAGATAGATAGATAGATAGATAGATAGATAGATAGATAGATAGATAGATAGATAGATAGATAGATAGATAGATAGATAGATAGATAGATGGATGGATGGATAGATACAATAGATGGATGGAGAGATAGATGGATAGATGGATGGATGGATACATAGATAGATAGATAGATAGATAGATAGATAGATAGATAGATAGATAGATAGATAGATAGATAGATAGATAGATAGATAGATAGATAGATAGATAGATAGATAGATAGATGGATGGATGGATAGATACAATAGATGGATGGAGAGATAGATGGATAGATGGATGGATGGATACATAGATAGATAGATAGATAGATAGATAGATAGATAGATAGACATACAGACAGATATATAGATAGATAGATAGACAGACAGACATACAGACAGACAGATAGATAGATAGATAGATAGATAGACAGACAGACAGACAGATAGATAGATAGATAGATAGATAGATAGATAGATAGATAGATAGATAGATAGATAGATAGATAGATAGATAGCGAGAGATAGATAGATAGATAGATAGATAGATAGATAGATAGATAGATAGGTAGATAGATAGATAGATAGATAGATAGATAGATAGATAGCGAGAGATAGATAGATAGATAGATAGATAGATAGATAGATAGATAGATAGATAGCGATAGATAGATAGATAGATAGATAGATAGATAGATAGATAGATAGATAGCGAGAGATAGATAGATAGATAGATAGATAGATAGATAGATAGATAGATAGATAGATAGATAGATAGATAGATAGATAGATAGATAGATAGATAGATAGATAGATAGATAGACCGATGGATAAACAGATAAATGTACAGAAAGAAAGAAAGTCAATTATTGACCCATTTGTGTTTTTATTTTTACTTCTCATAAAGAATTTTGGGAGGAAGGTCGTCGTCTGAGCAATATAAATTTCTTCTGGGATGAGGCAGTCACAAATAGGATGTGTGTGTGTTTTCCAGAGAATTTGGTGCTGGGGCTGTAAATTGACAAGGGGCCAAAAACACATCTCCGTCTCTCTCTCTCTCTCTCTCTCTCTCTCTCTCTCTCTCAAAGCTCTGTTAATTCCCCTCCCCATCTCTTTTCTTCCTTGTCCTTTCTTTCTCTCGTCTCTCCATTCATGACAGACTCAAGGCCCACTGTAGCAGGTGCACACATCCATTAGCAATTACCTTTATCCCTTGCTCTGTGACTTCGGGAGCCTTTCCCTGGATAGCCTTACTAGTGCACAGAATGCTAATGTTTTGGCCCTTGGGCACAGGCCAGAGCTTCCCCTTTCACTCCAAATCCCCCAATACGTGACCAAGCTACTGGAACACGGGCATCAGCCGCAGCGTTTATCCCCTAGCCTAAACGGTCTCAGGTGGGACTTCCAATGAAACAATTACAGTGTTTTATCTCCAGTTTAGTTTAGCTGAAAATGGAGGTCAGAGACAATGTTGACTTGAGGCAGTCTTCAGTGTGAGGGAAGGTAATCATTTAATGTTTTGATCTCCTGCAGAAAGCCGCCACCTGGAGTGTGTTTGCTGCCATGAGACAGAGGTTTTCCAACCGCTTTGTTTTCTTCTGTGAGAATTTACACCGATATCTTCCACAAGTTTACCAGAAGTTAGTTTTGAAAAAAGCTAAATTTGCAATCTGAAATTAAACATGCACATATTATGCATTTATTTGATCAAAAATACAGTACAAATAGTAATATTATGAAATAGCATTATAATTTTCATCAGCCATTACTCCAGTCTTCATGATCCTTCAGAAATCATTCTAATATGCTGATTTGCTACTCAAGAAACATTTCTTATTATTATCAATGTTATATATATATATATATATATATATATATATGTTTTTTTTTTTGTTTTTACTTATAAATATAAGTTGAAAATTAAGTATGAAATATAAATCTTTTCATTTTTTAAATGAAATAAACCTTTCCTTTTTTGATCAATTTAATGCAACCTACTGTAAAGTACAAAAGAGATTTTGGTGCCATACAATAATCCCCAAACAAAAATATTAGATTTAATTCAAATTGTTTTTTATAATTTTTTGTAAACTACATTAGCACAATCATTAGAGATGAACCAGTTGAAAGTTCTTTTAGAGGGAATGCAAAGTTTCTCATGTGAACACTACACAGAACTTTTCTGAAAGAACTTTTTTTTCTTTTTCCCATCTCAAATTCCTGCTCTCACCATGTCCCTTCAGGGGCTCCGTAGAGCACTAGTAATCTAGATTTGGTAATCTGAAAAAGTGTTTATAGGGATCAGCATGATCCAATCCAATTTTGCTTTGAAAAACCAGCACAAAAGTAAAATGGATTACCTGATCCTCGATAGCAAAACATGGGATTTCCAAATCCAGATCATTTTGATCCCGATTAAACCTTTTGAACAACTGGCCCCTGGAGCCATATGGATTACTTTTATGATGGATGGATGCACTTTTCAGGACTTTTTTTTGGATCTCGAGTACCATTCACTCCCATTACAAAGCTTGGAAGAGACAGGATATGTTTTAATGTAACTCCAATTATGTTTGACTGAAAGAAGAAAGTCGTGTACACCTATGTGGCTTGAGCATGAATAAATTATGGGATAATTTTCATTTTTGGGTGAATTTACCTTTTAAGTAATGCACCTTTATTTTCTCAATTATACATGTCAATTATTACTAGTTTGTTTTTTTTTGTTTTTTTTTCTTTCAAAAATCTATTTCAAACAGGTTCTATTTTAGGATCTGGTAACATCAGGGGTAAAAATGTTTCAGCTTTTATTACATTCAAAGTATGGTCATCTCTGACAGCTTCGATATCTTTAATTGATGGGTCTGTCAGACAGTTTAATGCTAGAATTTTCAATATTTATAATAAATATTTGACATGAGAGTCCAAATTTTGTTAGTATTTGATGGTGTCAGTCCCATCATGTGATCAGTGACAGACCAAAATAAAACATTTTGTAAGAAAATGATGGTTGCACACAACCAAATGGCCTTTTCAATGTCTTTAACCCCCCCCCCCCCCCCCCCCCCGGTCCAAGTACTCAGCGATTTGACTTTTGTCATGACACAACACAATACCCACCTTGTAGAACCCGAATCTGTCCTTGTTGGGTGGCAAAGTCCTCTAAAGATAATGAAATCATCTCATTAGAGTAATGAGCGGAATTAGTAGCGAGAATTATTTGCTTGCGCTCTGTTAAAGGCTGAGATTTGTCATCTAATTATCAAATAACACAAGAAAATCATTATGTAAAATATGTTTGATAGCTCACTTAATGAATCCTGGGTCATGTTCACCATACCGAAGCAAAGAAAAGTAAATAAATAAATAATTAGATAAATAAACAGATGTCTTGTCCCCTGTTAAAAAGGACAAACATTGCCATCATCATATTTGTGGGGAAAATAAATAGACACATCATTAAGTCACACTGTGTGACTTTGTTAAACTTTGGATTAATTTATGACTGAGAACAAACACAGATCTCACATGAATAATGGAATAAGTTGCTAATTAACTCAGATTGCTTAATAGAAGCTCGAACTCGTCCTTTTGTAATGACTTTCCCTGTTACCTTGAGTATCATGGGTATTGCTTGACTCTCCATTGTGCTTTGGGCAAGAAAATGTGGAGAAATAATTAATATGCAATACCCAAGGGAAGGTTGTGTGACAAACAGTCAGATAGCAGAGCGCGTGTAGGTGGAAGAAGAAGCGTACAAGGACCTATGGACAAATATGAATTCCTCACAGACGACGTCTGTTTGTCCATCGGGACGTGTGTGCGACAATTGTAGATACACTTTTCTGGGTTAGAACCAGGGTTGGGGAGTAACGGAATACACGTAACTTAGTTGCGTATTTAAAATACAAAATTTGAGTGACTGTATTTAAATGGGTGGTAATCAGATTGCAGTTACATCTGAAAAGTATTTTAGATTACCAAAGTAATTACTTTGAATTGTAATGTCATTTAAACAACAATTAGTGATTCTCTGACTCTGACAGTCTGAAAAAGCGGAGTTAAGTTTCATCAACATTTTAAAACTTTTAAGAGGGATCATTAAAATTGTTATTTTTATATAGTACTGTCCTGAACAAGACAAAATGACTGAATTTATAAAAAAAAATTACCCAACTGTCAACTTAATTGTCCTGTCATGACCTGGATGATCCACGACTGTTTTAATGTTTTGTGATAGTTGTTTGTGAGTCATTTTTATAATTGTGAAAAAGGTCACTGCAACTTTTTTCTCACAATTTGTTTTTTCCCCTCACAATTGTGAGTTTGCATTTCACAATTTTGACTTCTTTTGTGTTTGTTCCACACTTATTAGTATTCCAAACTATTCTAAAGTATTCAGATTAAGTTACTAAACTTGAGTAATGTAACGAAATACATTACAAATTACTTTTTAAAGCATGTATTTTGTGATCTGTAGTGGAATACATTTTAAAGGTAACATACCCAACCCTGGTTAGAACTGCCTTAATTTTTAATGGCGTAGATTCAATGAGGTGCTGGAAACATTCCTCAGAGATTGTGGTTCATTTCGACATGATCGCATCACACAGTTGCTGCAGATTTGTCGGCTGCACATCCATGATGTGAATCTCCCGTTCCACCACATCCCAAAGCTGCTCTATTGGATTGAGATCTGGTGACTGTTTAGGCCACGTGAGTCTAGTGAACTCAAAGTCATTTAAAGAAACCAGTTTGAGATGATTTGAGCTCTGTGACATGGCGGATTATCCTACTGGAATGAGCCATGAGAAGATGGGTACATTGTGGTCATGAAGGGATTGATGTGGTCAGCAATAATACATGGCATTTAAACAATGCTCAATTTGGTACTAAAGTGTGCCAAGAAAATATCCCACACACCATTACATCACCAGCAGCCTGAACCACTGATAAAAGGAAGGATGGATCCTAGCTTTCATGTTGTTTACACCAAATCCTACAATCTGAATGTTGCAGCAGAAATCCAGACTCATCAGACCAGGCAATGTTTTCCAATCTTCTATAATTTTTTAAATTGTGTGAGTTATGTGAGTTTCCTGTTCTTAGCAGACAGTCTTCTGCTGCTTCAAGGTTGGACATGTGTGTTCAGAGATGTTCTTCTGCAGAACTCTTTTTTGAGTTATTGTTGCATTTCTATCACCGTGAACCAGTCTGG
This sequence comes from Opsariichthys bidens, assembly GCA_037194245.1. Classification (NCBI taxonomy): domain Eukaryota; kingdom Metazoa; phylum Chordata; class Actinopteri; order Cypriniformes; family Xenocyprididae; genus Opsariichthys; species Opsariichthys bidens. The sequence goes on from CM074293.1 coordinate 5,194,411, forward strand.
CTGTTCTCTTCTGACCTCAACAAGGCATTTTCACCCACTGAACTGCCGCACCGTTCTCTAAAAAGCCCAGAGATAGCTGTGCGTGAAAATCCCAGTAGATCAGTCATTTAAATCTACCTCATTCTGATGCTCAGCTTGATCTACAGTAGATAGTCTAGACCGTTCACGTGCCTACATGCATTTGCAGTTGCTGCCATGTGATTGGCTGATTAGATTGATTGGCTGATTAGATATTTGCATTAAGAAGCCGTTGAACAGGTGTACCTAATAAAGGGATGGATATGGTCAGCAATAATACGAGGCATTTAAACAATACTCAATTGGTACTAAGAGGCCCAAAGTGTGCCAAGAAAATATCCCACACACCATTACACCACCAGCAGTATGAACCGTAAGTACAAGGCAGGATGGATCCATGCTTTCATGTTGTTAACACCAAATTCTGACCCAACCATTTAAATGTCAGCAGAAACCCAGACTCATCAGACCAGGCAATGTTTTCCAGTCTTCTATTCTTGTCCATTCTGATGCTCAGTTTGAACTTCAGCAGATCGTCTAGACCATTTACATGCCTATATGCATTTGCAGTTGCTGCCATGTGATTGGCTGATTAGATATTTGCATACCTAATGAAGTGGCCAGTGAGAGCATGAAAGTAAATGCAACTAGAATCAGTCTAAATATGCTAAAATGCAAGGATTAGTAATACATTTTTTGTTTAATATCTGATTATTGTATTTCTGCGGCCAAATGGCCATCATTATTAAATATAAGCCTCTAAACATCTAATAGTGTTTGGTCATATAAAGAAAAAAAAGTTAACATGAACTAATAAGGAACTGCACTTCTACAACCTTTATTAATCTTTAATGTTAATTTCAACATTTACCAATACGTTATTAAATTATTGTTAACAATAGTTACTAGGTAATGCACTGTGAACTATATGAACAAACAATGAACAACTGTATTTTCATTAACTAATGTTAACAAAGATTAGTAAATACAGTAAAATGTATTGATCATGGTTAGTTCATGTTATTTAACACATTAACCTTATTGTAAAATAATAATAATGCTGAATTAGGGTCTTTATAATGCCTGTTTCTATGCAGTACCCTCTATAAACACAAGGGGGCACTGGTGTAGTTTGGAAAAGAACAATCTTGCACATCTGCCCTGAATTCTCTTCCTGTTTGACTTTGAGACATTCGCCATTATATTCTTCATTAAAGGTAAGGAAACTCTAGAAGCCTTGAATGGTAATGACAATGCTTATTATAATAGCTCAAACATTATCTTGTGTTTTACCTGATGCTGATATAACAACAGTCTTTTTTGTGAAAGCAGGCTGTTGCCTCTTCTTAATGTGTCCATGATGTGATCTCACATCAAGGCCAAACAGCTTTATGAGGATGTAGCAGTGAAACCGATTCAGGGTCAATGTGGATCTTTGACAGCCGAACATAAAATGAACAAACACAGACGGTCCACTGGGGAGTCATTCACAGCCCAACATGGTCATCTGCTACTGCTGAGCTCACTGTCCTGCAGGAACAGACAAATTGAATACAATTTAGTTATTTGGTCAAACGACATACACTCTTTCGATTTAGACTAATAACAAGTTAAATGTTCAGTATTAGCCCCTCCATCATTTGCCTCTTTTTTCTGTTTCAATACTTCGCAGCAGAACGTCTCGAGGAGGAAAGCCACTACAATGCACAGGGTCAGAGACAAAAAATGTTTGCGGGGTTAAATCAAGTACAAAAACAGCTGCAGGTTACCACTTTTTACAATGCTCCTTGGTTCTCGAAAGAATGTGTCTAAAAACATGTCACCACCACCACGACAATACTAGTGAGTCACGATTTTTATAGGCTATAAATATATATGCCTGAAGATCAGAGAGCATGACATGACAAGAACATAAAGAAGAGATTTGTTCACGATATTTTTCTTTATTCTCTTTATTCTGTGAAGCTGGCAACCCATTAACATTAGCTGTCTAACAAGCACCAGCTACATTTTTCTGTGAAAGTGTTTAATATTTCTGTTGCTGCAGAAGATCTTAGGATGGGGTTTGAGCTATAGGGTTAGTTGCATGATACGAAATGTAAAAGCAGTGTTTAGTTATTTAGACCTGAGATATGACTTTTATTTTTTTCTATCCAGATGTATTAAAAAACACTGTAAAAGCCACAAATGCATATATAAACTCCTTTATTCTATGATAAACATGCTTTTGGAAAATGCCTGAGCGCCAAAAGTGTCATGTGATACATACTCAATGCTTACTTTGTTTATCATAGAACATGTCTATCATAGAAGAGGTGTATTGAAGTTAATGTAAATGAGTTTATACATAAATGAAATTAGTTTGTTTCACTCAAATAATAATGAAAGTTCATTGTATTTAATAGAAAAAAGTAGCATGAACTCAAAATGTCTTTGTAGTAAGCTGAACTTAATATGATTGAGTTGAGTTGCAGCAGATTCTAATTCCCAGCGTGCTTTGCATCAGACAGTATAAATAAAAGTTGAAATTTAAGGGATAGTTCACCCCAAAAATGAAAAGTCATCGTTTACTCACCCTCAAGAAAAACAATGTTTAAAAAATACATTCCTGGAACTCGACACATTTTCATCCAGGCTTTTAAATGATTTTTTCTTTTCATCTCAGACGTCTTTATTTGTCATTGACTCGTCTGTCACTGCGATGCATTCGTGCTTTTGATTTCTGGCAATCCCCATCTGCAAATTCTTGTATGTCTCCTTGCTAATTGTGTACCTCTTACTGATTGATCTGAGATTAAATCAAAACTAAAACTTCAATCTGTTTTTCAAATGAACAAGGCTGAATCAAAAACAGATATCTGCTCTACGCTGCAAAACATGCATTATTCACTTCATGCATTCACTTCGACCAACTCGGACCCACAGAACAAACTACTCTCATGTAAGGCGTTTTATTTATTTATTTATTTATTTCCATCACCTCTGTTTGATTGGTTTTGAAAGGCAACAAATATACCTTGCATTGAGATGCAAGCTGAGATACCTGAGTCACAATCAGAAATGCCAGTTGACTTGGTGTCCTGGTGTCAAGGATTGTTACAAGGCAGAAATTGGTTTGCCCAGCCCCTTTGTTTTTTACAGGGATGTATCTGTCATCAAGTAATTTATGCACAGCGTTGGTGTTGCACACCCTTCCTTGACACTGGACACGTCAATAGACGATAAACACAGTGTCCACCATGTCTAAATTTACGTTTTCCTGTCGCCCAGAAAGAGATTGTTTGATCACAGTGGTTCACTTATTCATATATATATATATATATATATATATATATATATATATTTTTTTTTTTTTTTTTTTTTTTGGACCATCATTATATGACTCATTGAAAGAAAAATACAGGCTTTGCACTGAATACAACATGTTCCATCAGTTTAAGACCTCTAAATCTGAAGCTGATTCATAAAGTACAGCAAATGTGCATAGGCAATCAGTTAAATGGAAATACATTAACCAACAATGTTCGACATAAGTGTAGTTATGTGGTTTGAGTGGAAAACAAGCTGGTTTTGGACTTTTGGACTTTTTTTTGAAAACCATGAATACTAATAATGTATATTCATATCTGCACATCGCAGTTGCTGGAATAAACACGTAGTGATGTGTTGACTAATGGTTTGTACGTTTAGTCCATGTGAGCTGTGACTAATTGTTTTTCCTGCTGATGCACTTGGATCCGAACAAATTATTTTTAAATAATTAGTATTCAGAACACTGCGTTTACTTCCTTTATTTATTTGTATGTTTGATTAAGTATATTTGAATGAATAATCCAGTGTTCTGACCACTATTTTCACGGGTCACTGACTGCAATTTCCTGTTTCATCTCAAGCACTATCATTTTGTTATGAGTAATTCAGATGCATTGCATGAGCCAATTTAGGCACATGGAATTGACCCTTTGCAAACAAACAGTTTGATTGACAGGCTGACCAATCATAACCCTGAATCCGGCATTTTATCAGAAAAGAGACACTATACGCGATTTATTGTTTAAACGTCTTTAAAAAATTATATTTTGAAACGGTTTCTTATCGAAAGTAACCTGCTCTGTCTTGTCTATTGTTAGTGCATGGCTTGTCGGTTATAGCAACAGTAACTAAAGGGGGCGGGTCTTTGCGAACGGTCAATTGTTTCATTTCCATTGGAAAGACACTTGAGCAAACTGAAAGTCCGTTTATGTCAAAGTGCATTGTTTGGGCTCAACTGCTGAGGTTGCAAATCAGCATATTAAAATAATTTCTGGAGGATCATGTGACACTGAAGACTGGAGTAATGATGCTGAAAATTCAGCTTTGCCATCACATGAATTAATTATATTCTAAAATACATTAAAATATAAAACAAAATATTTTGTAATAATAATTAACAATATTACTCACTTTACTGTATTTTTGATCAAATAAATGCAGCCTTTTTTAATTTAAAGTTTTAACAACTTTTTTTTTTTTTTAAGAAGTCTTGCCTGTAGTTGACTGGCAAGTTAACTACTTTTTAACCTTGCCTCTAGTTTAACTTTGAAACTGTCAAGATACAAGCTACTTAAAATTTAAAGTAGCTTTACCAACATTTGTCAAACCAAACTATTCCACCAGTTTCCAAGACCAAGTATTGTGGACACAAGCAGCTTATAGGGGTTAACATCCCTTATCAGGGGACTTAAACATGCATCTCACACAATACCGAACACTGGCTTCTTTGTGAGCGAGTGAGAGAGAGACGGAGGCAGACAGAGAGAACATTATAATGCATGAGAAGAAATCCTGTTGCACTTGAAACCTGGCATCATCAGTCTCACAGGGTCTCATAACAGCGGCACAAACCTAATTCTTTCTGAATCTAAATCTTTGTCTTTGCCTTCTGGTTTTTTGTATTTAGCTAAAACACTGAGAGTAGCTGTATGCTAGCTGGCAGACGTTTCTCCACTTTGCTTAACTGCCCTCATAAAATTAACAGCAGTTATAAAACACATACTGGGAGAGTATGTTTCTGATGATACCTACGGGCCCCAGGTCATTTGTGTTAGAAATTATACACTAAAATATTATTAAGAGATATGCTTGACTCCCACCAGCTTCTTACTGGCACATGTAGTACAACTACTGATTATAATGAGTCAGAATTAATGAGTGTGGTTTCTCACTTTGAATATTTTCAAAGAATATTGTGACAAGATTAAAGTACTGTAATATTGGCCATTATATAATACAGCCAAAAGTGATTACCAGAGGGGATGTTTGTTGTTAATGAGCATAAAAAAATAAAAAAAAAAGTAAAAAATTTGTATTACTCCGCTTGCAGTGACTTTCATGGCGGTTGAGCAAATCCACCATATTTAAAAAAAAAAAAAAAAATGTTGTTGTGTCACAAAATGTAGTATTAAGAGTTTTGTTTGGCGAGAATGTAATTATTTAGACCTCAAATATGTGACTCATAGATAAACATAGCACTTACAGAATTTTACAATTTGTTTCGCAGATGTGAGCTCCAGGCCGTCAGCAGCCATTCAGTGCTCATGTACCCGCAGAGAACAGCTTGATCTCGGCCAGTCCTTCTGGAATTTACAGCTGATTCTTATGTAGATAGTGCTTAAACAGGAGATATAATTTGTTTTGGGTACATCAAATGGCCAATCTTTGATTTTATTAATCCATTACTTGTCCCAGAGCAATTTGATTTGCTTTAAGGGGAAAATTAAAAACTTATATTTAGGCTATATTTAACTTAAACCCTGTACTAGAGCGCTGCTTTTGTACAGTTGACTGCATTTTTTGCTTGTGTTTATTTCCTTTTGTCTTTTACAATGGCTGTTGTTGTTTATTTAAATATAGTTTTTTTTCAATAAATATTTTTTATACAAATAATATGCCACATATGAGCAAGGGCGGCTTAATGACGGCTTTATGAGCGAGTCAGATCAAGGAAGTCGTTTTAGCACTGTGGGAAATCCCCTTTACTTTTAAAAGGACAAAGACAAAGATATCACTTTCTTCAGCGGACATTAAAACTGATTTTTTATGATTGATATAATATTATTGACATCGACCTGAAGAATGAATGATATATCAGATGCAGGTAATACTCATTTAGTCTATCGCTCTCTCATAATACCATAATAATCTACTTTAAATGATACAATAAGCTTCAGTGAAGTGACTCAACGTGCCTTCGTTACTAGTTCTAAAGTGAAGTTTTATAATTGGTAATGAAAGTTTGAGCTCAGATTTGAAGTATATCTGCACAGAAGACTTAAACACGCTGCTGTTTCTTCTTTCTTAATATAAACATACAGTACAATCAACAGCAACCATTTCTATATTTGTTTAGATTTTTACACTAATTCCTATGACTAATTGTGGCATAATTTCCATCACACAACTATTTTGCGCCTAATAAAGTTTCTTCAAAATTCAAAAGTATCAAGGTGATAGTGGCATTCAAGAGCATGCTTACCATTAACTGAGACATGATGTGTGAAGAAAACAAAGATTTGAATGAAATGAAAAGAAAAAGGAATCTGTTATTTTGTTCTAAATATATTTAAAAGGTAATTTCTCTTCAGCAGTGAGTGATAATTTCTGTAGCCTTCAGGTATTTTTTAGAGGAATTGAAACATCTTTGTCTACTGCAATTACAGGTTGTTGTTGTTTTGTTTTTTTTTTAAGTGGGGAGGTATTTTTTAGGCAAGAAGGCATACTGAAACTTTAAAGCAAATGTCCTGTCTGAGTAATAATTACACCTCTGTCTTTTATTACCAGAGAGAGTGTCAGACAACTTGATGTGTTTCCTGGCTTGCACAGGGAAGAACATTAATCTGGCATGAATGATTGTTTGCCAATGAAGATTGCTATATATGGCTCAAATAAAAAAGGTGTAAATGAATAAATAATAAGCAAAACAAATAAGACCACAAAATATGCTGAAGACTAGTTAAAACATTATTTAAAGGTCTACATATTGTCACATACATTGGCTGCAATAATTGTACGACACAAGAGTACAAACAAAACAGTGTTTAATCAATAAATCCAACAGGGAATATATAGAAGATCATGTGAATAAGCTTAGAACACAACCGCGTAAAATACCCAGGGACGGAATCTGAAATCGCCCCCTACACCATGAAATGAGGCATTATTTGAGGGGACAGCCATTGTAGTGGTGGACGTTGTTGTCACACAACGTCTGTCTCTCGTTTTCATTCACTCCTTCAAGTGAACTATATTAGTGGACTAATGTTGGGAATAGTTATTAAGGGTTTGTGGGGCAGTTTCAGATTCAGCCAGGGTTTAATCAACAGAACATGAAACAGGTGTGTAACTTAATCAGTAACCATAGAAACTAACAATGACCAGGAACACAGCTAAAAAAGAAATGGGGGAAAATGAAACCAAAACACAAAGAAACTGAACATAACTATGGAGCCCCGGACATGACATGCAGGAAAAAAAATAGTAGGCTAAATCATGCACACGGTTTACTAATTAATTCTCTCGATTTATTAAAACGTGTGGACGATTTCTAATCTGTTCCCTCAATTTACTAAAACGTGCACAGGATTTACTAAGTCGTTCCCTTTATTTACTAAAATGTGTGGACGATTTACTAATTTGTTCCCTTTATTTACTGAAATGTGCAGACGATTTACTAATTCATTCCCTTTATTTACTAAAATGTGCGGACAATTTACTAATTCGTTCCCTTTATTTACTAAAATGTGCGGACAATTTACTAATTCGTTCCCTTTATTTACTAAAATGTGTGGACGATTTACTAATTCATTCCCTTTATTTACTAAAATGTGCGGACAATTTACTAATTCGTTCCCTTTATTTACTAAAATGTGCAGACGATTTTCTAATTCGTTCCCTTTATTTACTAAAATGTGTGGACGATTTACTAATTCATTCCCTTTATTTACTAAAATGTGCGGACAATTTACTAATTCGTTCCCTTTATTTACTAAAATGTGCAGACGATTTTCTAATTCGTTCCCTTTATTTACTAAAATGTGTGGACGATTTACTAATTCATTCCCTTTATTTACTAAAATATGCGGACAATTTACTAATTCATTCCCTTTATTTACTAAAATGTGTGGACGATTTACTAATTCGTTCCCTTTATTTACTAAAATGTGCAGACGATTTTCTAATTCGTTCCCTTTATTTACTAAAATGTGTGGACGATTTACTAATTCATTCCCTTTATTTACTAAAATATGCGGACAATTTACTAATTCATTCCCTTTATTTACTAAAATGTGCGGACGATTTACTAATTCATTCCCTTTATTTACTAAAATGTGCGGACAATTTACTAATTCGTTCCCTTTATTTACTAAAATGTGCGGACGATTTACTAATTCGTTCCCTTTATTTACTAAAATGTGCGGACGACTTACTAATTCGTTCCCTCAATTTACTAAAACGTCCGGGCAATTTTTTTTTTTTTCATTTTTTCATGTGCGGGGCTCCATACATAATTAAACATAACCCTAACACATATATGAAATTATTAAGATATTTCACAATTTTGACTTGATCCTCTGAATTACATTTGTGAACATGTAGCCTTTTTCATGTATCGATGAGAGGCAGTACGGGAATGTAAATGTAAGAGACACACTGATGCCAAAGGAGACACAAACTCAGCCACAGTGTCCACAGTTCGATCTGTTACACTAAACACAGTATCATGTGTATTTTTCTCCTGATCTTCATCACATAACATGGACTCCAGGGAGAATAAAAGCCCATTATCATTAAATGTGTGATTTCAAGAGAATCCTTTGGACGATTAACACTCTCAAGCAGCAACACATTATTATTATTATTATTATTATTATTATTATTATTATATTTCTTCCCCCCCAGACAGTGGATATGCACATTTGGAGTTCATGAGAATGCTATGACCGGTCCATTGATTTCATTCTTTTTTTCTTTAAATTTCAGAACAGTGAAAATAAAGAATACAACATGCATATTTATAATGCAGTTCTTCCTGGTTCTTACATCTGATTGGCTGAGAGGTCTTTTCAGCCATTTGATATTCTGCCAATATTGCCACGGGTTTGAATCCCTCCAATGTCTGCATTCTCACAGCGAGTGTCATGGGGGATGAGCAAACCCACCATATTTTTATAGATACTACTATTATTTTGAAATGAAATGTATTTTAAAGAGTTTTTAGGCAAGAATGTAGTTGTTTAGCCCTCAGATATGCGATTTATATGTTAACATAGCGCCTATTTAGTTTAGACGCATTCAGAGATGTGAGCTCCAGGCTGTCAGCAACTGTTCAGAGCTCATGTACCCGCAGAGAACAGCTTCATCTTGGCCAGTCCTTCTGGAATTTGCTGCTGGCTCTTATGTAGATAGTGGTTAAACATAATTAATAATTCATTTTGGGTATATCAAACGGACAATCTTTGGTCTTATTAATATATTACTTGTTCCAGAGCTAATAGAATTGGCTTAAAGAGTTTATTAAGTTTCATAACTTTAAATTTACATTAAAATTAAATCCTGTGCTGACCAGAGCACTTCTTTTGTACGTTTGACTGCACTGTTTATTTGTTTATTTCCTTTTTTTACTCCTAATAATGTTATAATGGCTATTGTTGTTAATTTAAATGTTAGTGTTCAATAAATATTGTTTTATATAAATAACAAGCCATTTTCTTTGGTATTGAGCAAGAGTTTGTTACTGATTTCAATTTCAGTAAAAATTACAGTAATACGCCATGAGATGGCAGCAAAGACTGTGTTTATGAGTGAGTCAGTCAGTCGTAAAGACTTTTATATTGAAATGGTTTTAAACAAGGAAACAAAGATGTTTTTTTACTTTAAACATCTTGCGAGATGCAACTGAAAAATGCATTTACTAGCACTGTTATGGGAATGTCGTAAATGTTAAAAGGACAAAGACAAGCGAACATTCAAACTGATTTTGTGAGAAGGCTTGGGAGGCAGTGTCTCTAGAAAAAAACTAGATGAGATTTTACAAAAATAAAACAATGAAAACATTACAAAGTGTGAAATTAAAAAGTGCAAAAGTCACTCGTTTTTATTAAAGCAACACTGTCCAACAGCGACACTCACGGGCTTGCCTCCCCTGAGCCCATTGACTTTTAACAGACCCCCTGAAGTGTGAGCTGGGTTTGGTGAGGGATAATTGAGAATGAGTGGTGGAAAGTCACGTGAGAGGAGACAATTCCTCCACTGCACTATGATTGGATGTGATTGATTATGATCGGATATGATTGGTTTGTCCTGTCTTTTGATGTTGTGCATGTTCTCGAATTGGCCTAGGTGAGGACAATGACGGCGTCATTGGGAAGACTAATTCAAAAAGTAAGCAAACAACTTAGCCACTTAGAAATCACTGCTTTAAGTCACGTCATAGTCAAAATCAAACTTGAAATGGCCTGAAAACATGATGACTGTAGAGTTTTTTTAGTGAGCATTCAGCTTGGGTAAATTAAAAGATACATCTTTTTGTGTTCATCTGTAGTGTGTACAAGCTGAGCGTTAGTTCACAAATAAAATAAATGTGAGGACTTCGACTCCTCATTTTAAAATGCTACCGCGAGTTAAATCTGAGCTTGTCTAAAAAGCATTTTTCATGACAAGCAACATAATTCCAGCATTGGCATTGCACTGCAATGCCTAGAAAACACATCAAGGTATCAGTGACACCCTCTCCTATGCATAATAAATGACAGGAATAATTTAGACAGCGTGTCTGCAAGTAAATAATATACTGCATCTACGAAACACAGTAATTAATCAGTCCACCAAACACTCCTTATTACTAAGTTGGTGATGTCAGATACATGTATGTGTGCATGCATGTTCTCATTAAACCCTGTGTGAATGCGGCATCTGCACCGAGTGTCATATCAGAATTGACAGCATGGGGGCATTAAAAGATTAAAGAATGGCCTTATGGGATTGTTGTGTCACTATAGGGCGGAGTTTGCTTTAAAGACATAGTTGCGGAAAATTAGATGTCAAAAATTATGCCTTTTATGCCATTGATATGTACGATGAGATCCATTTAGTGTCTAACAGTGCGCGTGTGAAGGTAGACAGTGACAGAGATAAAGGGCCCTTTGTGCTTTAAATGAGAAATCTGTGATCCTGAATCGTGATTCAGAAGGAACCTTTTGTTTCCTGCTGTTTCCCTTAAGTAAGCAAATCCTTGTTATTGTTTTCTATTTTTTGTCCTTTTTTAGGACATACACTTCTAAAATCTGCAGGAGAGACCTTGCCTAAGGCGGCATGATTTATCTAGCAGACGAAGGGTCAAGTATTTCTGTTTCATAAAATACAGTGAAGAATATCAGATGAGGAAGTCATGGCCTAAGAGTGACGAAACGCAGTGACAGAGTGCCTCAGCTTTTGTTGCCTGCCCTCAGGGTTGAGAATGATTCTGAGGAAACAAGTGATGAAATCAGAATTTGTACAAAGGACATATCGAGGGAGAGTTTGGTAAGATTTTAATCAAGTAAGCACCATTTTTTTTTTTTGATATATTGAGAAAGAGCACATGTACAGCTGACTACTAATATATATATATATATATATATATATATATATATATATATATATATATATATATATATATTTAGGACGACAGTTTTTTTACAGGGAATGCAACATTTATGTTATTAATTAATAATTATGCATTTCTGGTCTACCGAATCAAAGCTACCAGATTATAGGCCTACTAATGGTCTGGAAACAAAACTGTAAAATAATCCTATTTGTTGTGTATATGCTAGTTTGTAAAGTGGATTCTTACAAATAGATACATTGCAATGTATAATGTACACAAAGTTACTGAAAGTACATCAGTCTCACAAAGTTTGTGAACTGTAACGAAGGACAATCGTTTCATTTATCCCTTCAATCTTAACGGATGGGATGTGGAATAATAATGCCTTGGTTTGTTCAACCCAATAACGGACACATTCCCCATAGACTGAATTGATCCCCTTTAACTGGTACAGCTTGAAATGAAACGGTTCTGTCACTTGACACAAGTCGTGTCAGATTTCAGTTGATGGCAGACATTCTGAATATATATTTGAGTATTAATTTCACCTCTCATTTCTCCTCGAATGGAAAAATCCAAAATCCAAATAAAAAAAATTTAGCAAACTCTTCTGGAACACAACATTTCTATTATAAAGCACTGAATCTGATTGGTGGAGTAATGTTCCAAGAGAGATTATATAAAATTGACTCTTTCTGGTATATAGATACACACGTAGGTGTGCCAAAAAATTCAACTGAAACACTGATTAAATTCAGGAAAGAAAGTGACTGGCTGCATCCAAAATAGCATACCATATATTATATGAAAAAAAGAAATAAGAAGAAGTAAGCAAGCCAAATTCACATTACTCATAAAAGAGTAGGCAAAACGTACCTGGATGTCGTACTACTTCCAGCAAGATTCTGTGCTGTGCATATGATGTACACTTTGCTATCCCATGAGGCCTCAGGAGAGGATTTGTGAATGGCAGTGAAGCGACGCAAGAGATGCTGCTAGATGATTATGAAGACATGGTGAATGCAGTATATCTGGATTACATTCATGCTACACAAACTCATACTACATAGAACGTGAAGTCATTGCTTTTTCAAAATAAGTGTCCTACCTACTCAAGAGAATATGCAAATTTTTTTTGTTTTTTTTTATGAGTGAGTCACTGAATCAGACTCAAAACTGACACATTCACAAACAAAATCCAGATCTGCATTCTAACATACTGGCCTCCTCTGCAAAATTTTCAATATCTTTCTATGGTGGATATAGTAGTTTAGTATGCCGTTCTAAATTCAGCAATTGATAAATTGATTTGAGCGATCCGTTCATAAATGCAGAATCATTTGGGAACAAGACAGATCTTCATAAGGGTTGCTTTAACAAAATTATACTGTATATAAAATTATAGAAGACATATATTTTTACAGACATACATTTAAGGCATTATTATTATAAAAGTAAAAACATCCAACCATCCAACATCCACTGTTCTTGGCTTGTTCATGAGAGAATGGATTTCTGATTCTTGAACGAATCGTTCTTTTAACGATTTTGTCAATGAACCGGTTTCTAGATCAAATCTAAATGATTCGCTTACAGATCCGGTTCTCGAGTTCAACTCACTGACTCAGTAGCTCAGAGCATTGCAATGAGTTTAAAAGTCCAGTCCGGCTGAAAATGCTCAATATAAACACCTCAATCGGAATAAAAATGCCCAAACCGAATGAAATTATAACTGGTTTCAGAGGGGTGGGATAATCCTTTCTATAAACCAAACAAAATAAAAACTCTGCCATGTAAACACGTTAAATTGATTACTTTGCGTCTACGTCATCACGTCAAGAGGTCGGCGATCGTCAGAATGAACAATGATGGCGGCAAAATCAAATCGGAGTAAATCTGTGTCATTACCACAGACCTTCATCCACACGCTTACGCTTTTCAGAGGGAGGGGTAGCATTGAGATGCACAGCCACCAAAAAGGTCCACTTCCTGCATCCATCTTTTCCTCATTCCTTCCAGCACTAATATACTACAAATTCAAGCTGTTGCTTGATTAAGAGCAACACTTTTCATAAAAAATGCATGCATAAGAAATAATGGAACTCCATGTTGACCAAAAAAAAAGCGGCAAACAGGACATAGGCTAATGTGAGGATGTCACAAAGTCATTCCGACAATATCGGATTAGATAACGTCTCATGTAAACAGTCCACCGAATGTTTCAATCGGAATGGTGTTAATCGGATTGACAAAAAAGTGTACATCTAAACGTGGCTAATGACCCACTTGCATCGGTTAACAATCAAATGGAGTACAGTTGTATTCTCTCATCCTCACAGTTGGCGGATTCAGACCCGATTCTCTCTTTTTAAAACAGGGTAGCGTCTACCCGTTGTTCTTGTGCTCGCTCTCATTTTCCGCTCTCCTGCACATGTTCAGAAATGAGCTCGACGAGGATCCCGGATATCCAGGTGGGTCTGCAGGCTCATTCTTGTGGTCTCCACTGCATGAGTTGTGGAAAGGAGGTCACTGTAAAAATACAAAAAAGTACAGTGATACTTATGGAGTTCCCTGTCCTCCCTTGGGGCTGCCCGCATCTTACATTCGTCATTTAAAAAATTTCTGCACTTGTTTAAATAAAAAATCATAAAACCCCTGCTGTACTTCTGAAAGACCGTTCCCAAGATCGATACAAGTTAAGCTCAAAGACATTCATGACATGTCCATTACCACAGTAAGGAAGTAATGTTGACTTAGGCTATGCCTTGATTAAAAAAAGTAAGAAAGAAAGAAAGAGTGGAACGTTCACAGAACTTTTGAAACATAACATTCTTCCTGTAATGTTAATTCAAAATACAAAATTTATAATAAAAAGAACATTATTTGAACTGACTTGAGTTCACTAATGACACTATTGTCTTCTGTAGAGCTGCTTTATATGCTGAATTTGTCTCATATATTTGCATATATACATACATATATTGGTTATACATATATTACATATTATATTTGTCTCATATTTACATGACAGATTCAGATCTCCCTACTGTGAAGCTTCTTTGAAACAATCTACTGCAGAACAAATAATGTTCTGAAAATAAAACATTTTTGTTACATTGTTGTTATCTGTTAGCTTGGGGAAATATTGCATTGGAATGAATGTTAAAATGCACATGGCAGAATTCACTAAAAATGATTTGTTTCCATAGATATAGCATCATTTATTTCCACGCGCTGTCTGCATGGGTTGTTTTAGTAGGGGATTAAGTGAAGGGTGTTCAAAAAAATCTGTGCTAATATCAATTTCCCCTACAATTCCCTATTTCTGCTCACCTGGAACATCCATTAATGTCAATATTGATTTCATGTCAAGTGCATTTGTTGGTTTTCTTATCTACCAGAGACCTGTAAGGATGAGGACTGAATTATGAATAAGTACAGTAAAATACTTTGCAACTGTGCCTTAATTTAGTACAGTTAATAACTGTTTCTCTGTAACTTGTTCACTCGTCTGAAGCTTTAAATCAGTTTTAATGCTCTTTGTGAGCAGCATAAATTCATTTACATTTGCCTGTGTTCGGTGGAAAGTCTAAAGAAGATAAATCCCGCCTTTTTAGAAGATTAGCCTTATCTCAAAAGAGCATAAATAATAATTAGAGTACTAAGATAAATGGACAAATTAAAACTGCCATATGCTGAAATATGACAACATAAAGAGTTTTATGCATACAGGCCTACAGTGCTTTAATTATATTCGTTTACTGGAAAGTTACTGTTCGTTTGTGAGAAGCGTTCAATATGCTCTTATTTTTGGTGGCTAAATTTAGAACAAAATGTTCCATGATGGGTTCCTTAATCATAAGCTTTATACAGTGATTAACACAGAGCAAATACATAGATTATAATTGTTATATTCTTTGAATTAATTTTATCTATGGACTTTTACACTAATAATAATTCACCTATATATATATATATATATATATATATATATATATATATATATATATATATATATATATATATATATACTTTCCTTTTTTTTTCACTCACTCCAAACCTGTATGCTTTTGTTTATTGAGTGGAAAAGGAAAGTCACTTTGGGAATATATGCCTTTAATGATCTCTTTTCCCACCTTTTGCCACATAAAATCAACATTCAACCCTCAATTACTCTACACATGTTTGTCCTCTGAAGACACAAATTTCATCAATAGCACTGGTGCAAAACATCTCAACATCTCCCATGAACAATTTTCTTGGTTGCATTTATTTATAGCTTGGTAAACAACGCACAGGTGCTGAACTAGGTCCGTTTGTGTGGGACCAGGGTCATGAAGACCGAGAATGCAATCCCGTTTCTCACAGCGACCCACTTCGATTGTCCTCTTGTGCTGTTATAACTGGAAGAATAAAGGTTGCTTATGTCGATCTGTTGAGTGAAAGCACATATTTTATGGAAGATATCCGGTGCATCATTCTATAAGGAAAAAAGATAATGATTAAAGCAGCAGTTTTCTCTGGATGGATGGGTTTTAAAGAGCATTCTAGGTTGAAGTATGGTTGAGGTTTTGCTGAATCACTTTCAGAGAAATGCATTCATAAATGCAAAGAACTGCTGATTCGATTTCTGAGGGGAAAAAAAAAAAAAGCTGAGAATAGAATCTCTTTTTTTTTTGATACATTTGATTGGGATACAAAAATAATTCATATAAATCCCAATAAAAAAGAAAAAAAAAGCAATACAATACAAGTAAAATTCAATTAATATAGTTTTACATATTTAATCTTGATACTTATTACTGTGAAAATTACATAAAAGAAAAACAAAACTTAACATTATAAAATGAAAAGTTAAATGATATTTAGTTTGACATCCTACACATTTGCTGACCGCTAACAGCAAAAGCTCAACACTCAAACGTTTTCAAGGTTTCAGATGAGAAATGAGTCATTCAATTTCATCTCAGTCCGAGCTGTATAAGCAGTCACCGTTCAAAAGAGCTATAGCCATGATCTCTGATCTCAACTCGTTCATAAACTGGCTTTAGTACAAGTTAACATAAAAAAAAAAAAGAAAAAAAAAAAGATGATATCCTGTCTAGGGCTCAGAAGAAAACAAACCGTAACTTTCATTCTTCAAAGGAACAAGCTTTCCCTTTTAACCAGTGTTTTTCTCTGCAACACTTTTTCAATGACGTTTTGCTTCTCTTTTATAGTTCTACATCCGGAGAACGGGAACTTTGGCTCAAAGGTAATTTTCCGTATCTGCTGCGTTTCTACAATACTGTCCATCAAACTGACATCTTTGCATCCATATTGTGAGTGAAGAGGCTTATTTTACACTTAATCAGCTATTTGTTGGCATGGGTAATGAATTAAAGCTAATAAACTATCACAGGTCCACATCCCTTGTGATGTTAACTCCTTCTGAACACGCATTTGTCATGTGCAGGCACCTAATATAGATGTAATACATTCTGGATATAACTACCCAGTGGGGTTGACATAATTGAAAGCCTCTGTCAAATCCAAAATTCACCAAAAAAAAAAAAAAAAAAATCTCCCCGGGACTTGGTAATATTAATTATCTCCCATTGCTATATGTCCTAGTTTTATAATTACTGGTCCATTCAAGTGCATTACATGAGCAGGGCCTCCCTATGGACAATGTCGAAAGAAGACAAGGGGAAAAAAATAGTGAAATTGAATTACTAAATCAGTTGTGGCCATGTCGGATCTTGAACAGCATTGGGGAGCGATTAACTAAAAGTAGTGGCGCTATTAACTTAACTAGCTTGACAGCACTCCAGTTGGTGAAGCATTTGGAAGTCAGATTCATTTTAGGGAACCGATTCATTCGAATGATTCATTTTAATGATTCAAATAACATATAGAAATAAAAACAAACTGATTGAAAAGTGATCAAAGAGACTCCATTAAAAAGCTGAAATCTATTAAAATTAAAACTAGAATGATAGGCTCCAGTTTCAAAGTATCTTCTCCGATATTGATCTTGAAGTGATTGGAAAAACGATAAAAAAAATAAAATAAAAAAAATTATATATATATTAACGGTAACCTTTGGGTAATTAGGGTCACTATCAGAGGACAGATTTAATTTCTGTGTTTATGCAGAAGTCTAAAATTACTTCAGTTCACGTGAAGAAGAGTCCATGTTGGCTCGACCCAGTGGCTTTTCATTTATTTAAGCCCCTGAAGCAGCTGAAGTGATGTCCCCTGCCTTTAAATACTGAACCTATTCTTTGCACAGGCCTTCCCAATTGGTCTCAACAAAGTGAGGCATGCAATCAAGGCCTCAGTTGATATAATACAGTGCAAATTCATATTGACCTTTTGAGATTATAATTTAATGACATAATTAACCCATTAATCTACAAGATCTTTATTGCAATGCACAATTATAGGCTACTCCAATATCAATTTCCATTTCAGGATATATGTTGGCTAAACATAGAATTAAACCATCCAAAGAAATGAGTTCAAATGGAAAAGGACAATAATTAAAAATTTCGATCGCATAACCATTGCCACCAATGGAGCTACAATCAATTTAGGCTTACGATGAATTTGGGAAATGCTGCCCTGGACAAAACCTGATGATCATGTTCTCCAGGATGATTTGAGATGTTCACAGTGTCAATGGAAGTAAGAACATCTGATGTACAATTTTATGTAGAATTACTTTGCTTTTTTTATTTATTTACATAATTTGATTAAATAATTCAGGCATGAAACTCTAGAGGCCAGATGCAAACATCATTACCGATGCTATCTCATGACCAATTTGTATGTATTTTACAAGGTGGCTAATTTGTATGTGTGGAGTCGTACGAATTTGCATGAATACATATGAATTGCAGTGAGATCAGGTTGATCCTGCAGTCAAGGAAATTGCTTGCTCAACATTTAAATAGTCTGCTTCAGAGACTAGCTCTAAGTTAGTCCGGCAGCACGCTATCGGAATTCCTCTGAACCCCTCCACCTCCCCAGCTCCACCTGCCTAGATCTGCTAAGAGATTTATGTATGTCTATTTATGCAGCAGCAGAAGCATATCTTATGTGCCCACAGCAGTGCATCTACTAGCAGTAGCAAGTCCATATTAGCTCTGCAGAAGCAACTGCAATGAACAACAGCAGCAGCGCAGCAGATCTACTGCGACAAGGCCAAATATA
The DNA here is from genome assembly GCA_037194245.1 of Opsariichthys bidens. NCBI lineage: Eukaryota > Metazoa > Chordata > Actinopteri > Cypriniformes > Xenocyprididae > Opsariichthys > Opsariichthys bidens. The sequence continues at coordinate 5,213,252 of CM074293.1, forward strand.
TTAACACAACTCAATTACATGCTAAAAATATTCAGAGAGTTGTCATGATTGAAATATATAATGTGGTTTCAGACTTTTGGGCAAATCAAGTATTCAATGAACTTCAAATGAGTCATGATCGTTTGAACATCAGCTTTCAGAAATCATCAGTAGTAACTACATCAATATCAGCTTGAGCTCAAAAAGAAACTTTGTTTACTGAGAAAAGACTGTCAATCCTCTCCAGCTGCGAGCACAGTCAGGCCATGATATCATGGAAACTGCATTTGCCTCATCACACATTACGGTAAGCCAATTTGCATACATTGCAAACCGTTACACGACACAATGCTGATATAATTTGCGTTACGGATGCATTGCATAGATCTCACCAACAAAGCAGTCGAGTTGAACCCCATTTACCCTTTAATTCCTGAGAAGAAAAAAAACGACAATTACAAAAGACTGCTTAGACAAAAGATGTTTGGATGCAGTATCAAAAAGCAAAGACAAATTAGCTGGTTAGTTTCACACATGTGCACTGGAACTCAGTCAGGAACCCCCGCTGTTTTTCCATTATAATATCAAAACTGGTTTTCGGATTGTTGACTTCCTTTGCACGCTGTAAAATATGCATGAAAATGAAAACTGGGGTGTTTTCTGATCAAATGTCATATTGAACAGCTTGCAAGCCCTAAAACATATATTTGAGGGAAGCATCAGCTAATAAATTAAACTCTTTTATGTATTTTTAAAAACTCCTTCATAGTGAAACTCTGGCTACTTTTATCCGGCAAAACCAAAATGTCACATTGTTGACATGTTCGACTCCTAACTGTGGATTTCATTAGTTTATCTATAAGGCTAAACTTTCAGGGTTGAAATTAAATTTGTTTCATCATTTACTATGAGTCATGTAATTCCAAACCACATGATTTTTTCTTTCTTTCTTTCTTTCTTTCTTCTTTTTTTTTGCTTTTTCCTATAATGAAAATAACTGATTTTTACATGAAGGTAATCCATTCTGCTATACATTCTGAGGAAAAACTGCTATATAGAGCATTAAATGGGTTTCCATTACTGGATTATTATGTGTATTGTTTTAATTTACTAATTTTGTTTTAATTATTTTTTAATGAAGACATTTCTCCTTATTTAGGCTTTGGCTTTTGGTTCTTTAAAACCAGTTTTGGGGGTCACGCATTAAACGTAAAGTTACATAATCAGATTCCTTTTTTTCACATAACGAGTAAAGTAATGCATTACTGTTAAATTTAAAAAAAAAAAAAAATCTGTTTTATAATATCTGTTATAAATAACCTTGGTTACTTTTTGAAATAAGTAACACAAGTAAATAAAAACAGTGAAATGCAAACCTGCAATAATTAATTAGGTTAAATAATACAAATATACTTTATGTATTTAATCTCACTTTATTAACCAATGTGTTTCCTGCTGACTTTCGATGATTCAATTCAACCATATTAATAACAAAAATAACTTTGTAATCCAGATTGAGGTGAGAAACTATCATTATGTTTTGCTGTGCTGTCAGTGGGAAAAAGTGACACCACACTCCTCTATTCCTCTCTATCCCACATCATAAGATACGGGTGTCAGCCTGTTGCCACAGTTGCATCTGGATGCTTGTTGCTATTTAGTCTGCCAGGTCATGCTGGCTGCATCGTTTGTCAGCTGTGAGAGATCTTCTAGTTCACCACAGCCGAGGTATGGGATTCACAATTATTCTCAAAGACCCAGTTTGGCAAATGCTTTTCCTCCTCCAGGGGTTTCCACATACAGCAGGCATTGTGACGCATTAGAGGACAAAGTGGAAAAGCTTTTGCGAGACAAAAAGACCCAAATAAATCTCAAATATCCCATGGACTGATCCGCCCGTGTTGGATCAGCAGCCACATCACACTTGCTTTATGATTACTGTTCCTCGTGAAATAAATGAACCAACAAACAAATGAATTCTGAAATACTGCATGCATATTAAAATCTCATGTCTGTTTCAAGACGATAACTTTTAATTTAAGAATCCTCATGACTGCATGTATTCATTACTTACGAAACTTGAACTAACTTGATTATTTGGAAATATTACGGAATTATTATTCTCTATGGACAGAATAATTCAGTAAAAATATTTATATTTAGCTCCATGCCTGGGGAACCTCTTAGCAGTGCTCTCTTGAATTTTAGTAAATGCAAATGGGTTTTTTTTCTGTGACTTAAGGCTGAGCAAGACTTCGCATTTGTTCAGTGAATTGCCATTTTATGCTGCTTTTGGACAAGATGCTGTTACTCAAATTTAACTCTTAACCATGCATTGCACACCATGAGGGCAGTTCTACATTTGTCTAAGAAAAAAAAAAAAAAAAAAACCTTTTCAAAACCTATTTTTCCATGGATGTATCTCTTTGCATAAATGCTGAGTAGTATACTTTCTGTTGCAAATGCAGCAAAACATTTTTGAAATTTTTAGACTGACAGAAAGTATAAAATGCTGATGAATGGATAATGCTTTATCATTGCTGACAGGCTTTTGCCTGACACTTGAAGTCACTTTCTGAAGGACTATTATTTTTTTTCTTTTACATATTTGGGTATTAAAGAAGCCAGTTAGGGATGACGAGCCTCGATGAGAATAGTTAGAGAATGACATAGTGTGCGTGTTGAACCAGAGAACAGTTTTCTCTAATGCGTGTCTAAGCTTCAAGTTGATAAAAGCATTTGCTAAATGCATAAATGTAAATGTAAGTTCACCCTCACGTTCACTCAAAAATTACAAATATATAATTATGACGTTCCTGCAGGCATTGAGAGAACTATTCTATTTTTTGAAAGATAAAAGAGAGATTTAGTAGTGTTTCGATAATGAAGTATTTTTATATAAATATTTTATTCTGAAATGTGTCCTTTTTGAGCACATGAATGTGATCTTTTGAAACCACTATATTGATTAATAGCATTCAAGTACAGGCTGTGAAGGAGCATTTCATTGGTTGTACCTACTCAGCGAATATGCAGGGGGCATATGCTGAACGAGTCATTTTGAGTGAGATTTAAAGGGGCACTGATCTTGCTCTTGAACGAATCGGATGAACTGAGGCATATCGTATTTGTTATTTCATAACTAAATGAACGAAAAATCTCATTTGTGACTGTAGACAATCTGTCCGACTGAACAAGAGGGATTGTGTTGTTCAAAGTTTGGCTTGTGACCTTGTGCACGACGAGGTGAACGAAGAAATGATCCTCGTTTGTTCTTGTGTGTTTCTGTGGCAACTCATTTGTTATTCATCACGTTTACAGTGTTCGTGATTTAGTTCCTCATTTATTCTGTGCATAAATATCCCGTTATGTGTATTCTGTTGTCTGTTCACATTACGTTTTCACGTTTATGGTGTTGTCATTAATGAGTTTATTAGTAAAGTCAGTTCCCGATTATTCATCTTGGCCGTGTGAGTTTCTAGTACAAAATGTTGTAACGGATGAACCGACCCTTAAGGAACCGACCTGAGATCCAGAGTCTTCTGGGGCACTTGGACCAGAAGGTGAAACATGGCGGCCTCTCCTTCACTGCCAATAAGCCTGAGGCCACCACCAGGGACGACCGAGTCCTGGAGCCAGAGACCATTCCAAAGACGAAGCATGCTGATCAGTCCATCCCAGAGCAAGGAACATACTAGGACCTTATCTATATGTGGATTACAGATCCTACTCCCACCCTATCCCTGAGTCTTTGCCTTCTTCGCTGGTCCTGTTTAGCCATTTTGATACTTTGGTTGTGCCCCAGAGGCCTCCATCCCAGATGCTCCCTTCCGGCTCCAACCCTATGGTGTCATCGGGTTCCTCCCTTCCTCTGACCTCCCCATCATCCTCACTCGCACCATCGTTGCCCCAGACAGCCTAGTCCCCATCGCAGCCTCATTCTTGCGAGCCAGCAGCTCAGCCTCAGGCATCACATCGGGCCTCCAGTCCCAAGTCCCCATCTTGACCCATTAGCCCATTGACCTCGCTTTGGCTCTGGGGTCTCTCGTTTCCTCCCTGGCATGTTTACCCTGAGACTCTGTTGGGCACACTCATCTCTCCAGGTCAGCCTCCGGCGTTCATCGCTCAGCTTCCACCATGGAATTCCGGGATTCTGGCAGTGCCTACACCCTCATGTTCTTCCCTTCCTCTGACCTCCCCTTCAACCTTACTCGCTCCATTGTAGCCCCGGTCAGCCAAGTCCCCGTCACAGCCTCAGTCCCGTGAGCGAGTAGTTCAGCCTCAGGCATCATATTAGGCCTCCAGTCCCAAGTGCCCATATTGACCCCTCAGCCCATCGACCTCGCTTCGGCTCTTCACTCCCTTATTGCCCCTGTGTCCTGTCCACACTGAGACTCCGCTGGGCTCACTCTTTATAGGTTGGCCTCTACCGGTCGTTGCTCAGCTTAAGGCACGGACTTCCGGCGGTGCCTACAGCCTCCAACCCTATGGCGTAATCAGGTTCCTCCCTTCCTCCGACCTCCCCGTCATCCTTGCTCACTCCATCATCACCCCATTCAGCTGAGTCCCGTAGGCATCTTGGCCATCAGTATTGCCCTGGTCCATCAGCCACTCTGCTTTGCAGGCTCCTCCAAGCATCATGGTTTCGCCTCTGTCAATCGGTCCCAGGGCTCCGTCTGCCCCTTCAGTCAGGATTCTACCCTGGATCCTCCCACCAGATCCACCATTGTGCCTGTGCTTTTCAACTCCCTCCACTGAAGCCTCCACCCTCTTTCCTCCTGTTGGACAATTTCTGTTACTGCGCAAGGGGGAGCTTATGTCACGGTTATGTTTGGTTTCGTTTCTGTCATGTCTCTATTAGTTCTTAATTGCTTCTATGGCAACCCATTTGTTATTCATCATTCTCAGGTATTCGTGATTTAGTTCCTCATTTACTCTGCGTATAAATATCCCCTGTTATGTTTATTCTGTTGTCAGCTCACTGTACTTTTAGACATTTATGGAGTTGCTGTCTTTATTGAGTTTATTAGTGAAGTCAGTTATTATTTATCCATCTTCACCATATGAGTTTCTACAACAAAGCCTTTAGGTTTTAACAATATGTTTTCTTTTTTTTTTTAAACGTTAAAAAAACAACAACAAAAAACAAACAAACATCTGTCTTAATCTAAAATATCTTGGAGGAAATAGCTTGTTCTATATACACAAATAAAAACTCTTTTTATCTAGTTTAATCCAAGAAATATGCTACCCTCCATACAGCACTGCACCAATGTCTTGCTGAATTACCATATGACAGAGATATTTATATCTTAATGCATTTTGCATTTTAGGGTGAAGTGTACACACATAATTGAGTAGTTCTCAGCCATATCATCCATCTAATTGGACGTCTCGAGAGTTGACTTGAGCATCTGACATTTTCCCTGTTAACTGTCATTGTGACTGTAAATATAAACGCAAATATTTTCAGTTCAGCCTTTTTCCAAATCTGTGAAACAATAACAGCTACGTTTGTACTGTAGATGATTCATTATCGGTCCGGACCAGTTGGTTGTTGATGACAGGGAATGACTGGAATAGGTTTTTAAACTCTGCTTAGCCCAGTATAATTCTGGAGCTGGGTAAAAATACACTTCGTTATTGCACATAATACAGGCGTATAAACCTGAAAATGTACAAGAGCTTCAAATTACTTCTTTTAAATGTCAGTGTATTACAGTTATTTGCACAGAACTGTTGTTTATATAATGTCCCTAACAAGAATTAAAGAACTGAGGCTCACAGAGGTTAAACTGCTTAACAATTTAGGTTCTCGTTTGCCTGAGATGTTTCGGTAAGTTAATTATATTCAGATTTAATTATGCTTATTAGAGGGATGCTTTTAATGAGTATTATTATCATGTCAGATTATGTGACTTTATGCAATCAGTTTTTGATTCAGCTTCTCACAGAGACTATAAATACGAATGAGGGTTTATAATTATGCCAAAGCAATTTCCACTGTTGTCATTTTGAGCAGCAATTGTAAAAAGCTATTAGATAATGGAAAAGTACCATAAAATGTATTAAAAATAATAAACTAAAATTGTATAATATTAAAACACATTGCTTTTAAAAGTAACATTCCCCGAACCTTGTCTTGAGGATAAATCATATGAGTTTTAATGGCTTCCTTTGCATCACAGCGTGAAAAGCTGTTGTTACCTGAGCCAGATGTGTTGCTGACATCCTGAGTATCTATTGATAATAAATGACTGTGAACACACGCTCTTATGTTTCAGCATCGGCTTGCTCAGTCCGCCACTGTTGAAATGATCTGTTTCAATCACTTTAACGTCGTCTGTGCAACAGTATAATCTGAAACAACATGATTAAATGAATTAAACTACAGTACCATGTAATACAGGCAAAGCTGATGGATACCCGGGGTCCTCGTAGCACCTGTTAGCGGTTTGGCTAGTGGTTTCAGGCACATGCCTCTGTGTATGTACATATGTATACGTTAATTTAAATGTAATATTATAATACATTTATATTGTTAATGGCAATACTGGTTTGGTTATATATGTGTTGATGAATGAGAATTAGTGGCACATGTTTTCACTATGCTTTATGAAGCACTATTAAATTGATTGAAAGCTGTCAATTATTTCTGTTTAGTTTTTCTGATACGACAATAGTATGATTAACTCAACTACTGTCTATAGGTCAACTACAGCCTAATCCATCTCATTTCCATGTTCAAATATATCATATGTATTGCATATTGTATCTGTATATTGATTTGAAACTAGGCTTTTGTTCAGTTTATGTCTGTCCTGAATTTAATGATAGTAATTCTCTCAGTGACAGACCATAAAAAAAATAAAAAAAAACCCCTGTGAAGTCATGTTATGATGACATGATAGTGTGATCACAGTGGAAATCAAACCAAGGCAGACCAATGCAGTTTGTGCAAAATATAAAGCAAAACCTTCACAGCCACATCTAGCTTGATATCCAATTTTGGTGGTTGTAAAATACTGTGACTACATCTGGTAAAGCTTATTTCAGGATTTCATCTTTGATGTGCCAAATACTGCTCGGCAAAGAGCCCTGCATGTCAATATTTGGACATCAAACGACACATATGTGCAGTCAAATTTTTGCCTTGATATGATTAGTAAAACAAAGTGAAATGTACGGTTTTGTTTGTGAATATCTAGTTTCGTTGATGAAGAAATATAATTAAAATACCTGTCAAATATTCAATGGCATGAATATTACATACCCATATGTTCAGCGTCCGTTCCTCAGAAGTGATCATTGTGGCAAACCACATATAATATATCTGCCTTCTGGAAGTCTAATCAGATCTTGCGTCTCTGCTTTATTAGTGCTTCTTTTGTGCGTGACGTGCATGATATGGTCATTGAACGCTCTGTGCATTTAGTCTGAGGCTGGTAAAGGAATCTATTGCAAGTATTTCTTCATGTCAGCCAATTGTGGTTCACCAGGGCTGAACGAAACTGATCAATCTCTTCAGTTTCAACTGTCATTGGTAATTGGATTGTAATTGGAAGCTTTACTAATCACATAATTCTATTTAGAAGGATTCTTGAGGTGTTGTAAATGTGCAAGTCTCATAATTAAACTCCAAAGCAAGATTCACGGGTTTATCTTTGTGTTTTGTTTTTCATACCAAGAAAAACTGATGTAGTTTGCAGTTCCTTCAAGGTGAAAAAATACATTTTAGGCCTATGCGTCTTCTAGTATACATGCATTTCCAGGTACACAAGTGTAATTAATGTTAGCCTACTTACCTTCCCAAGACAAGGTGTCCTACCTTCTGGATATTATCCTCAAAATTAAAACGCCTAATACCCATGAGAGTATCTTATGAATTATCTTTGTTTAAAAAAGAAAGAAAATCACCCCCCACCCCACCCCTTTTTGCTCAAAACTCTAATTTCCGTTGAGTTTCCCTCAGTGTTTCCCCAATGGGGTGTTTATAACCAACTGAAATCCCCTGTTGTATAGCTATTAAAATACAGTCAAGAGTTTGCTATCATCTTAAGTCCTAGCAGGATTTCATAGCACTTAATATAACTTTAGAGGAAGAAAAAGGAGTAAGAGGAAAGGGGGAGGGAGAATGGAAAACTCATACTAAGCCTTATCGTGATCACGTCAACTTACAGCCAGACAATGCGGCTAGATTACACAATTCTATGAGCAAGCGAAATATGGAAAGCTCTCATTCCTGCCATGCATAATGTTTCTATTAATCTTTAAAAAGACCTCTTTTATGTTATTATCTGGCCAAGAGCCAGTCCTATACTATATTTTTTGGTACCCAGAATCATTTTATAATGCACTGGCAATACCTATGGGGGAGTTTCGTGTCAAGTCTAGTTTTTCCTCAAATGTAGGCATGTTAAACATGTATGATGTTGTCTTTTGTTCATTGTTTGTCTGTATTTGTAAGAAAGCAACAAGGAACAATGATGGTTGCGCAAAGAGCTTTCGAGCATTTCCTCCACACTTGTTACTAAGGCACCTCAGCGAAAGACGTGAGACTTGCTGATTTATCACAAATAAGGGGTGAGGAGCAATAGCAGTAGATTATTATGGCATTTGAAAAGAAGAGTGAATTGGAAATGAGGTGATAAAGGTGTAAGGATTTACAGCGTTTAAACGTTGGCCCTGAAAGTGCTCCGGCAAATCATTGAAAGGTCTTTGAGAGGGAATTAGAACAGTTTCAATCTCTTGTGCAGTTTATTCTTGACATCCCTCAGCTTAATTTGTTTTAGAGTAAATCTATTGTGCTAAATTTCACAGGTGTTGCTTTGAATCAGCACATATGTATTGAACGATGGATTATGTGTGTTTTACCCATAAAATAATTGATTTGTTGGTATAAATTAATGCATTCAGGTTGATTATGTGATGTTAATATTTTTTTTATTCGAATAAACATTTAAGTTTCATACTACACAGAATTTTTGTCTCTTTCGGTAGTCATGACTTTGACTCCTACATTCTTGTGTCATGGACGAGAAACATGTCGCTTGCCATCTTTATCGACGTGTGTGATGTCTTTGAGAAGGCAAAAATAGTAACTGAGTTCCGTAAACAAGACTGTAAACAATCAATGGCTGCCAAAGTGTTGTGTTAGCTTAATGCTAATTCCAGTACTCACCAGGCTGTTGAAGCACTTCCTCTATTATTCGCCAGCTTTTATCTTTTTTCACTCTTTCATGGTAATCTATTGAAGAAACATCATAAAGGCAGAGTATTGTTGCCATAGTTCCACGAACTTTTCCTCCATTGCATAATTCCACCGATAGCAGCTCCAATACTATTGTCTCTTTTTTGTTTCACCATGTTTAAAAGCTGTGTACAGAATAGCTAAACGAGGATCACAGTCTCTAGCATCCGTCGCTAGCATGCCTCTTGATGCCAGGAGAGTGAGGTTTACATGCACAGCTCTGTTAAACTCACCCCCCTAAACCTCACTCCCATCCGGGTCACGGCACCAAATGTAACTCGTCCTACTTCACCTGCTCAGAGCTGGATTTGAACCAGCGACTCTGACCTGGGACGCGAGCACGCTAACAAGGACACTAATGCCCAAACTCAATTGTTGACAAAATTCTCATCTCGTGCACTGCACGCTGTCCCTCGCGTATGTGTAAAAAAGTGAATTAGCTGGCTCACCTCTTGAGACCAGGGGAGTGACGTTTACATAAGCAATTCATTGCTGGTCTCTGACCTTGAATTTATAAACGTTATATTCACCACTGCAGATTGCTGAAATAAAGATGCACACTTAAAAAGTTTTGAGTGAAACCTAAACTCTGCAAATCTGATAACCTTGCAAGATATAGCATTGCCTATGTGATTTGAGTGCTCATTGTTATCGATTGTTTCACTGGTTTGCAAACGTTAAGCCTTGAAACATTTTGTCCGGTACAGTATGTCCTTTCTGAAGATAACTGAGTTACCTTTTCAGGCTTTCACATTCACACGTTCCCACTGAGCCGCTTGTTACCCTTAAAGGCTTTAAAAGTCATCACGTTGCTCCAAGGACAAATGTTGAAATAAGAAACCCAATCCATAGAGTGAGGTGCCCCTTCAATCAATTTCCGTGATTTAAATAGGCTCACGCAACAGCCTGAAGTTCTCCCCTTACGAAGGTGCCCTGGGACTTTTTCTCTTTTCTTTTTTCTCGAAACCCACAATAACGTTTTCTCTAGCATTATGTCTGACCATTAGGGTAGTACGCATTAAGTTTGAGGGGTACTCAGAGCAAATGCCTCTTTATGGCTGAAGAGTTTCCATGAGGAAGTGGACTAATAACCTGGTGTACGTGTGTGCAATACATAATTTAGCAACAGGGTTTTCTTTCTCAACAGTGGAGGAGTTGACCCAGTTTTTTTGGCATTTCGTAAAAGTAAGTGAAGATTGTCCTTATCACCATTCTTCTAACCAAGGACAGAGTTTTATTTATTTATTTAGTTAGTTTTTTTTATCCATGTTCATTACCACAAGCATTAACAGGATGTCAGTTCAGGTCTGTTATCTTCTGAACTAGACGGTATGTGCTTGATTAGTTCATTATTCTGTGCCTGCCATATTAAAGTACAGGGATCTTGTGTATCACACTAACATGGTTTGCAGACTGCATGTGTATGTTTGCACCACGAACACACAGTGTAAAGTGCTCTGCTGTCCATGAACTATAATCTTTGAAAAGGGGGGTTTAAAATTACAAACGATTGGCCGAGTGCAATGCATTTGTCTTCCGGGGGAAAGTGATTTCCATTCTCTTTAGTAATTTTCCATTTTAAAGCCTCAATGTTGGGTATCATTTGCTTCATATTGATGCTTGGGTTTTATAGCAAATTGCTTTGTACTGTTAAAGAAACACTGGCGTAATTGCACACTGAAATGAGAACACTTACTTTTTGAATCTTCTTTTCACTTTGCTAAATACTATGGTAGATTAAGGCCTATAGAAAGCGTTTGCACTTAATTACGAGTCTCTTAAAGCAAAGACCACCACTTTATTGGATCTTCATTACCAATGAAATTCAAAGCAAGGAGTGTGAATCAGTTTCCTCTTGACCTCAATTTTCTAGCAACACTCATTAATAACTGCTTTTGCTAATGCTATGAGTTACAGGGTGATGCACTTTTAAATACAAATTATGTTTCTTTAATAGAGGAAACCACACTCTGAAGTGATTAAAAGTGATTTTAAAAGGCACCAGAGCAAAATTTACTTTTAAAACCTTAAAAGGGGCCTATTATGCAAGTAGCTAAAAAAGGGGCCTGTTATGCAAAAAAGCTACCACTATCTGTTTCTTTCACTGTTGCTGCCCTCTATCAGAATGATCTTAAATGTAAGCGTCCTAATGAATTAAAAGCCTGAACACCACTACTGACAGTTTCTGACATTTTAGTGCGTGAGATTGTACTGTTTTGTTGTTGCCACTCGTTATGTTGGAGCCCTAGCCCTGTTCTTGAAAAGGGGCCAGGAGCTAATTTGCATTTAAAGGGACACGCACAGCAATGGCGTGTTTTTTGCTCATCCCTAAAAAGTCAAAATTTTACATGTCATAAAAAACTTCACAGACACACTCTGGGGACACCAGAGACTTATTTTGCATCTTGGGAAAAGGGGTATAACAGGTCTCCTTTAAATAAAAAAAAATATTTCTATCACTATTTACTTCCAAACCTGTATGAATTTTGTGGAACACAAAAGGAGAGTTTGTATGATATATTAGTACACTATTTACATTTCTTAAGTCTATGAATATTTAATTGTGTGAAATACTTGCTTGTTTGTTCATGTTTGATGGGGGAAAAAATTATATGGGTGGAAACATGTTATTTCAAAGATTTTTTTTTTTTTTTTAATCAGGTTTGAATTTCAGGTTTTGCTTCCGGTAATTAGAAAAACAAAAATGGTAATTCCTGCTAATGGTAATTAGAGGTGGGAGGAAAAAAAAAAAGTATTTTAATGCTATATCGTACAATGTTATGATGCCTAAATTCAAAATTTAAATGATTTTAGTTTCATGTCATGACTGTTTTCTGAAACTGTATAACATGGTCGCACCCCTGTCATTTGAACCACATTGGTTCAACAATATAGGACTGTCAAGTGCAGGTGGAGGACTAATAACTTCTGCGGATGAATCTGTTCTAGATCTAATAACATCCATCTATTCTAGATGGTTTCGGGAGATGGCGAATATTTAAATATTTTCATAATGATGGAACTTAATTGAATTGAATTGAACATAGTTGGCTTACATGCTTTTGGAAAATGCACCCCTGAATGTTTTTTTTCACAAATCAAACCAATCCAACTCAACTCAGGTTTGAAATGGTTTGAGGGTGAGTAAACTGAATCTCTTTAAACCTCAAAAGAAAATATAAAAGTGTTCTTTAAATAGATGTGGTTTAAAATGTAACTATTAATGTCATATTAAAGGAGCTATTCCATTAAATTGTTAAATGATTTTCTCGTATACTTCTCACAACTTACATGACTTTCATTGTTCTGGCTTCACTACAGTAAATGTCTTGAGTGGAAATGAACATTAGCACTTCCTTATAACCTCATATTATGGGATTTAAAAAAAAAAAGAGAAATATATATATATATATATATATATATATATATATATATATATATATATATATATATATATATATACATTATTACAATTGATCTTTTCAGCTGGTGTAGCAAGTATATAATTTAGTTCTTTGAACCCCTACTAAGAACTCGTATTCTGTCTGCCAAATAGTTCTTAAATAACTCTGTGTAGAAGAAAAATAAAATGTCACAAAAAGAGTCTCATTTTCTCCATCCAGAACTTGTCGATATGCGTGTTGTGCTTGAAATAATTATTTTGGAGCTGTACTTTGAGAAGGAAAACAAAGTCAAAAAGAGAAACCAATTTGAGTTTGACCCAAGTGAAGGACATTGAAACATTCCACCGTACAATTTTAATATTTTTTTTATTTTTTTTTCTCGAGTGAATTTGATTTTTATAAAGCATGGTGCATTGAAACGTTGCAATACGTAGATAAATAAGAGTGGTTAACTGACTAACTAACTGTATTTCATGGGTAATGTAGTATCTAGAATGAAGCTGACTGAATTTAACTTATCTGAGTGAGAAATATGACCATCTTTCTGCCTCTCAGTATCTTTAACATACAAAACCGTATGATATAACCCGTGAAAAATGGTTTTGCAAAATTTTGTAGCTGAGCTCACCTGACAATTTATTTCAATATAAAGGTGACTAAAGAGGCATGTTTATCACTGGAACACATCACCGTTCCTTTTTATCATTTGGGAATCTGGGATACTAATTGTTGCAGTTTTGCAAGTGGAATTTTTACCCAATCTTGCTTGATACAAGACATCTGCGCAACAGTCTGTGGTCATCATTACCTGATTCTCTTTTTGATGATGGACCATACATTTTCAATAAGAAAAGATATCCTCTTAATGGCAGTTTATGGCTCTGTACAAGTCAAAAATATGCCTCCACGTCAATGGTACCTTCACACAAATGTAAGTCACTCATGCCGTTTGCACAGAGGTTTGCTTTTGCATCTGTCGGTGGATGGTCCTTTTTGTCTTATGGGACTGAGAACTCGATGTCCATTTTTTTTTTTTTTTTTTTACAAAAACAAGCTGAAACATTGACTCATCTGACCACAGCACACATCTCCACTGACCATCTTTTAGACTATCTCAGATGAGCTCGGGCCCAGAGAACTCGGCAGCATCTCTGCAAAGAATCGATGTATAGGTTTCTCCTCGTGTAACAGATTTTCGAGTTGCATTTCTTGATGCAGCGTCAGACTGTGTTATGTGACAAAGGTTTTCCAACGTACTCCTCAGCACATGTGGCTATATTTAACACGGCAGAATGATGGTTCCTCGTGCAGTGCCATCTGAGGGCTCAAAGGTCATGCACAGTCAACTGAGGTATACCTACAGATTTCTCCGGATTCCCTGAATCTTGTGACTTTGTTAGGTATGGTGAAATACATAAATTCTTTGCAAATGTTATTTTTGAATTGTTTGACAATTCTCTCATGACATTTGGCATAAAGCGATGACTCATCTTTTCTTGCAAAGTCTCTTTTACACCGATACCCTTACCTATCATCAATTCGCCTGCTAATTTCGGATTGGGTTTAAATTGGATATTATACAACCTTTTCACTTTTATTTTGCCTCTGTCCCAGCTTCTTTTGGAGAGTGCTGCTGCCATGAAATATAAATTGTGTTTATATTCACAAAATACAGTTATGTTGGTCAGTGAAAACATTGGGAATATTTTCATTAAAAAAATTAACAAATCACAGATTGCGTTTTTTATTGCCTTTTACAAAATGTCCCACCTCTTCTGGAAAATGGGATTGTACATATAATTTTATAGTTATACTATAAATGTTAATTTATGTTAAAACTAGTTTTGAAACCGAGCCATTATGTCATTATTTAGCGGTGCTATTTGGAAAATAAAAAGCTTTTGCTAAATAAATAAATAAAATAAAAAATAAAAACAGCATATGCAATTTTGGTGCTTTTTCCATCGTTCAGTCTGGAGCTTCTTTCTCACTCGTACCCTACTTCTTTATAGGGTTTGATCATGTTTTGACTGAGCATTTGTGATTTGATGGTCGTATGCAGGGGAGGTCATGGTGCGCTGGAAAGACATCCATCTGGTTTGGGTGACTGAACTTTAGTTGACTCACTGTCACTTGGACGAAACACTTAGGCACTGAAAGTTTTCCACCATTAGCTCTGTGCTGAGATGGGTTGCTATGGAAACTGAGCTGACATGAAACTGGTAATAACACTGCATAAGGAAAAGAGTCAGAGAGAAAGAGAAGTTATCTCATTTTACTCGGCTAGAGGTCAGCAGCCAATCAGATTTGCAGTGGATGATAATTTTGTTTATAAAGTGGTACTGTATGACATGCACAGGAAAGGGAAGCCTTGACTGAGGTGAATATGGGCTCAGAGAAAACGAGAGGTTGAGTCATTCAAAAGTGATGTGCAGCTCTGTTGATGTGCAAATGAATACATGTGCAATGAAAAAAAAATACTTCATAGCAATTGTGATAATTGAAAGCTGAAGTTAGGTAGCTCAATCACGGCTGTTTTGCGATCGACTAGCTTTCTTTCTCTGCCTCTCTAAGCGAATAAATTAGTGGAATTGCTGATAATTGGACCGCTATGCCCAGGGAAAATAAAACCTGATCTGATGTACAAGAGGTAGGAAATACTGATGAATGCACTTGACATGCTTTTTTGACAGGCTTTAATTAAAAGGTCATAAGGATGACAGTTTATATTTTTTCATTTATTATTATTATTATTATTATTATTTTCAAATTAAGCAATTTAATCAAGGATGTCATAATTATTATTTTTTTTTTTTAAATCTCATTATGTGCACATCACTCACATTTACAGTACCTGCTGTTTTAGCAATGGTATAATGACCATATATAATTATTTCTCTTTATTAGAATAGAACCAAAAAATACAAGAAATTTGCATGTAGTAATAAAAAACAAAAACAAAAAACTAATAAACAAAAAACAACTTCTATAGGCTACAGTGGCAAGTATTTGATTGAATCCCCTTATGCTTTTTTGCATTTTGTGTACATATTTCTTGTGTTTTCTGTTTGTATCGTAAGAAAGACCAAAATAAATATGGATGGTCATTAAAACATTACTAAAACAACAAAGGGTGTATGTGTGTGTGTGTGTGTGTGTGTGTGTGTGTGTATAAGCCTTGGATAACTGAACATGTTAAAAGTTATTTTTATCCATTTTAAACAAGGAGATTGTTTATATTCGGTATAGTGAGAACTAGTGAGAAATGAGGTGAAATTAGCAAAGTTTTAGTACAAGGAAAAGGTAGAAACTATGTTTCCCTTTCAGTCGGTCATGTTCGATGTACATCTCCGTTCCCTCCTTCAGGGGTCGAGGGTTACACACGTAACCGAGATGTTACCAATGGGAAATGCCATGTAGCCTGGGGTGAAGTGAAGTCTATAATTGAAACTAAACAGAAGACAAAAATATTATTTTAGGAGGGATTTACGGATTAACAGATTATGTTGATTGTTTTTTTTTACACAATTTGATACTACATCTTAAGTGTCTGATCATTGTGTGAATTCAGTGACTCTGGAAACTTTTGGACTGGTCAAGGTTAGGAGGAATCCAGGCCCTGATCACTGCTGAGGAACTGTGTAGCGCTGCATTCAGGGATGTGTTCATTTATTTTTAATGAATCACTGGAATTGGCTAAACTCCCTCATCTTTAAGAAAGATTCTACTGCCAGTTGCTGGAAAAATTGTTAATAAGTGTGTTTTTTGTTGCTGTACTGCTGTCTAAAAAATGGGCTTCAAGTATAATAAAATAGTAAAGTAGTAGTATATATGTCGAGAGAGAGAGAATAAAAATGCATTTATAGCAAAATCAAGAGAAAGAAAGCGAGAACCGAAGCCGTTCTTAAAGCGTAATGAATATTCTGTGGCACTCAGAGAGGTAGATTTCCTACTCTGCACACAATTCCTAATTGCCATTCAATGATTAATCCAAGATTCGCAGATAAAGGAGACGTTAACTGTACATCAAGCACCGGATTTATGGCTGCCTCGCTGTGCAAAGACTGAAGAGGAACAATTACTGTGATCCTGCACAATGTGTTTGCCTACCTGCTCCAAATTTGCATAGAAAAGGGTTTATGAATGTCAGAGCTAGCATACCTTCAAAAAGTTCATAAAAGTTCAGTTTGAGGAATAACATTCCCATGTATTTCAAGTACAAATCACTCTAGACTCTGATGTTGGATGGAAAGTACATTGTGGGAGGATAAAAAAAAAGTGAAATGAAATTATTTTCTCACACAAAGCTATCATATAGCTTTAAAAGACTTGGAATATAGTTCACAAATCATATGGAGTTTTTATTCTCCTTTTATGATGCTTTTTGTCATTTTAGAATTTGACAGCCCTATTCTCATTTTATTATATGGAGAAAAAACTCCTATTCTCTATAAAAAAAATAAATAAAAAAAAAACATAAAAAAACCTTTTGTGGTCCATGTAAGGTGTGAACCATCACGAGTAAATAATGACAGAACTTTTGTTTTTGTGTGAATTATTTCTATAATATTCCTCATTTTGCTGCATTAAAACTTAAGTTTCACTACAGGCTCCAACTTCAGGAAACATTTGCGGGTTTCATCATCTCGCTTCTAGCATATTCCTGAGATTCTAGCACTGCCCAAGGTAGCAGGTAATTTCGCCACTCTTACCGTGTCCTAAATCAAGTGTTTTCTCAAGGTTTTTATAGCATCGGGGCATTGTTGGCCTCGGGATGGCACAAACATTCATTGATCTTTCACGGGTAGAATAGCATCAATTATTAAACCGCAGTTTACAATTCCCACTTCATTACGATGTAACAGCCTACTGAAGGCTTTAAAA